>OY744613.1:43721790-44014290 GCA_963556255.1 Allolobophora icterica
TTTGAAAATATATAGCGTAGGCCCTAATTATCCTATCGATACTGGGATTCGGAAGTTCAGGAAGTTAGCTCTAGGCAATTTATCATGGTTAAGGTCGTGTACTGTGATTGAAAGTTTCCGAAAGCACTTATTATTTTCTATTCTTTATTACTTTTAAAGGTACATGAAAGGTTTTGCATCATTGAAATACTTTTTGTTCGCCTTTTTTCATCCAAATTTTGGTAATACTGGGTTTGAGCGTCCGAAATTATTTACATTGCATGAGCGATGAAAACGTTTCAAGTTAAACTCAAACAAGAAGTTGGAAGATTGATGATAATATCAATGAAACTAGAAGCCGGATGATTGATTAAAATATTACATAATAAAAGTCAAACTAGAAGTTGGAATTGCGATGAAAATCTCTCGTTTTAGTGCCGATATTATTCCCGTGTATGACCGATGAAAACATTCTATAGTAAAACTCGAACTAGAAGTTGGAAGATTGATGAAAATATTCACGAAACTAGAAGCTGGATAATCGATTAAAATATAACTGAAACTAGAAGTTGGATGAACGATGATTATTTATTGTATTATTGTATATTAATTGTATTAGAACGTGTCAATGAAAATAATGTCGGACGCTAAAACCCAGGATTACCCAAATTTTGACCTCTTTTAAAACTTTTGTAAATAATTCTTATCTCTTAATTAATGCTTTTCAAAGTTTCAACTTCGTGGATGCAATATCCCATTTTGTAACAGTTTTCATTTAAACATATTGCCATGTACATATTTTACGTTTAAACATTAATTTTTTTAGATGAAACCGGGTGGGGTTTGTAACTAAATGACATAAATGTCACCAGTTAACCAAAACGGTTGTGTCATTGTTAGATTAATGACATTGGATCCACCTTTGAATACAAAATATTCCTTTAAAACTACTTGATGGGACTTTTTGACTTTTCCAGATTTAAAGATGCAGGCAAGAATCCATGGCCAAGAAAACTGATACAGATCCTACATTGGAAAGACAACATACGAGTGTGATATAATTTATGTCACAAAGCTTTTGCAACTAAACAACATATGGAATGCCATACAAGAAACCACACTGAAGAGAAGCCATACGAGTGCAATTTATGTCTCAAAGCATTTGGAGGAAAACAATCTCTGGCATACCATATGAAAAGCCACAGTGGAGAGAAGCCATACAAATGCAGTCTATGTCAAAAGGCTTTCTCATTTAAACATTACTTGGACTTTCATTTGAGAAGCCACACTGGAGAAAAACTATGCAAGTGCAGTTTATGCGATAAAGCATTTGCAAGGAGTGGTACTCTCAGAAATCACATGACAACCCACACTGGAGAAAAACCATACAAGTGCAAATTATGTGATACTGCGTTTGCAAGGATTAGTACTCTCAAAAATCACAACAAAATCCACACTGGTGATAAACCATTCAAGTGTGATTTATGTCACAAAACATTTTCATCTAAAGAAAATATGAAATACCATACAAGTATCCACACTGGAGAGAAGCCGTACAAGTGCAATTCATGTCACAAAGCATTTGTAGATACAAAATATCTGGCACGCCATTTGAGAACTCACACTGGAGAAAAACTATTCAAGTGCAATTTATGCGATAAAGCACTTATGACGAGTGGTACTCTCAGAAATCACATGACAATCCACACTGGAGAAAAACCATACAGGTGCAATTTATGCGATAAAGCATTTGCAACAAGTGGTACTCTCAGGTATCACATGACAACCCACACTAGAGAAAAACCATACAAGTGCAATTTATGTGATAAAGCATTTTCTAGTAATAGCACTCTCAAAACTCACAACAAAATCCACACTGGCGATAAACCATTCATGTGTGATTTATGTCACAAAACATTTGCAACGAAATATCGTCTGAAATTGCATGTAAGAAGCCACAGTGGAGATAAACCTTACAAGTGCATTTTATGTGAAAATTCGTTTGCGATGAGTGGTAATCTAAAAAATCACATGAGAACCCACACTGGAGAAAAAGCATACAAATGCAATCTATGTCACAAAGCATTTGCTTGGAGTGGCTTGCTCAAACGCCATACAATGATGCACACTGGAGAAAAGTTATACAACTGCACTATGTGCAGCAAAACATTTGTTGATAGGAATAGTCTTGAAAACCATACAAGAACCCACACTGGAGAAAAACCATACGTGTGCAATATATGTCAGAAAACCTTTCGATACAGTGGCTATCTGAAGTGTCATATAAGAAACCACAGTGGAGCCAAACCGTACAAATGCAGTTTATGTCACAAAGCATTTTCATGGAATAAAAATCTCAAAAAGCATATAAGAACACATGTTGTGGAAAATTTATACAAGAGTGAATTATCTCAAAGTATGTTGGAAACATACCTTGGAAGTACTTCTGCTATGAGATTGAACTCGTCTACTAAAAGCGACAATGGAGTTGGAAGAAAGGAATTGTCAACATCAGCAAGCACGCGAGAATGTTCACCTAGGCCGAGAAAAATCGAAAGTCTTGAAGAAAAACTACTTTCTGGAAACTGCTCAGTTTTTAATGATATAATTTTGAGACCTTATGGGTGTGGAACCTGCGATGAAATGTTTTACATTGAAAAGGAGTTCATGGAACATTGTTGCAATCACTATTATGATACTCCCCACAAAGACACATTTCTTGAGCTATTTGAAATGTGCCTTTTAAACTACTGTCCTGAAAGAGATAAAACAGATTAGTTCTCAAGTATTAGTTGTTGTATGTTAATTTATCATCAGTTACATGGTATATGTCATATGATTCATTAATATGAATCGTTAATTGTTATTTTATTAAGTTTATTTGTATATTTGTGTTTGAGGGTTGTCCATTAAGGAAATTTGAAAAGGGAGGATCATCAAAATGCAGACAGTTTTTTTCTTTATTAATTGAAACCGACAAACCCAGTAAGATTACATTCAGACATGGCATACAATTATCAATATCTTGACTAAACACACGTTTGGCAGCCATGCAAGGCGCTCGACCGAGGGGTTTGCGGGAATCGAACCGCGTACTGCTGCTCTCCTGCTGCTCTCCTGGCCAAGAATGTTACCATTACTCTACCCCCTCCCCATACGAATATCCCAATATTGGCAAAGACTTGTTTCATTTACAAAATAGGAAGTCCTACCAGATTAGATCAGTCATAAAGTTTGGAAACAGTTATAATAATCTTTCTCTAGTTAGTATGCTTATAGTGTTGTACGCCGGCCGTTTGGTTAGAGTGCTTCAATGGCCTGTTACGTGTAATGTATGTATGTATGTATATATGTGTATATGTATGTAACTATGTATGTATGTATGTATGTATGTATGTAAGTATATATATATGTATGTATGTAAGTATATATATATGTATGTAAGTATATATGTCTGTAAGTATATATGTCTATATGTATATATATATACATGTATATATGTAGGTATATACGTATATTATGCATGTATATTTATATGTTTGTATGTATATATGTATATTATGCATGTATGTGTATATGTATGTGTGTATGTATGTATGTATGTGTGTATGTATATATATATATGTATCACCTTGTCGCCTTGTGCTGTCGATTCGTTGAATCCTAGCGACTGTCGTGGTCAACCTTCTCCATGTGCTCCGATTTCTCGTTGCCTCTCTCAGCTCCGAGATGTTCATCTTCAATGCCTCCTGTATCTCGTCCAACCATCTCCTCCTTGGTCGTCCTCTCCTCCTCCTGCCCTCCCCACACGCCAACATCATCTCCTTTTCCAACCCATCTGCACGCATAACGTGTCCAAAGTATGACATCTTCTGCCTGGACGCTCTCTGCCCCAACGTCAAACTCCCTCTCCAGTGTCCTATTTCTTCCAGGATATCCTCGTTAGTTCTCTTCTCAGTCCAAGAAACCCTCAACATTTTCCTCCAGATCCACATTTCACATGCCTCAATTTTCTTCTCCAGTGCCTTGGTTTTGTCCATGTTTCGCATCCGTAAAGCACCACTGGTAAGATCATTGCTTTAACAATTCTTGTCTTCGTTCCCAAACTCACTGATTTGTCCTTCCATATTTTTCCCAGTCCCTGCGTTGCCGTCTTCCCCAGTGTAATTCTCCGTCGTATTTCTCGTTCGCATCCGCCTTCACTCTCCATCATGGCCCCCAAGAAACAGAAGCTTGATACCACCTCTATCTCCTCTCCATCTACCTCAAAGTAACTCCATTTCTCAGTGGTCATTATCTTCGTCTTTTTTATATTAAAGTACATTGTATATATGTATACATGTATGTATTTATGTGTGGTATGTGACTAGAGCATCAAATGGGTAACTATAATTGCCATAACGAGACATACTCGTCATCCGCGTATATATGGCAATAGCATTTCCATGACTTGCTCATACTCGTCATCCGCAGCGAATCCGTTAAAAGATGAACCTATCTGACTTTTCATAAATTTACATGTTTTTATTTATATTGCGAAATATGTTATTCATTTTAATTAACATTGCAAACGGCCATATAGAAGCAGGTCGCTTCTGCATGATGACGCTATAATGTCGTCAGTACATTAAACTACAATTCAAG
Source organism: Allolobophora icterica (assembly GCA_963556255.1). Classification (NCBI taxonomy): domain Eukaryota; kingdom Metazoa; phylum Annelida; class Clitellata; order Crassiclitellata; family Lumbricidae; genus Allolobophora; species Allolobophora icterica. The sequence continues at coordinate 43,726,414 of OY744613.1, forward strand.
AGTTTATTAACAATTCGTGAAGATTAAGACTCAGTAGTTAATGCAGAATTTAGCAAAGACTGAAAACCTCATAACGTAATGGGTGTCATCTTGGATTGGTAGCACTAGAGAACTTAGGCTATCCCTCTTTACTCAACCGACGACGTAGTTTTACTCAGATTATAGGCTAATAAGTCTTTGTGTCTATGATAATAATTAAGGTTTTCTAGGTCGAGATATTCATAGAACCTATCCTTAACATCGCAGCTGTACAAGCAGACATTCAGATTACATTCAGTTATAACGTTGGTTAATCGTAATCTCCAAACTTTAAAGGGCCAATCGAAGGCCAAGTGTAAGGCACCAGCCTATTCACGAACGCTGCGTCAAATCAGAAGGTGTTTCTAAAGAGTAGTCCAAAGGAGGTCCAAGTCCGTTTTCGAGGGAGTCATATCAAGAGAGGAGGCATAACAGCTGTTAGGAGGGTGTCGTTTAGGGCGAGAAGAAAAAGGAAGGAGGAAGATCGCAAGGTAAAGGGTAGCCTGGGTAGGCCTAGTCCAGACCTCGAGTGCTTGAAAAGGTGAGATTTCAGTTTTGTTAACCTTTGTTGAGAATATAATTATCGAGCAGTATGAAACATTGCTGCACTTCTTCTGTTGCATTAGATACAGCACTACATAAGAGATTTGCTTATTTTTTGATTGCGAATGCAATTCGACCGATGTTCTATCGTAAGATGGCAGCACCGTTGTTAATCCAACTCCATCTTAACAGTTTTTATTTACTCTAGTTAACGCCATTTTGATGTGAATGACAAAGGCAATAATTTAGTAACTACGTTTTCTTCATTACACTGGTTTAGGTGTGTTATATTTACTTTTCTTTCTAATTCTCTCTTTGCGCATAGTCTATTCCATTTATATTTCAAAATTACAAGACGACACAAGAATAATGCTATATATCAGTATTACGCTTAGTCATGAATGCTACTTAGACTCGTTTTTGGAGCGCAGGTTTTCATGATAGAACTGGTTTGGAATTGGTAAAGAATTCTGCTTACCTAATAAACATCACACGAGAAGTTCATACTGTACTTTTCATGCACGCGACTTTGTACTAATTGTAGAAAAAAACACCAATGTGACTAAATGTTTTCATGCCTGAATCAATGCGTGGATCCCGAAAAACAACAAGGGAGAAAACCCATGCAAATGCCATTGATAACACAATGCAACTGCACAGCCAAGTCATCTGAAGGACTCACACTGGAGAAAACGCACACGAGTGCAAAATATGTCACAAAGCATTTGCAACTAGCAGTCATCAAGAAAGCCATAAAAGAACTCGCATTCGAGAAAAAGCATACGAGTGCAGTTTATGTGAGAAAGCATTTACATCGAAAGGTTACCTGACAGTCCACACAAGAACCCACTCTGGAGAAAAGCCGTACAAGTGCAGTTTATGCAATGCCACATTTACACGTAAACAGAGTCTGGAATACCATACAAGAGTCCATACTGGAGTAAAACCATACATTTGTAATATTTGTCACAAAGCATTTGCAGAGAAATGTCAACTGAAAAACCACATGAGAACCCACTCTGGAGAAAAACCATACAGGTGCAATTTATGTGAGAAAGCATTTGCAGGGAAAAGTCGCCTGATAGCCCACACTAGAACCCACTCCGGAGTAAAACCATTCAGGTGCAATTTATGTGAGAAAGCATATGCAGATAAATCTACTCTTAGAAATCATATGAGAACACACACTGGAGAAAAACCATACATTTGTAATATATGTCATAAAGCATTTGCACAACGAGGTCACCTGAAAGACCACACAAGAACCCATTCCGGAGAAAAACCATACAAGTGCACTTTATGTGAGAAAATATTTGCACTGAGCTATTGTCTGAAAAATCACACCAAAATCCACATAGGAGAAAAACCACATCAGTGCAATTTATGTGAGAAATCATTTGCAAGGAAAAGCCACCTCATAGACCACGCTAGAACCCATTCCGGAGTAAAACCATACAGGTGCAATTTCTGTGAGAAAGCATTTGGAGATAAATGTACTCTTAGAAATCATATAAGAACACACACTGGAGAAAAACCATACATTTGTAATATATGTTGCAAAGCATTTGCACAGACAGGTAGCCTGAGAGACCACACAAGAACCCATTCCGGAGAAAAACCATACAAGTACACTTTATGTGAGAAAACATTTGCACTGAGCCAGTGTCTGAAAAGGCACACCAAAATACACAAAGGAGAAAAATCATACAGGTGCAATTTATGTGAAAAAGCATTTAGGCATATTCATAGTCTCAAAAGCCATGTAAAAATCCACAGTGCTGATAACGTGTACAAGAATAAATTTCATCATGCCAGTGTGTCTGGCGTGACTGAGAGATACCCCAATAATGATTCGGAGTTGTCAACAAGAAAAGAAACCATACAAGAAATTTCATCTAAGCATCTGAAGAAAACCATTCAGAGTGAAAAACAACTTTATGCAGGTCAATCAACAATTAGTGTTGCTATAAATAATTCGTGTTTGAGACCTTATGGTTGTGGACTGTGTGACGAGATGTTTGAAATTGGAAAGGAGTTTATGAAGCACTGTGAAGACCACTACTGTGAAAATCGCCAGAAAGACACTTTTCTGGAACTCTTTGAAATGCATCTCTTAAGCTACTTTCCTTGAACAAGTAAAGCATTTAAATTCAAATGCTACTCTTTTCCATGTGTTAATGTTACACCTTCTGAAGTTGATTAGCACATGCAGAGATGTGTACGGATGAGTATTTTTCTCATTGGTAAGAAAGACAGAAAATCAATGAGTTCTACTTTCTTTGAAGCATGAACCAGGGAGCTACAAATGTCATACTCAGTTTGTATTGAGAACATTGAAAGAACACTGTTTAAGATCAGAGAGCTCCTGAGTGCAAAGCTGAATCAGTATTGAACTTTAAAACATCGTGAATAGATTCATATGGAGCATTGCATTGTAAACATAAGAAAGTTCATGGAATATCTGAAGTTTCATGTTGGATAAAAGAGGGAAATACGGTGGAAGGTCAGTGAACAAATGAGGTTCTGTACTTTGGTGTAGGAAGATCGAACACTAGCTGTTACAATAGAGAAAATACATTTGACCTGAAATGGTCATTTATTCTTTTATAATTCATTCTTCAAGACAGTTTGCGAAGGAAGAACTGAAGGAAGGAAAATGGCAGAACATCCAAGATGTATGCAGTTCAAGTGAATGACTTACTAAGAAAGCAGATGGCGCTAAAATATGTCCAGGAATGTCATGTAACAGATATTTGGGTCATTGGATTCCTGTACGTGCAAAAAAGTAGAGCACTGAAGAAGAAAATACAATTGTTTATATTGTTACCGCTACAAGGCATGACATCTCCTGCTCGATGCGTGTCTCTCTTTTCATATCTTTTATCTATAGAAGCCATTAGCTGACAGGAAATTTCGTTCATAGAATATCAGTTTCAACATAAGTTACTGCATATTATTTAAAATGCTTGTTTCCAAGTTTCCTGAGAGATAACAGTAATTGCTCCAGATCTTCAGCAAAATATTGTTTATTGTACATGTTTCTCTCTCACCAGAACAAGAAACCTCTTTGTTTGAATAGCTTTATAAGCACGAAAAGAAATTAGTAGAAATAGGGCTTTATCTTTGTTTATGATCAGCATGGGCTTCACAACCGAAGTCTGATTCTAGGACTCTGCCCCCAGAAGATTCGCTCCCCACATTTCGCCCACAGGAAGTTTTCGCTCCCAGAAGATTGGCCCTCGCGTATATCGATTTTCAAGACCAAGTCTAAGTTATATTTTCATTGCTGATCCAGCTTTTAGTCTTAGTTATAGTTTCATCGTTGATCCAGCTTCTAGTCTTAGGTTACATTTGTATCGTATATCTTGCTTCTGGTCTTAGTCATAATTATTTTCATCGTAGATCCAGTTGCAAGTTTTATTTTTATTTTCATCATTGATCCAGCGTCTAGTATTTAGTTATATTTTCATCGTATATCCAGCTTTTAGTCTTGGTTATATTTTCATCATATATCCAGCTTCTAGTTTTATTTTCATCGTTAGTTATGGTCAAAGCGTTTGAAAACATAAGACTAGACAATCTATAATAACTGGATCCACGATGAAACCAGAAACTGAATCTACGATGAAAATATAACTAAGACTAGAAGCTGGATTAACGATGAAAATATAACCAAGACTATAAGGTGGATAAACGATGAAAATAGTAATAACTGGGACAATCTTCTGGGGGCGAAACTTCCGGGGGCGTTTCCTCCGTATTCGGAAGTCATTAGGTGTGGTCTGGGTCGTGGATTTTTTATGCAAACTTTGCCAGAATATGAGTCATTTTCCGGTAAATGCATAAATTGACAATTCAGCTGTCCCCGGTCATTTCTAAGAAAACAATGCCTAGTCTGATCATGCTAAGTGATTAGATTAAAACGTTATTGATCAGTCAACAATTTAAGACCTTTGAAAGTAATTCAGAGCAATAAAATAATTTATTACAATTTATTTTGTATTTAAAATGTTCCACTCCGTTACCGTCCCTAGGCTATAGTACATATTGCTTTCGTCTACAATTTCTAAATGATTTGCATTAAACCAAAAAATATGACTGTTTCTTTTATAATAAACATAATTGCATATTTCTAAATACAACTTAGAAACTTACAATTTCAGTATAATTTAAAAAAATATATTTTAACTTGTCCCCGGAAAATTATGTCCGCTCCGTTAAAATGTAAAAATTATCTCGTATCTCACAACCCTTCCAGTTCTTTGGTCCCGCAACTTAACACATCTCTTCTGTGAAGATCTATGTAAGTAAGTATGTCTTAATACAGGATCTGAATGCTAAGACAAATTTCTTACAAATTTTAATTTATTACGTACCTCGTGTTTTTTCATAATACATCCACTCCGTTACTGCATTTTGCAATGATTATGAATAAATATAATTTAAATAATATTTTTAATATAACGTTTATAAGCTATATAATGAGTGTACCGACGATTAATGTGGACGCATGAGAGATAATATGATATTTACCGTGCTGATACACAATTTGTCCACTCCGTTAACTGTCCACTCAGTTACCATAGATGTGACCCTTGAGGTACTAAAATTTATTCCACTGTCAGGATAAGTCGTCTACTTAAATTATCATTTCTAATACAACTTATATAACAACATATGACATTTTAAATAAATTTTTGCTTCGGCAGACTGTTTTTTTTAAAGTTCACTTTTCACATTCTGTGCTCAATTCTCGACAAATGGTAACGGAGCGGAACTTTTTATGGTAATTTTTTATGTAATTTTGATGTTATGAGCAGATTTTTAAGACAACATAATAAATATTTTAATGTTTTTTTGTTCATTTGATCACTGGTAATGATTAGCTGAAGTGATTTTTATTTTGTTATTTGGCCCAAAAAAATACAGTCAACTTTACGTTGATTAGATTCCCTATTTTTCTTTCGGTAACGGAGTGGAACTTCTTAACAAAATTTAAAATGTGATGGAATTAAATAATCATTTGTATTGTAATTTCTTTTATATTTATTTTATAAACATTAATACTAAGAACATATTGGCATGTCAAACTACGCAGTAGGAAGCTGTCTACTATATATTAATAGCTCATATGTTTTGGTAACGGAGTAACGGAGTGGACAAACATTCCACTCCGTTTTTCGTAGGGCTATTTTCTTTCTGCTAAAAACTTCCTAATTTTATATATTAGTGCAAAACCAAATATATATTAGTGAAACGGAAATATTCAAGATTTGCTTCAAACAAAAATCAATGTAATTTGCCCAAAAAATTTTTTTGCTTCTTCAATTAGTGAATGTGACATATTACCGGAAAATGACTCATATAATTATACAGTTGCAATGAGGTAATACTCACAGGAACTTGAAAATATTATGATCAGACTAATTAATTATTTACTCCTTATACCTCGAACGATTCGTCACAAATGGGTTATAACACGGTCGCAACTGCAGTGTAATGCCCTAAGACGGTCCACAAAGACTTGCAGCTGTACACAATGTATAAGATGCCCTTCTCCGAATGTTGCCACAGTACGTGATGATGAAAAAATAAGTCAAGATCTTATTTCTTTAGTACCATCTTTGGATCGAGCAAAGAGCACGACTTTTTTCTTCAATCGCCAGATAGCAAAGCATTGATAATCCATCTTCCACTAAAAACACATTCTTTTACATTTCCACCATTTTTAAATTAACCAGGACAAAATATTCGCAACTACTTGTATCACTGTTAAACTGGTTCAGGTGAATTATATTCGGATTTTCATTTAATTTCAGATCATCGCACATATTAACGGATTTGGACTACTGGGACAAAGTCGATCGTCCACGACTATGGGGACTTAGGAAGCGGACAATGCATTTTAGAGCATTTGCTGCCAAATGGAGCCCGTTTTAGCAACTTTGTTAAAAAAAATTTGCTTTCTATAATTATACATATCCCTGTTTAAGTCATGCATAGAAGTCTGTAAATATGACATAATTAGTTCAACCATACCACCGAAATAATTGTTATAAATAAGTCAGTGACAGGCTGAGTGACTGATAGCCTTAACTTCAGCAGCTTTATTGTCCAACTTTGTTTTCCAGTTTAGTTACCCAAAGAAAACAAGTAACATTCCATAAATGTTTGCTTAGTGAACTGAACCAACATTCATGGAATGTAACTATAGTATTAGTCAGCTATTGTGGGGTTACTGTTTTAATCAAGGCAGAGTTTGGTCACAACAACTTTCCAGATGGTAAGATCAGTTACTGCGGAAAACTTGTGTGCGTAGAACTGCGTGGAGTAAAATTTATGTCTGGATCTGAATGTCCTTCACGTCTGTCTTTACTATTGATTTTTATTTTATTTATTCCCGATATTTCTATAGCGCCTCTCGCAGTCAACTACTACTCAGAGGCGCTCCCGACTACAGCATGGATAATGCGCCGGAATTTTCACACCGAGGCGCCACGAGCAATTGTGAGTGAAGGACTTGCCCAGGGACCGTACGCAGCGGCTAGAGTGGGATTCGAACCTGCAACCCTTCGGCACAAGGTGCCGAACTTACCACTGAGCCACCACGCCCCACTAGTTACTACTAAGGAATTTGGCTACTCTTGGCCTCCGGTCAAAATATGCAGATCCAGATTGAGTAATATCACTTACCGATCATTAATGGTATCAGTCGATGGCTTGTTCTCAGGTTGTAGTAAGATCACTCGTTCTACTTGCATAATTTAATATTCTAAAATAACGATAACCTGCAACCCTCCGGTCGCAAGGCGCCGAACTTACCACTGAGCCACCACGCCCCACTAGTTACTACTAAGGAATTTGGCTACTCTTGGCCTCCGGTCAAAATATGCAGATCCAGATTGAGTAATATCACTTACCGATCATTAATGGTATCAGTCGATGGCTTGTTCTCAGGTTGTTGTAGTAAGATCACTCGTTCTACTTGCATAATTTAATATTCTAAAATAACAATAAAAGTAGAGCATTGCCTCCAGGGTACAAATCACCAAACTACTGGGACAAATCCTAAAACTACTGGGACATTTATCCCACTAGTCATAGAGTTCAGAGATGTAATGTTTCAGGTGTAAGTATATTGCCTGAAGGAAGCCAGAAATCTATTTATTTCAGAAGAGACCTAAAATTAAACCTTACACTATGATATCTTGCGGCTTGGGCTTTTGAGAAACCAGAAAACAAATGGGCAAGTGTTGGCGAACATTAGGCCAATGCTCGAGAACGTTGGTCCAACATGAGCCCAAGGGGAGTGTGATGGCAGAGAGATTTCAGAATGATCCTATATACAATGTATATCCGGAATAAATAAATAAAAAAAACAAATGAACATGCCGTCCTTATGACATACCTACATTATGGAAGTTTCTATTTCATTCTTCAGGACTGTTTTTCTCTACTTCAATAAATTGTATCTTGGGTGCTGATCATTAATAGGAAGTAATTGCAAAGAAAATCAGCATGCATGCCAAAGTCTGGAATCATTTTGGTGGCAAGCCAATAAATAAATCCAGGAAGACAGAACGTTGACACAATCTACAGATTAATTAATCAGCCCAATAAGAGATGATTTTTTAATTGCGATCTGAGGACCAATGTCTTTGCAAAGCAAACGTTTATGGAAGATAGTTCCAGAGTCTACAAGTGGCGATGTAAAGGCACGACCAATTACAGCTGTCCTCATCTGTGGTATAGCTCGATTGATATACTCAGAAGAACTGGTTAAGTGGAACATGTTTTGGGAGTCAACATAGAGTGAAGTCACCCAGGGCAGCATTTCAGCTCCATGCGCCACTGCTGAAAAGTGGCAGAATTACTGTCACTAAACCCTGATAGCGATCGAGTTCAAATCAATTTTTTATCCATAACAAGATGACTACCCTAGCTGCAGATTGTTTCCATCGACTAAGCCAATCTTCTGGAAATTACAGCGCTTCTTAAAATTTAAAATTACCGTACTATTGTTGCATAAAATAGATGCATCTTTACAAGTACATGTTTCCATTATTTTTAGCTATTGCACAAAGGATCAAATGGAAGACCGTGCAAAAAGTCGCACTGGAGAGAAACCATACCAGAGCAACAGATGTCACAAATCATTTGCACTTAAAAATAGTCTGAAGAGTCATACAATCACACACACTAGAGAAAAGCCATACATCTGTAATTTATGCAACAAAGCCTTTGCACAAAAGCATCATCTTGAAGACCATAAAAAAACTCATACTGGAGAAAAACCATTTGAGTGCAGTTTGTGTCATAAAGCATTTGCACTAATGCGTATTCTGAAGACCCATACGAGAACACACACTAACGAAAAGCCATACATCTGCAATTTATGCCATAAAGCATTTCCACAAAAGTGTAAACTGGAATACCATACAAGAACACATACCGGTGAAAAACCATACACTTGCAAGTTATGCAATAAAGCATTTGCACAAAGGCATTATCTTGAAAGCCATACAAGAACCCATACTGGAATAAAACCATATGAGTGCAGTTTGTGTCATAAAGAATTTGCACTAAGTAGTAATATGAAGAGACATGCAAGGTCACACACTAAGCAAAGGCCATACATCTGCAATTTATGCAACAAAGCATTTGCAGAAAAGCATCATCTTGAAGATCATACAAGAACCCATACTGGAGAAAAACCATATGAGTGCAGTTTCTGTCATAAAGTATTTGCACAAAGCAGTACTCTGGAGATACATAGAAGAACACACACCGGAGAAAAGCTGCACATGTGCAATTTATGCCACAAAGCATTTACACAAAAGTATAAATTGGAACGCCACACCAGAACCCACACTGGAGAAAAACCACACACATGCAATTTTTGCAACAAAGCATTTGCACAGAAACATAATCTTGAATGCCATACAAAATCTCACACTGGAGAAAGGCATACAAAAACCTATACTGGAGAAAAACCACATAAGTGCAGTTTGTGTGATAAAGTATTTGCACGTAGGAGTTCTCTGCAGAGACATACAAGAACACATACCGGAGAAAAACCGCACAAGTGCAATTTTTGCAACAAAGCGTTTTCACATAAGCATCATCTCATACATCATACAAGAACCCATACTGGAGAAAAACCATATGAGTGCAGTTTGTGTCATAAAGCATTTGCACAAATTAGTAGTCTGGAGAAACATACAAGAACACATACCGGAGAAAAACCATACAACTGCAATTTATGCAACAAAGCATTTGCAGATAAGCGTTCTCTTGAAAGCCATACAAGAACCCATACTGGAGAAAAACCATATGAGTGCAGTTTGTGTCAGAAAGTATTTGCACTAAGTTGTACTGTGAAGAGACATAAAAGAACACATACTGAAGAAAAGGCGCTCAAGCACAATTTATGCCTCAAAGAATTTCGAAAAATGTATAGACTGGAACACAATACCAGAACCAACACAGGGAAAGACACATACGTATGTAAAGTGTTTTAGACAGCATTTGCAGATGCTACTGATCTGCAAACACATTATGGAAGAATCCATGAAAAGAAGGATAAATATACATGTCAATTATGTTACAAAGCATTTGCACAAGACTGTGTGCTGCAATTTCACTTAAGACACCGCAGAGCCAGAATGAACGCACCATTGGAAACCAGTGCTAAGCATGCAATGGAAAATCCTAACCTGGTCACAATAATATTGTGCTAACCACCTCAGACGTGAGTGTGGCATATAACTGGAAGAACAGCAGTTTATTTCAGACAGTTGGCTTGTCAACCAAAGATGACAATCCTAATGAAAGAATTGAGCCAGTAATTAAATACCAGCCAATTCTGTCACCTTCAAAGACGGATATGTCAAGCCCAAACGAAATAGGGCTTTTTAGATACACGGATCAACCAAGAGTTGCTGTTGATGAAAGTCACTTTTTAGTTATACCTTATGGCTGTGGACTTTGCAATGAATTGTTTCATATAGAAAAGGAATTTGTGGAACACTGTTGTCTTCACTGCGATACTCCAAATGAAGACACGTTTGTTGACCTTTTGAAGAATTGCCTTTCAAGTTCTATTCCTTAAACATGGAAAATTTGGGAAAACGGATTGGTAAACTAATGACTGGTAAATTAATACTAATTCAATGACTACTGTCGTGACTGTTCCGCACTGGATCCCCGGATATTGTCAGATGAATGTAAAATTAATATGCCATGTCTGCAATTGTTGACGAAGCTTACTCACGTGTACATGAAATTTGAATGCAAATCTATGAGTTTTTCGAAATGCAAAGTCCCCCCCTCTGTTGTGTGATAAATAAACTTACAACGTTTTTTACAACCGAAAAAGCTTCAAGCCAAATCAGTTCACTGACATGTGAGCAATGTCGAGGCCATACAGTTGCTATATAACCACGTGTAAATTTACATTTAAAATTATGTGTCGCATGTGCAATGTGCTATACAACATTATAATTCATCTCACACCAAATCTAAATCACACAGTTTTGTATAGCTCATGTAGCAGATTTGCATTAAAGAACGCATCCATATTGTCATCTTTTCTAAACTGACAAAAGTGTCGTGAGCATATAAAGTGGTGTAAGCTTATACTTAAGTGACTGCTAATTTTTCACTTCCCATTGTTTATCGGTCTTATCGTGAGCAGACTAATGCTATTGCTGTCGGTTGCGCGATTAGTGCGGAAACGGGCGGCATATACCCTAGCCCAATACGTGCAGCAGTTCATAAATACTTAATGTAGCCTATGCATGTTGTGCGACTAAAAAGCTATCCTGCAAGCTAGTGGGTTCCACGACAAATGGCTCACGGACAAATGGTTCACGACAATAATGCTAACAATTCAGTTTTGTTTTATTGGATCGATTATTACCTATTTCTACTTTTTTTCTGAATGTAGCATCATGCTTGAAATAAAATGCAAACTATTGTAGCTATCTGTGCCAATATTCTTTGAAGTGACCTTAAAGTTTAGAGGCTCAGGTTGGAGTGTTGCTGAAGTGTTAGACCTAGACATGATTTAAATACACATAAAACAAAGTGGAAGACAATGACGGTCTCTTCTGTATGTGACAAAAAGGTCTCTTGTGTATGTAACAGAAAGGTTGCGGTTTGGAACCTGTTCAGCGTTCCTTTAAACCACCATTCTTGGGCATGGTGCTTACCCAACTATGTCTTAGCCTATATGAGTTTGTAGACATAATTTGTAGGCAGCCTTTATCACCCGATCATGTCAGGGAGCAAGCACCAGGTTCACCGATAGGCCCTATACTGGTCCTGCATTCAAAAGCTTGAAAGACGTCCATATTCGATTTTTAAATATAAGAAAAGAAATTGCGGCCTATACTAAGTCAGATATGAGACCTAGTATAAAAGGCCAGTGTTGACATTAATCGCTAGATGACAGAAGAAACTGCAATCCAACTTCATGATTTATAACTTTTCTTATCAACGCCATTTTTGACGAACGTAACATAGGAATACTTAGTATTACTATATCAGTTAAATATTGGCTGTGTGTTTGATCATGGTGAGTTACAATCGCATATTTATTTAATTTATCATCTAAACGTTTATGCTTAAGCTTATATTATTGTAATTAATCGTCTGCAGCCAGACTTATCGCAAGTCTCGGACGTTACTCGCATATTTCCACATACATGACCAATGATCTTCACTGGCTTCCTGTGACGTCTCGGATCAGATTTTAAGTATTGTTCTTAGTAAGTAAGTCCCAGCAGGGTCTAGCGCCTAAATATCTCTGTGATCTGACGTGTAAACATACTCTCAGCCTGCTTTTCTCGTCCTCTTCGTTCCGCCTTCCGATTTGATCTCTTTGTCCCTCGATCGCGAACTTCCCAGAACTTCCCTGGCCCAACATCGGGCTTTCGCAGTTATGGGTCCATCACTTTGGAGAAAACATATCTATTAATAACCCTTGATCATTTGACAAATAACACACTGCTGAAAATAATCATTATACATTTTTACCGGAATTCTGGTGTAGCTAACTTAACTTACTGTATATTTCTTTCTTCTTTGTTAATTTTTTTGCGGTTGAATATACGTCACCGGGTTCCACGACAAATGGTTCACGGACAAATGGTTCACGATCTTTCAGCTTGTAGTTTGAGCTATATTTTCATCATCGCTCATCCAGCTTCCAGTTTGATCTATAGGCTATTTTCGTCGCTCATCCAGTTTCTAGTTTGCGTATTTTTGCATTAAACTATGAAAAAGCAGATTGAGCTGCTTTAATCAAACTAGAAGCTGGAAATCGATGAAAATAGTGCTCAAACTGGAAACTGGAAGATCGTGAACCATTTGTCATGAACTGTTTGTCGTGAACCTTTTTTCGGTGAACCATTTGTCCGTGAACCATTTGTCATGACACCCATCACTCACATGACGTCTTTGGATTCAGAAGTTGCCAACCGATTCGCAGTAACGATATCACAGTTCTGAAAGGTGATTATTAATGGAAATACTTTTCAAATGACTTTTCTTCCAAATGAACACCAGATGTAAGTAATGTGCATGCATCCATTATGTTCTAAGTCACTTTAAACAGCATAACTAAACTGAAAAATCCTAAAAAAAGTTTAAACTCTGCCAGAAATTACTAAGTACCGGTACTGAACATAATAAATGCTTGATAAAGCGGATAAGATAACAGAGATGTTTCAAGTATTTAGTTTTCGAGTACAAGTACTTTTGTTTAAAATACGAGAACAAGTACTTTCGTCTCAAGTATGAGTATGAGAACAAGTACATAGGTTTTCATTCAAGTGCACGTGGCACTGGCTATCACATTAACAAGGACATTTTTATTTCTTTAACAATTAAGTCTAAATCAATGGCGCAGTTTCACTGATCATGTCATTGGAACATGCAGTCATTTACAATCGCTTTTGACAAATATTATGGATTCGAGCACGTTGCAGCTCATGCTCATTGAGTAACTCATGCTCAGCTGCCAGACTAATCGCCCGTCTCCCACGTTTCTCCCATATTTCCACATTCATGTTTGAACATCTTCACTGGCTACCTCTTACTGCCCGCATCCAACTAAAGGTACTTATCCATATTCGCCGATCTTACCTGGGTCTTGCTCGTAAATACCTCTGTAACTCATTGCGTCTCCCCGCCTCAGCTAGATCCCTTCATCCTCTTCGATCCTCTGATCGACTTGACTTATTTGTAACCTGAGTGAGAACGGCGATGGCCCAGTCTCGTTCCTTCGTTAGTATTAGCCCTTCACTATGGAATCAGCTTCCTCCTTCGGTCCGGACTGTAATACTATCTGTTGGTCCTGCCTGACCTGCCACAGCTTTTCGTTGTCTTAAAACTTGCCTTTATTCTCAAGTACTTTCGCACTGGGAGCGCCTATGATTGGTGGGCACTCAGTAGAGGCGCTTGATAAGCTTTGAAATACAATACAATACAATTGATACAGTTTTAATATTAAACTGCCATAACTAAACACACATTGAACAGTTGGGATAGAGGCAGGAACACTCATTGTTATAAACACTGGCTTATACAGTTTTGTTGAGAGCAGCTCTGCTGTATTTCCATAAGTCCAAGTAATTGCCTTCATAAAAGTCACCATAGTTTTTAGAACAAAACTTGTAATTAGCAGAAATAACGTTTTTGCTCGACATTCAAATTATAATAATCAAATGTTTTGACTCTTGAAATATTAATAGTTTTTATTACAATCATTGCTAACATCTGTGTTCTCCATTAAAAATGCAAAAAATTTATATGCTTTTACTATGCAGAAGAACTGTTGATGCAAGCAAGAAATAGTTATCGAGGTGAGCAATACACATGTGAAGTTTCCAAAAAGTGTTTGCAATGAATTCGAATCTAAAAATCCACATGAGAACTCATACTGGAGGAAAGTCATATCAGTGCAATTTATGTCACAAAGCATTTGCACATAAGAATAATCTGAATAGGCATGGAAGAATCCACACTGGAGAAAAACCGTACAACTGCAATTTATGTTACAAAGCATTTCCATTTAGGGCTGATCTCAAAAGGCATACAAGAACCCACACTGGAGAAAAACCATACAGTTGCAATTTATGTCATAAAACATTCGCACGTAAGAGTGACCTAACAATCCATACAAGAACCCACACTGGAGAAAAACCATACAATTGCCATTTGTGTCACAAAGCATTTGCACGCAAGACTCAGCTGAAAATCCATACAAGAACCCACACTGAAGAAAAACCATACAGTTGCAATTTGTGTCACAAAGCATTTGCATGTAACAGTCAGCTGAAATACCATACAAGAACCCACACTGGAGAAAAACCATACAAGTGCATGTTGTGTGAGAAAGCATTTTCACATAGTGGTGATCTGAAAGACCATAGAAGAACCCACACTGGAGAAAAACCACACATTTGCAATTTATGTCACAAAGCATTTGCATGTAACAGTCAGCTGAAATACCATACAAGAACCCACACTGGAGAACAACCGTACAGCTGTAATTTGTGTCAGAAAGCATTTGCGCGTAAGAATCAGCTGAAAATCCATACAAGAACCCACAATGGAGAAAAACCATACAAGTGCATGTTGTGTGAGAAAGCATTTTCACGTAGTGGTGATCTGAAAGACCATACAAGAACCCACACTGGAGAAAAACCGTACAGCTGTAATTTGTGTCAGAAAGCATTTGCGCGTAAGAATCAGCTGAAAATCCATACAAGAACCCACACTGGAGAAAAAACATACAAGTGCATGTTGTGTGAGAAAGCATTTTCACATAGTGGTGATCTGAAAGAGCATAGAAGAACCCACACTGGAGAAAAACCACACATTTGCAATTTATGTCACAAAGCATTTGCGCGTTGGGGTTCTTTGGAAAATCATAGAAGAACCCACTCAGGTGAAAAACCATTCATTTGCGTTGTCTGTAACAAAGCATTTGTATCAAAGCATAGTCTCATAGTACATCATATGAGAACCCACAATGGAGAAAACACATACAAGTGTAACTTACCTCACAGAGAATTTGCACAGAAGATACATGTCAAAAATCACCTGCGAAAACTATACACGAGTGATGTATGTGAAAGTGCTGCAGTAAAGAGCCATGAACTTACTTCACATAAGAGATTCCACACATATATCGAAGATGACAGCGGTGTGGATGGAGCAGACCTGCAAACAACAGACACTAAGCGAGACTGTTCATCTTGTCAAAGTGACCAAAATTCCTTTAAAAACCAACATTCTGGAGATAATTTGGCAACTAGTATTGACATGAATGCGTTTGCGCTGAGACGATTTGGTTGTGGCATATGCAGTGAACTGTTCGAAATCGAAAAAGAATTTATGGATCACTGCTCTAATCACTGTGACATTCCAACTTATGATACGTTTGTTGGATTCCTTGAAGCACACTTGGCAAATACGCCACTGGCTTTTTTTGGTGGAGCCATTCCCAAGCTTGGGAAATAAAGGAGGGCGGTTCTAATCATCGTTTTTGTTACAATTCGTCGTTAAACAGAAACTAACATCCACTTCGATCATTATGTGGCCACTGATTGCCACCGTGTGGTTGAACATGAGTCTATTTTTGTCCTAAGGATGGTGACTGCTTATGGAGGTATTTGCCTTTTTTCGTGTTGTAAGAATGAGGAGGAGATGGACAGGAGAGAGGCCTTGATAGATTATGTCAAGCAATCTATTTACACTTAGTCAGGAACGTTGGAAGCTATAATTGCGCCTTGTGAGAGGCGTAAATATAGCCTCTGTAGCAGTCCAAGATTTATAAAATGACTTGTCTATTAAATTAAATATGGATTAGAATGAGCTGGTCAATTTACGGTGGCGTTTGGCTAGATAGAGTGGCGCTAAGTATAATATTTTAAGCCTTGGGAGAGCCTTTGGTATTGCTAACTGAAATATCACGTGATCCATCATGTCGGATGAGTTCCGTAACTAAGGAAGCCAACAAATGGACTCGCAGAAAGACAGACTTGACAAATCGAGCAAGGAGTTCGATCGGTTGGTTGCTACCCAACGAGTGACTGGCAGCGAAGAAACTTCTCTTTCTGGTAATAAATCGATGGATTTGTGCTTCGGAAGTCTACGCACTTAGCCATTAGGCCTATGTCGTAACACCGTTCTGCGGATTTTATGCGGAATAAAGAGTAAGATAGTCAGCGACTGAAAAACCGTTACGACGATTGGATCTGTCGCGCAATCTGCTGTTGTGGGACGTGTGTATATTGCGACCCACGGACGTTCAAGTGGGCATCTATCATCAACATTATCGTTCTGCGTTCCCCTGTCGAAACGGTTCTCGATGGGAGAAATGAAGTCACCCGAGGGGCTATGCTGTGATTCGGAAGACCAATTGCAGACATTGCCCGGTTCCATCGACCGACTGGTGTCCCAGGCCACACCGCACCCTAAGGCATGGCCGCTCGCAGGGTCTTACTACATCAACGTTTGATTTCCTTGGTGCTGCGTCGCATCACCATCAATACAACGCAGACCGTCAACCAATCACGTCGATGCCGCTCAGCGTAGAGAATCTCAACTGACCGTTACCAGATGACGCAGTGGGCGATCTCTGCAGGTCCCGCTTCAGCGTATTGTACGACGGAGCCAGCCTTTAATAACTTTACCGACAGTTGCCCGATCCACTGCTGTGAGAACGGTTGTCCCAGTCGACAGACTTTATCAACATTCAGGCCAGATGACATTAGTACCGCTGACTCTTTATGCCGGCCGAGCTATCGGTGTTAGGCGCCTAGCTGGCTGCCAAGGAGCGTATGTAAGTTGTTCTTTATTTCTACTTGAGTACAAATTCAAGTATGAGTTACAACAGCTTTCGTAAATAATAGTGTAGGAGCACAGTACTAATACAACATTTGACCTTTTTTTCTTTTACTCTGCAGAAAACTGAAATCAAAGTTAAAAATCCACACGAGAACTTATACTTGAGAAAAACCACATAGGTGCAATTTTTTGTCACAGAGCATTTGCACATACGGGTGATCTGAAAAAGCATGCAAGATGCCACACTGGAGAAAAACCACACAACTGTAATTTGTGTGACAAAGCATTTGGACGTAAGAGTGATCTGAAAAGGCATACAGGAACCCACACTGGTGAAAAACAATACAATTGCTATTTATGTCGCAAAGCATTTGCACGTATCAGTCATCTGAAAGACCATACAAGAACCCACACTGGAGAGAAACCGTACAGCTGTGATTTGTGTCAAAAAGCATTTGCGCAACGGAGTGCTTTGCAATATCATACAAGAACCCATAATGGAGAAAAACCGTACAAATGTGAACTATGCGAGAAAGCATTCACACAGACTAGTGCCCTGAAAGGCCATGTAAGAACCCACACCAGTGAAAAACCACACAAGTGCAATATACGTCATGAAGAATTTTCAGATAAGCATGTTTTAGTATCCTATACAAGGATAAAACACATACGTTGAGAAAACTGTGGAGAAAACACATGTCATACGAGTGTACGTTATGCCACAAAGCATTTGTGTCGAAGCAACACCTGACAGAACATGAAAGAACCCACCCTGCAGATAAACCGTACAAGTGCCATTTGTGTCAGAAAGCATTTGTTCAGAATTGTGTTCTCAGTTGCCATTTACGAGACAACGCTTGTGAAAAAGTATGCCAGAGTGAATTATGTCAGAGAGATGGAGGTACTAATCATAAGAGATCCAGCATATATATTGAAGACTACATGTGTGATGATGAAGACCAGTTGCTGCCAACAGAAATTAGAGAACAGTTTTCTTGTAATCAGACTTTCAAGTCAACCGCAGCTGATAAACTACATATTCAACACCAATCAATATTTACTGCTGATAAAAATCCCTTAACAGTGAGACTTTATGGCTGTGGACTTTGTGATGAAACGTTTGAAATCGAGAAAGAATTCATGGACCACTGTTGTATTCACTATGATATTCCACAGAAAGACACATACGTTGACTTATTAGAAGGACATTTTTCAAGTTGTGGAGAATAGACATATCTTTCCTAAAGTTTCATTGCTACTTCAGATCAGCAATTTTGACACCAGCATCACAGGAATAAAATATTAGAGAGGTTTGCCATGACGGACTGTAAAGCAGGGAATCTTGACTAAGAATTCAAATCCTAACCGTCCTCTCAGATGTCGTCTTGTACTTTAACTGCAGTTACCGCCCTAGATGTTTACGCTGCAGGAGACGAGTAGTTGGGCATTGGCTGTTGACGACATCAGTGGTCTTTTGGAAAACAGCTAAAAATAACCCACTTCTGATCTCTTGGTAATGAGGACGTTTCATGTGAAACAGATCAGTTTGAGCCAAAGATCAGAGAAGTGTTAACAGTAGGCCTAAATATATGCCTATATGTTGAACCAGAGCCGGATTAACCACTCGGGGGACCGTACGCTAATTTTGCACGGGGGGCCCTTGTTGTACTGAACATAGAATGACTGGGACGCCGTAAAGACATGACAATCAACTGTAGCAAAGCAGGGTCAATGTGCCGTACTACTCAAATTTGTAGTCAATGCACATTGCACACAACACTGCATTTTGAACTATTAGGTTTTTTCACATTTTTTACAGTATATTGCCATCATACAGTTAGCGTAAAATTATAATCAAAATTCGAAACTGTTCACTTCATTTTTAACATTTCAGAAACATTTGCGACTTTTAGCTGCTGGAAACTGTGTACTAATGTTCATCAAATGAAATGAGTTTACGTAGGCCTATAGGGGGCCTATCACTCTCAACACAGGCAGTGAAAATCGATCTTTTTGGCTACTCATATGCATACATTGGAAGCAGGTATTGCTGAACCTTGAGATGGGCTGAAAAGCAACCATTTTCTTAGTTGACACTCACCATTCGGTGGCCAAGAATAAAAGTTTATTACTGAACTGGCAATTTTGTCCCTTGCACAGACTTGACACTGGTTTATAATATCGTTTTGACGTTGCGTAATCATTGGAATCGGACATGTCTGCAGGTTTCTGATCAAAGCCAATACTCAATAGTGGCCGCTGGAACTGGCAACCATTCATAGGTAGACGAGTGACAAGGAGGGTTTGTAAACTTTGACGATTCGTTTTCAGACGGATGTGTAACAATTGTTTCAGTAAGTTCAGCATTGTGAGTCTCATCTGTGTGAGCATGACCATCATCTATCGGTAGGCTATATAATTATGCAGTGTTATGCAAGTTAGTGATATGAGTAGCAGTTAGTGATGCGAGTGGAACAGCCCTATTATTGTGTCGACGTCATCACAATATAGTATCAGGTAAAATACATTGGTTGTGCTCCTTTATCGCCGCCTTTTACTTGACTCGTGCAAGAAATACATCAAAACACGGCGCTGAGAGAAAAAGACCAATCATTCTCAGTCTTGTCGCTAGCACATTGGCATTTCTTAATACCGGAAAGCAGAAAGGTTCTAGGCACTGCGTACGCTTAAAACATTAAAACTAATCAAATCTAGGGAACGAATCGCGTCGGAATAAAACTAAAGTAACGTCAGTAGGCCCCCCCCCCCCCATGGATATTGAAAGAAAGAAGTTGAGTCAACAGAAACGCATGTAGACCTACACAACAGTTGGTTACATGGCTGACATTTCAAATTAGCAATTTGCTTAGTGCAAATTCTCGCTTAAACAGAAACTAATGGATAATTGTAATTATAAACAAATAATTAAAAATACTGTGTTTGTCTTGCACCATTCCGACCCCGGCCGGGGGCCCCCTTCAAGCGGGAGGCCCATGCTAAAGCATATTGAGCATACTGGTTAATCCGGCCGTGTTGAACACTGGAAACGGATAAATCATCGAAGTTGCTTTGGATTAACGAAGAACGTTATCTAGCAATAATAATATCTTCGTTTATTAATTCAAACTGACAAGTACCCAGTAATATTACATGATATAGCAGTAACAGACGATAACAAGTTTAGCAAGTCTAGTCGAATTTAACTGTATGACAGCCATGCAAAGCGTCCATCTGCATAACTGCTCATTTTACAATCACCACCTAGGAAATGAAGGCTGAGTTAATCTTGTGGGGCTAGTGGGTATCGAACCCGCCTCCTTCTGATATTTTTGCCTGCATGTTACCATTCAACCACTTCCCCACCTCATCTGATGTTCGTATAAACAGAAGCGATGATCGGACGACAGCTAAAATGTTTCAGAGTGTTGATCAAAATAACGATTGAATATTAGACATTTTACTTTCAAAGAAAGATAACGCATCAAACTTGTATGAAAACACCGTAGGAATGCTGGAAATGCCAGAGCAAGTGAAATCGAAGGATCTGAAGACGATATACCGAACGGGATACGGAAATTCCGCCCCCGGAAGAATCGCCCCCGGAAGATTCGCCCCCGACATTTTGTCCCGGGAAGATTCGTCCCCGGAAGTATCGCCTCCGGGATCTATGATGAAAATGTAACTAAGACTATAGAAGTTGGATTAGCGATGAAAATGTAACTAGAAGACTAGAAGCGGGATCTATGATGAAAATGTAACTAAGACTAGAAGCTGGATCGACGGGTGCGAAACTTCCGGGGGGCGAAATGTCGGGGGCGAATCTTCCGGGGGCGAAAAGTCCTAGAACCATACCGAACGAATCTACACGAGGACCTATACCGAGTCGAGCAATATCAATGATTCATCCAAAATTGAAATGGGAAGTCATGATAGGTCCAAGTAATATTAGCTAATAGACTAAAGATGCTGGCTAAGTAGGATTAATTTAACCAATTTCATATTTGACAATGATTCATCTTTTAGAATTCAGTTGCGTATTTGTGTGATGTTGCATTGGATTTATGCATTATATTAAATTGTTTCAACTCAAGAAAGCTGATATGCAATCTATGATAGCTAACCTAACCTAGGGCGCACTGTCGAAAGTCTGGTCTGGTATACCATACAAGAATCCACAGTGGATAAAACCATGCAAGTGCAATCTATGTGACAATAAACATTTGCACAGAAGGGCAATGTGGAATACCATTCAAGAATCAACGCTGGAGAAAAGAATGCAGTTTTGAGTCTCCTGAGAATTCCTTTGTATTTCGGAGTCTGGGCGATCATGCACAATCGGGATACCTAAATTTTAAAATCCAGCTTCCACTCGCAGGTATAGCTTTTTTAGTTGCAAAAATACATAGGCTACACTGACCCTAACCCATAACCGACCCTCACGACGCTTACCCTGACCCTATCCGGCCCTCACGATGACCGATAATATAGGCACCCCGATTTTTCGTGTTCGCCGGGGTTTGGGTAAGGTGTTCGCGCAACTGTGCCGTAACTTTGTAAACATGATTCCTAATTGTAAACAGAATTTGGCATCCGATTACTCTAAACATGGTTGTACTTGCCATGCATTCAAAAATTGGGATAGACCTACGTCCCTCTCCGATATGATGTCAAAAGACGGGCTCCGCTAAGTCAGACATTTAGACGTTTTCTAAAGGTAATGTTGAGTTTAATCCCTAGATGACAGAAGAAGCTGCAATCCAACTTCAAGTTATACAAGTTGTTTCATTAACGCCATTTTGGAAATCTTAACATAAAGAACAGTCACTATTATTGTTTCAGATATTGGTCGTGTGTGGTGTTGGTAAGTTGCATTAGCATCAGATCTTTATTTGATTTAGCATTTACACATGTATTATAACATTTAAGTAAATGTTATCTTAATTAATCGTCTGATTGGGTATCTTACGACACTTGGACCTTGAGCCAGATCCGAACTAGACATTAACTGCCTCTCGATTTTGGTGAATGCGCCTGTGAGGAAATCTGTTCCAGCGATTTAGCTGTTCTTTCGGCACTGTACAAATCTTAATTTGTATACAGAAAACTTCAAGTGCACATTATAAATCTAGTATCAGTTTACGTCTTTGTACTGTTCGCTGGTAAACGTACGCTTTAGCGTAATTAATTATTGGGAGGATTTCGAAAAAACGAATAGCGTAAATAATAATTTCATCCAGTTTCTCGTTTGAACAATGATTTCATCGACCTTCCAGCCTCTAGTTTAGTCTTAATATTACACGTTTTAATCGTTCATCCATCCAGCTTCCAGTTTTAACTCATTTTCATCGCACATCCAGCTTCTATTTTAAGTTTTGATATGACACATTTTCATCGCTGATAGAGCTTGTAGTACTTGTTTTTTAATTCACCGCAAAGAACTTACATAGACCGAGCAGGCATAGTTTTAGTTATATTTTAAACGTTGATCCCGCTTCTAGTTTTAGTTATATTTTAATCGTTCATCCAGCTTTCAGCTTTACTTATATTTTAATCGCTGATCCCGCTCCTAGTTTTAGTTAAGCCTATATTTTAATCGTTGATCCTGTCCCTAGTTTTGGTTATATTTTAATCGTTGATCCCGCTTCTAGTTTTAGTTATATTTTCATCGTTGATCCCGCTCCTAGTTTAATTTATATTTTAGTCGTTCATCCCGCCTCTAGTTTAACTTATATTTTGCCCGATACCAATGGACCCCGTAACTGCAATTACGCCGACCGTCTTTGCGGTGAATTAAAAAACAAGTACATCCAGCTTCTCGTTTTATCTCCATTTTCATCGCTCATCCAGCTTCTAGTTTGATTTCTATTTTCATCACTCATCCAGCTTTCAGTTTGATTTCTATTTTCATCGCTCATTCAGCTTCCAATAATTAATTACGCTAAAGCGTACGTTTACCCTGTTCGCTATTACCGGATAGGCCTATCTCCAATTCCAGGATATCACAGGTGACTTAAAACTGTGTATTAGTAACCCATGACCCTTTGACAAATAACCGACTGCTGGAAAAATAATCATTATAAATTTTTTGGTTGGAATTCTGCTGCAGCAATTCACGACCAGTATTTGATTCGTCGGTTGCCCGGGCCAGTTTCCTTATTCCAATAAAGAACTGGCTATCGGTGCTGACTTACCTTACTGAACATTTCTTTATTCTTTGTTATTTTTGCAGTTGAATCTATGTCACCCATATGACATTAAAGCATTCAGAAGTTGCAATCCGATTCACAAATACGATATCACAATTCTGAAAGGTGATTATTAACGGAAATACTCGCTAAATATCAACGACTCTTCTTCCATATGGACCTCTTGTCATACTCTAAGTTTAAAATGAATGCCATGTTATGCCATTAATAGAAATGCATTATGCTTCTAACTCAATGTAAACAGTATAAATAAATTGACAAGTAACAGGTAAAGTTTAAACTCTGCCAGAAATTACTTAGTACTGGACATATAATTAAAGCTTGAACTCTGTGTAGATAGCTGCTAACTAACCGCGATGGTTCAACTGCTTAGGTTTCAAATGCAAATTATTAGGTCTTGATTGCAAGAACCCTAGATCTCAAATACAAGTACTTTATTTAAAATTACAAGTACTTTACAAGTACTTTGATTTTAAGTCCAAGTACTTTGGTCTCAGTTATAACTACGATTTCAAGTTTAATACAATTAAGTCTAAATCAGTGATGTATTTCAAGTGATCATGTGATTAGACAGAGTCACTCATTTACAATTGCTCTTGAGAAATATTAGGGATTTGAGTAAGTTCTCACTCATATTCACCACAAAACTTATGCAAACATCTTGATACCATAATCAGAGTTACTTACTAAAATCTAACTGGTAACCTATCCAATTCCCTGTTAAAGCCTAACAGTTGTTCAGGTGATGAATGTCGAAAAAATTAAAAACTAATCACAGTGTAAAGTCTCGAGTACAAGTACTTTGGTTTCAAGTACTTTAAATTGTTCTTTGTTCGTACTCAAGTACAATTTCAAGTACCAGGTACTACATCCCTGTTAAATAATAGTGTAGGAACACAGTACTGATTCAACATGTAATATTCCTTTACTTTGCAGAAAAAAACAAGGATAATGCAAGCCAGAAATAATTATAAAGCAAAACAATACAAATGTGAAGTTTGCCACAAAGAATTTGCACCGATTTCCAAGTTAAAAATCCACATGAGATCCCATACTGGAGAAAAACCATTCAACTGCAATTTGTGTCAAAAAGCATATGCGACTAAGAGTGATCTGAAAAGCCATACAAGAACCCACACTGGAGAAAAACCATACAACTGCAATTTGTGTCACAAAGCATATGCAACTAATACTGAGCTGAAAAGCCATACAAGAACCCACACTGGAGAGAAACAGTATAGCTGTAATTTGTGTCACAAAGCATTTGCACAAAAAGGTACTTTGAACAGTCATACAAGAACCCACACTGGAGAAAAACCGTACATTTGCAATTTGTGTCACAAAGCATTTGGGAATAAGAGTGGGCTAAAAAACCATACAAGAATCCACACTGGAGAAAAACCGTACAACTGTAATTTCTGTCACAAAGCATTTGCACAACAGGGTACTTTGGAAGGTCATACAAGAACCCACACTGGAGAAAAACCATACAGTTGCAATTTATGTCAAAAAGCATTTGCACGCAAGAGTCACTTGAAAATCCATGCAAGAACCCACACTGGAGAAAAACCATACTATTGCAATTTGTGTCACAAAACATTTGTATGTAAGAGTAATCTGAAAGACCATACAAGAATCCACACTGGAGAAACTCTGTACAACTGCAGTTTGTGTCACAAAGCATTTACATGGAAGAATCAGCTGAAAATCCATACAACAACCCACACTGGAAGAAAACTGTACAATTGCAATTTATGTCACAAAGCATTTGCATGTAAGCGTCATCTGAAAAACCATACAAGAATCCACACTGGAGAAAAGCCGTATAACTGCAATTTGTGTCAGAAAGCATTTGCAAGTAAGAGTCAGCTGAAAATCCATACAACAACCCACACTGGAGAAAAACCATACATTTGCAATTTATGTCACAAAGCATTTGCGAATAATAGTGAGCTGAGAAACCATACAAAGAACCCACACTGGAGAAAAACCGTACAACTGTAATTTCTGTCACAAAGCATTTGCTCAAAAGGGTACTTTGGAAAGTCATACAAGAACCCACACTGGAGAAAAGCCATACAGTTGCAATTTGTGTCACAAAGCATTTGCATACAGCAGTTCTCTGAAGTCCCATACAAGAATCCACACTGGTGAAAAACCATACAACTGTAATATGTGTCAAAAAGCATTTGCGCGCAAGTATGATCTTGAAATGCATGCAAGAACCCATACTGGAGAAAAAACATACAATTGCAATTTTTGTCACAAAACATTTGCATGTAAGGATAATCTGAGAATTCATACAAGAACCCACACAGGAGAAAAATCGTCCAGCTGTAACTACTCTAACAAAACATTTCCACACAAGGGTGGTCTGGAAAGTCATGCAAGAACCCACACTGGAGAAAAACCATACAATTGCAATTTATGTCACAAAGCATATCCACGGAAAAGTTCTCTGGAAAACCATACAAGATCACACGCAGGAGAAAAACCTTACATTTGCATTTTCTGCAACAAAGGATTTTCGACAAAGCAGTATCTCGTTCATCACATGAGAACCCACAATGGTGAAAAACCATACAAGTGTAATTTATGTCACAGGGCATTTGCACAGAAGATCTATGTGAAAATACACATGAGAACTCATGCTGAGAGAAAACTATACAAGGGTGATGTGTGTGAAAGTGCTGCAATAGAGACTCGTGAACTTACTTCACGTAAGATATCCGACACACATATCGGTGATGACGGCGGTGTTGATAGTGCAGACTTGTCCACAACCGAATCTAAGCCTTCTTCTTGTCAAAGTAACCAAAATTCAGATAAAGAACCACATTCTGGAGATGATTCTGCAACTAAAACTTATATGAATCCGTTTGAGCTGAGAGTTTTTGGTTGTGGAATATGCAATGAACTGTTTGAAATCGAAAATGAATTTATGGGTCACTGCTGTCATCAGTTTAACATTCCAACAGATGATACGTTTGTTGGGTTTCTTGAAACACACTTGGCAAATCCACCACTGGCTTTTTTCTTTGGAAATAGAGAAGGGCGGCGCTAATAATCATTTTTGTCACAACTCGTCGTTAAACGAAAACTAACATATCCACTTTGATCATTATATGGCCACAGATTGACACAATGTGGTCAAACGTGAGTATGTTGTTTTCCAAAGGAGGGTACTGCTTGTGGAGATTTGCCAATTTTCTCATGTTGCAAGAATCGGTTTGATTATCCTTGCAGATTTATTTTAGTTACAGTCACTGTTATAGTTAATAGTTTTCTTTTTCATTCCCAAATAAAAAATTCTGAACATTTTGAATGTTGGGGAGGAACCCAAAGCCAAAATGGAAAGTCGAAAGTAATCTAGAAATCGGGAACCAGTTCAAGAGTAAAGAAGGCAAGGCTAATGCTCCTGTGACAAAAAACCAGAGATCGTGAGGTATATAAATAATATAACGGCGACGTTGGCCAAGAGGGAAGGCAATACATTGTTTACGCAGTACAAGATAAGTGAGGGAAATGATCAACGTGGTGTAGTTGTTAAGCGTTTTCACAGTTGTGGTTCAGGCAAACATTTCGTCGACTATTGTCCGGCTCCAATGCCAGTACAGCACATTCTAGTAGACATCCGGAAAACACAAAAGTGAATCAGATTAAAGTGATTAGTGATCCAAAAACTCATAACACGGGTCAAGAAAACCTATAGACTGAAGTAAAGTCGGTAATGAAATGTGGCTTTGAAAAAGGTTTTGAAAAAGATTTTCTGTTCAAAGAAAAATCATGGAAAATGATGACAGTGGAATATCGAAGAACTCGTTCTTGCAGTAAGTCGATGTCGAGATTCATGGAAAGGAGGGAAAGGAGATATTGAACGTGAAAGTGTTTAGTGACTCTGGTGCAGAGCTTCCGGCTATTAGTGAAGATTTGATGGATGGCATGAAGGTGGAACAAATGGGAAAAGTGAACTTAAAATGTGTGGCAGGAGATGCCATTCCTGCGAAGTTGGTGAAGGTCGATATCAGACTGTGTTTTAATGACATGAAAGAAGAGGGATTTCCACATAAAACCCAGTGTTCACAAACACCTTATGTCACGTTGATGTGTGCTATGTAGTATCGCAAAGCTGGGAAGCACAGAAAGATTCTGACTGCATCCAGCAATTATTGCTGAATTAAAGGCCGTATCACAAATGAAAGTGAAAATGATACAAGGATACGTGAATGTACAAGCGAATGTAATGACGAGAGTGCAGTCAGAGACAGGAAATGGTGGATGTTGAAGAAAAGAGTGAAACTGACCATTCAAATTATGAGGAAAACGAAAGTAGCCTAATGAGCAAGAAAGCATATCGCAAGATGGTGTAGCATCAGAGGTGAGTAAAAAAGAGATGGCTGCATGCAAGAATGGAGAATTAAATGAAACTGAAGAGGACAATTGTTACGATGTGGAGATAGGAGAGAGTTGTTTAGAGACAGTGAAATAGATGAAGAACTATATATATATATATATATATATATATATATATATATATATATATATATATATATATATATATATATATATTATATATATATATAATATGTGAACGCCACTCACATAGGGATAGGATTATTTGTGTTGTCAAATTTGATTTGTCTGATTTTTAGTATAATTTGCAAACATTCTACAAATACAAGTCTGTAATAATTATAGCATTACACGCCCAAAAATATCAAACTAACCAAGAATGACCAAATTTATTATCACGAATATATTTGCTATATATGTGTCCAAACGACAATTAATATGCATACGTTTATCTTATAAGTCACTATAAACAGCTTAAATAATTGACAAATAAGAAAAAAATTTAAACTCTGCCAGAAATTAGTACTTTGGTCTCAAGTTTAAGTATGAGAACAAGTACACAGGTTTTAATTCAAGGGCACATGGCACTGGCTACTGCATTAACAAGGACATTTTTATTTCTTTAACAATTAAGTCTGAATCAATGATGCCGTTTCACTGATCATATCATTAGAAACATGCAGTCATTTACAATCGCTTTTGACAAATATTATGGATTCGAACACATTGTAACTCATGCTCACTGATGCAGTTTTAATACTAAACTGCCATAAGTAAACACACATTCAACAGTTGTGATAGATGCAGGAACACTCAATGTTATAAACCTTGACAATATACAGTTTCGTCGAGAGCAGCTCTGCTGCATCTCCATAACTCCAAGTAATTGCCTTCGTAAAAGTCACCATAGTTTCAGAACAAAACTTGCACTCAGCAGAAATAACGTTTTGCTCAACAGTCAAATTATAACCAAATTTTATGACTCTTGGAATATTAATCGTTTTATTACAATCATTGTAAACATCTGTTTCCTGAGTTTAAAAAAGCAGGAGGAAATTTCAATCAGCATGGGGTCCATCTAAATGCCGGGGTCCACACAATAACTGCCAGCATGTTCAAACCATAATCTGAGTTACTTGCTCAAAGCTAACTACTAACCAATCCGAGTGCCTGTTAAAACGTATTAGTTGTTCTAAGGCTGTATGTTCCAAAATTAAAGCACTTTAATCACACATGTAAAGTCACATCAACGAGTACAAGTACTTAAAATTGTTCTTTATTTGTACTTGAGTACGACTTCAAGTACCGAGTACATCGTCTCTGGGAAACAACAGTGTAAGAACCGACTACTAATACAAAATTTGTATTCTTTTATGCTGCAGATTCGAAGACATGTTGATGCAAGCAAGAAATAACTCAAGGTGAACAATACACCTGTGAAGTTTCCACAAAGCGTTTGCAATGAGTTCCAATCTAAACATCCACATGAAACCTCATACTGGAGAAAAACCATATAATTGCAATTTATGTCACAAAGCATTTGCACATAAGAATACTCTGAACAGGCATGGAAGAACCCACACTGGAGAAAAACCGTACAACTGCAATTTGTGTCACAAAGCATTTCCACGTAAGGCTGATCTCGAAAGGCATACAAGAACCCACACTGGAGAAAAACCATACAGTTGCAATTTATGTCATAAAGCATTTGCACGTAAGAGTGACCTAACAATCCATACTAGAACCCACACTGGAGTAAAACCATACAATTGCCATTTGTGTCACAAAGCATTTGCTCGTAAGACTCAGCTGAAAGTCCATACAAGAACCCATACTGGAGAAAAACCATACAATTGCAATTTGTGTCAGAAAGCATTTGGAAGTAAGAGTGAGCTGAAAATCCATACAAGAACCCACACTGGAGAAAAACCATACAATTGCAATTTGTGTCATAAAGCATTTTCACATAGTGGTGATCTGAAAGACCATACAAGAACCCACACTGGAGAAAAACCGCACATTTGCAATTTATGTCACAAAGCATTTGCATGTAGCAGTCAGCTGAAAAATCATACAAGAACCCACTCAGGTGAAAAGCCATTCATTTGCATTGTCTGCAGCAAAGCATTTACAACAAAGCATAGTCTCGTAGTACATCATATGAGAATCCACAATGGAGAAAAACCATACAAGTGTAACTTATCTCACGGAGAATTTGCGCAGAAGATACATGTCAAAAATCACCTGAGAAAACTATACATGAGTGATGTATGTGAAAGTGCTGCAGTAAAGAGCTATGAACTTACTTCACCTAAGAGATTCCACACATATATCGGTGATGACAGCGGTTTTCTTGGAGCAGACTTGTCAACAACAAACACTAAGCCAGACTGTTCATCTTGTCAAAGTAACCAAAATTCAGGTAAAGATCAACCTTCTGGAGATAATTTGGCAACTAATTCTGATACGAATCCGTTTGCGCTGAGATGTTTTGGTTGCGGCATATGCAATGAACTGTTTGAAATTGAAAAGGAATTTATGGATCATTGCAGTAACCACTGTGACAGTCCGACTTATGAATCGTTTGTTGGGTTTCTTGAAGCACACTTGGCAAATCCGCCACTGGCTTTTTTCGGTGGAGCCATTCCCAAGCTTGGGAAATAAAGGGCGGCTCTAGTCATCGTTTTTGTCACAATGCATCATGAAAGAGAAATTAGCATGTCCACTTGGGTCATTATATGGCCACTGATTGTCACCATATGGTCCTAAGGAACGCGTCTGTTTGTGTAGGAGATTTACCAATGTTTGTCATGTTATGAGAATGAGGAGGTGAAGGAATGGAGAGATACCTTGATGGATTGTTACAATCAATCTAGTTAGGCTATGTGTAGCGTACTTTTGTATGATAATAATATCATGAGAATTATGCGCAGTTCCGTCAATTTGATATCGTACCACTTGTCTCTGTGTTGAACAACATGATAATAATAAAGGCGATTTTACTTAAATCTGTTAATGAAATACATGAAACTATATAAATAGTTATATATAACTATATATATAACTATATAAAGCGCTATATAATTTCCATGATTGATTGATTGATTGATTGAAACAAATGCATGAAACAAGCTTGCAACTCCACTGTCCTCAGTGGCGGCGATCTTGTGTGAGAGGTGGGGGGGGGGTAGTCGGCCATGGTCTAAAAGCAGGATGAACGATTAAAATGTAACTAAAACTAGAAGCGGGATGACCGATTAAAATGTAAAATAAATTATAAGCTGGATCAACGATTAAAATGTAACTACAACAAGAATCACGATGAACGATTAAAATATGAAATAAATTAGAAGCTGGATCAACGATTAAAATTTAAGTAAAACTAGAAGCAGGATGAACGATTAAAATGTAAAATATAAATCTAAATCTAAATTGCAATTGGCATCAAATTACGCTAAGCATCATTGACCTGGCCAAGCAGTCAGGACATTGGGACACGTCCTTATCGGATTTTATGTCATACGACTCCACCAAATCAGACAGTTGACTTTCATAATAGTTAACGTTTTCTTCCATAATAGTTAACGTTGTCTTTAATCCCGAGAGGGCAGAAGGAGCTGCAATCCAACTTCAGGTAGATCACTTCTATCATTAACGCCATTTTGACGAAATTAACATTATTATACTCGATATTACTGTTTCAATAATATATTTATTGGTCGTGTGCGTAGTCTTGGTAAGTTACATTCGCACCTTAATTTAATTTAAAATTTAGACATGTATTATATAACTTAAGCATATATTATCTTAATTGACGAAAATATAGGTCATGGATGATGACCGAAGGAGACAGTGGACTGAAGAGAAGAGCACAGCGAAGAGAGGAATGGCGTCATTGGAAGTGGAAACCTGCCGAAGGGCAGAGAACTTAAAGAAGAAGATCTTAATTAATCCTTAATTTTAATTTGGTATCTTATGACACTTGGATCCGAACTAGACTTTAACTTCCTCTCGATTTTAGTAGAATGCGCCTATAAGCAAATTTTTTCCCGCGAATTGGGTTTTCTTTGGGCGCTGTACAAATCTTAGTTTATATTCAGAAAACTTAAAGTACACATTATAAATCTAGGGTAAAATATCGTTTTAGCAAATTTAATTTCTACCCTTTCGCTAAAATATCATTTTATCTAATTTAATTGTTCTTTACCGTTTTATAGATGCACACTCAATATTTCACAAATCATCCAGCTCTAGTTTGACCTATATTTTCGTCAATCTTCCAGCTTCTAGTTTCAGTAATATTTTCTTCAATGTTCCAACTTCTAGTTTGAGTTTACTAAGAAATATTTCCATCGATTCAATTAAATTGGCTAAAAGGATATCGTAAACGAAGGATTATAATTAAATTAGCTAAAACGAAACTTTACCTAAATCTAAGTAAGTAAGTATGGACTTTAATGTTCCGCCTGCAAACGCACTGAGGCTAACAAACGGGTTAATACAAGCGCAAGAAACTGAACATATCAAGAACAAGCACAAGCAACCTAAATAAAAGGAAAAGAAAAAAATAATTTGAATCAGAGTCAGTTTCACGTCTATGTACTGTTAGCTATTACCCGATAGGCTTATCGCCAATCCAGGATTTCACAGTGGACTTAAAACTGTGTATTGGTAACACATGACCATTTAACGAATAAACACTTTAAAATTTTCTTAGACATTTTTTGGCTGGAATTCTGGTGTAACAATTCACGACAGTATTCCATTCCACATGAGCGCGGGCTAATATTTCCTATTTAAGTCAAGAACGGGCTATCGGTTTCTAGCTTAACTTACTGTACATTTCTTTCTTCTTTGTTAATTGTTGCAGTTGAATAGATGTCATCCACATGACGTTTCAGGATTCAGAAGTTCCAAACCGATTAGCAGTTTAGATATTACAATCCTAAAAGGTGATTATTAACGGAAATATTCAGATTTAAAATAACTTCTTCCAAGTGGACTTCTTGCCATACTCAAAGGTTTAAAATGAACACCTGATTTTGTCCTTAGTGTGCATGTATTATGCTTCTAAGTCACTCTAAACACAGTGTTTAATCTAGACGTCTTTTGGGGGGAAATTTTCCCCCCCCCCAGGATTGAAGTTTCCCCCCAGAACTCAGCAATATTGTAAGGCAGAGACCTTTTGGGGGGGAAATTCCCCCCCGAGAAACCTTGTTCCCCCCCCCAGAACAGGGGGACTAGATTACACACTGCTCTAAACCAGTGGTTCCCAAGCTCTTTTGATGGAGGGCAAAGTCTTACTTTTAAAATATCATGGCGGGCCACAGAGATCTGAGGAGCCGCCCTCAGTTGCTTTCATTGTGGACGAATGCGTGCGCTGGAGCACCAGCAAATAGTGGTCTCTGGGGAAGCGTCGTAAGTTTCCCCATGCGCAGCATTTGGTAACATCTGACATCGAATGGAACATGTTTTTGGCATATTGTCAGTGCCAATTTACAACAATGCAAGATAAAACACACGTTTTTCAGCGGAAGTATAATAAGATGCATACTGCTTGGTGCAAGGGTAACTCAGATACATTCATATCAGATCAATGTTAAGGCAATAATTGAAGATATCGTTTGAACATTGTTAAATTTCAAAATGCAAAATTGTTAATATCGGTAAAATTGAAACATTGAAGTCGTTCTCTAAAATTTAAATCGAAAATCAAGAAAACAAGGTAATTTAATTTTTTTTTCAAAATTTGTGAGTGACTGTCGCGGGCCACATTCAAAGGATTGGCGGGCCACTTTTGGCCCGCGGGCCACGGTTTGGGAAACACTGCTCTAAACAGTATAACTAAATTGATAAATAAGAGAAAAAGTTTAAACTCTGCCAGAAATAACTAAGTACTGAACAAAAGTAAAGCTTGAGCTCAGTATAGATAGCTCTTAGGTAACAGCAGTGGTTCAAGCGCTTAGGTTTCACGTACAAGTACTTAGGTCTTAAGTGCAATTACTTAGATATATCAAAGTACCTATATCAAGTACAGGTACTTTGTTTCCAAGTACAAGTGCCAAGTACATGACAACTACCTTGATATCAGATGCAAGTACGTCTTGGATATAAATAAGAGTGCAAGTATTATAGCTTTTATTACAATTAAGTCTAAGTCAATTATCTATTTTAAGTGATCATGTAATTACACACACTCACTCATTTACAACTGCTCGAGAAATATTAGGGCATTCAGCATGTTGTCACTCATATTCAATTGATTCGGTTTTAATATTAAGCGCCATAACTGAACATCATTCCCCAGGTGCATTAGATGCAGGAGCACTTATGCCACAAGAGCTGGTTCATACACTTTGTCAAGAGCAGCTTTGCTGCATTTACAGAAATCCAAATAATTGCCTAAGTAATTAAAAGTAATTTTTTTTATGACAAAACTTGCACTCAGCAGAAATGACATTTCACTTGACAGTCAAGTTATAACCAAACTTTATGAACCTTGGAATATTCGTAGCTTTACTACAAACATTGTTAACATTTGTGTGGATCAGTTTGACAAGACAAACAGAAAAAATTATAATGAGGATGTGGTCCATCTAAATGCGAATCACCACAAAAGTCATGCAAAAATGGTGATACCATAATCTGAGTTACTTACTAAAATTTAACTGGTAACCTATCATTTAATATTCCTTTACTTTGCAGAAGACCCGATAATGCAAGCCAGAAGTAATTATAAAGCAAAACAATACAAATGTGAAGTTTGCCACAAAGAATTTACACCGAATTCCAAGTTTAAAATCCACATGAGATCCCATACTGGAGAAAACCCATGCAAGTGCAAATTGTGTCACAAGGCATATGCAACTAAGAGTGAGCTGAAAAACCATACAAGAACCCACACTGGAGAAAAACTATACAGCTGTAATTTCTGTCACAAAGCATTTGCACAAAATGGTACTTTAAAAAGTCATATAAGAACCCACACTGGAGAAAAACCATACAGTTGCTATTTATGTCAAAAAGCATTTGTATGTAAGAGTCGTCTGAAAGACCATACAAGAATCCACACTGGAGAAAATCTGTACAACTGTAATTTGTGTCAGAAAGCATTTGCATGGAAGAGTCAGCTGAAAAGCCATACAACAACCCACACTGGAGAAAAACAGTACAGTTGCAATTTATGTCAAAAAGCATTTGGATGTAAGAGTCATCTGAAAGACCATACAAGAATCCACACTGGAGAAAAGCCGTACAACTGTAATTTGTGTCAGAAAGCATTTGCATGGAAGAGTCAGCTGAAAAGCCATACAACAACCCACACTGGAGAAAAACCATACAATTGCAATTTATGTCACAAAGCATTTGCGAATAAGAGTGAGCTGAGAAAGCATACAAGAACCCACACTGGAGAAAAACCGTACTACTGTAATTTCTGTCACAAAGCATTTGCACAAAAAAGTAACTTGGAAGGTCATACAAGAACCCACACTGGAGAAAAACCATACAGTTGCTATTTATGTCAAAAAGCATTTGCACACAAGAGTCTGCTGAAAATCCATGCAAGAACCCACACTGGAGAAAAACCATACAATTGCAATTTGTGTCACAAAGCATTTGCTTGTAACAGTTCTCTTAAATACCATACAAGAACCCACACTGGGGAAAAAACGTACAACTGTAGTTTGTGTCACAAAACATTCATGCATTGGCGTTCTTTGCAAGATCATGCAAGAACCCACACTGGAGTAAAACCATACAAGTGCCACATGTGCCACAATGCATATCCACGGAAATGTTCTCTAGAAAACCATAGAAGAACCCACACTGGAGACAATAATTTGGCAACTAACACTGACAAGAATGCGTCTGTGCTTAGATGTTTTGGTTGTGGCATATGCAATGAAATGTTTGAAATCGAAAAGGAGTTTATAGATCACTGCTGTAATCATTGTGACTCTGCAATGGACGATACGTTTGCTGAGTTGTTTAAAGCACATTTGGAAAATCCGGCGCTGGTCTTTTTTGGTGCAGCCATTCCGAAGCTTGGGATGTAGAAAAGGGCGGCACTAATCAGCACTAATTAGCACTAATCAGCACTAATCATCGTTTTTGTGACACCGCGTCGTTAAACAGAAATAGCTTGTATCATGTATGGCCACTGATTGCCATTATGTGTTAGAATGTGAGTCCATTGTTGTCCTAATGAGCATGACTGTTTGTTGCGGAGATTTGACATGTTTTCCATCTTATACGGTTTAGGAGGAAAATGAATGGAGAGGGGTCTTGAGCTATAAGGAAATGAATTATGAAAATCAATGTATTTTGTGTACTTTTGTGTGAAAATAATTAATGTCGTGAGAATTATGCGAAGTTCCGTCAATTTGATATCGTACCATTTGTTTACATGTAAGATGAGCAATGTAATAACTGCGATTTTAATTATAACAGTTAATGAAATGCATGAAAGAAGTTGTCAAATCCACTGATGCCACGTTATCGACCTGGCTTCCGTGATTGACCCTCTCATAAAGCCAAACTCCCCTATAGTCTAACCTTTCTGGCCGATTTATGATCTTGTCGATTCGACCAGTACCCTCAAAGTATAGGCTTCCGAGTCAGTTCAATTAAAATATCAGCATTGTCATGGGTGACCACGTTGA
Organism: Allolobophora icterica; assembly: GCA_963556255.1. NCBI lineage: Eukaryota > Metazoa > Annelida > Clitellata > Crassiclitellata > Lumbricidae > Allolobophora > Allolobophora icterica. Next base: position 43,763,057 of record OY744613.1, read on the forward strand.
AGCCTAACCTCGCCAGCTGTTGACAATTATCTTGATGCTAAACATTTTGAAAAAGACATGCCTGGTGTAACTATATTGGTTTTGTGTATATTTGAAGATGTTTCATAATCTCAATGAATGCAATACAATGTATTCAGCGTTTATTTGGCTATTGAACAGCATTCTGCTACTCTAGTTGTTTTTCTAGGTCTTAAAGTAAATTTAGTTAATTTAGACTAGCAGATTACTTTCGAGAGGTTGCTGGTAAGTGGTGTAATAGCCATGAAACATAAATTATGTGTTAACTGTAGTAGGACGTTGAGAACAAGTTTTCATCAGGACTATGCTTTGTTGGTTTCTTCACACTCCAAGAAAATTTCTTGTCTGCATTAGAAAGAAGTGCTATGGTGAATTAAAGACAGTTCTACGAAATTCAGAGAACATCTGTCATTTAAAATCATCAATATTTAAAAAGATATTCCACTTGACTGGAAAACACTGAAAGGCAACACAACATGTAATGCGAAATCCTGCCGTCACTAAATGAAATCAGTGTGCCTGTCAATATAGCTGCTGAAGCTCCTCGGCTTGACCTCACCGTACTCTGACCTGGCACCGGAACGAACAAGGCGACATGGCTATTGCGGACTTGATTTTATATAGCGCCTGCAAATAAGCTGGTCTCCCTGACGTGACTTTTGTGTGGCGCTGAGAAATTTCGGAGATTTACATTTACATTACATGAAGTGAGTTTTGCTTAATATGAGTTGGCTTGGAAGGAAGAGGACTCGATGAATCAGGCACGCTTTAATTAAGAAAGAATCCTTTGTAAGAAGAAGAAGAGGGTCAAACGGGGAAGCCATGGCACTCTTGCGATCTGCCAACAAAATAACATGTAAAATATGTGCCATTCTCTATAGGGGCCTAGTGAAGATGGTGTTCATTTCTGAATGAAGTCCGTTTGACAGAGTCAATTGAAACCCTGCAAGTCCCTCATGTACTGACTATTCAAAGGCTGCCTCTAAAAATTTGGAAAGACATGGCACAATGATTATTTAAGTAGTGAGTTAGCACCGTATATGGACAACGAACTAAGCTTATAGAGTCTTCATGTTGTGTGATTTTATACATAATTTTTATGGCTACAAGCAATGAGGTAATGATTGGTATTTCCTTCCTTGTTTTGACGCTTGAGGTAATGTTGCTTACGACTTCTCATAGAAGGGGAGTTTAAAGGCAGAAACACGGAAAACCTACAGTCAAAAACCTCAGCATCAGCAACCCCCTAATATAATCAGTCTTGTTGTCCTCGAGACCAAGGTCTTGGTCTCGAGTGCACTCGAGTTCGTTTTTAAAAGTCTTGGTCTTGAGACCAAAAGTCTTGGTCTTGAGGTTCAGGGTCTAGGTTTTGGTTTTGGTCTTGAGGCTCAAAGTCTTGGTGATGGTTTTCCAAGACCAGGACCAAGACTTTTGACAATATTAACAGTCATTTAACAAAACGCAAGGATTTTAAAATTTATCCATTAATTACTAATACACTTATTGCTTTAGTATTTACATGGTGTGAGTGAGGCTTTACTGTTGTTTTGGACATTTATTTTGACTTCCGGTTATTTACCATGGATTGATTTCAAAACAGACTCACAATTTGTACATTTGTTACGCCGTTGCCCTGGGTGCTAAGTCAGTCTGTTGAAATGGGGCGGGTACGCGTCTTCGCAAGTCCATGGAAGGAAGAACCTGTATTCCAGTGGGGTGACCTGATTCTTGAGCATCAACGGGATCTGCTGGGATTCTACTCCAGCGGTTCCCTAGCTCGTTATAATTTAGCCTCGATTTCATCTGCAAACGTTCACTCCTTGTGAACGAGGGTGGAGGGGCACTGGCTCCCTGCTCGGAACTGACTCCAAGAGGATCCAAATTATCCCAAGCAACATTTGACTCTAAGTTTGGCACGAGTGGCAAGGACGTGGCTGCCATAGGCAAAGCAATCACCCGAGGCGAATGATCCGGGGTCCGACTACGACTTGCGGAACCATGAGAAGAAGCCTCTTCAAGTCTTTCTAGGCGCTCTAGAAGTACAGTTTGATTATCTCTTATTTCTAGCTGGCTGTTTCTCATTTCTTCCATGTTATCACTTACATCTGCTACCTTGCTAGCTAGTTCAACCTGAAGTTGCGCCATCTCTACCTGTGTGTGAGACAACTCTATCTGCGTACTTTTAACCTCATCTACTTTGTGATCTAAGGCACTCTGTCCAAAGGCTAAGTTTGACTGGCCTACTGCAAGGCTATCTAATCTATCAACAACTGTTCCCATATGCTTCCTATGAGCTGAGCCATAGCAGAAGATGAACGAGACAGAGAAGAGTACGGGCGTAGAGCACGCTCCTGCCTATCACTAGGATCGGCCTCTAAATCCAAAGATCTCAATGAGTTTAGTGACATCTTTAATATAATTAAATGTTCCAGCAATTAATGACAATCTAATGGCATGAACAGTAACACGATTTATATAATATTACTCTAACAACTCTAAACCTTAAACTTAAAACTACTTAGGCACAAACAAGCAATCATAGTCATAATGTAATTTGTATTAGAAATTGGTTATTTACCCCAAATTTCACACACGGGACATCGGATCACAGGACTCCACACAGAATAAGCATGAATCCACAAGAGCACGAAATACGATATCCAGCATTGCAATAAATCCAAAGACGTTGCAACGAACACTTTCCGACGAAATACTACAGCAACGGCAATTCCAAGCTCCACGCAGAATACGAGCTTCGCAGTAGCCAATGCCTATTCGCAATGCCAGGCGCGTAACTAGCATTACGCAATTACGCAACTGCGTAAAGATTTTAACGGGTTTTTGTTTTTGGGACATTGTAAATTGAAAGCGCCATAGGTTTTTTGTGTTTTCGCACTATTGCTTTTCGTTTTGCGATATTTTGTAATGTTCGTGTTTCTGCTTTGAGCGAAATAAAGTAATTTATATATATATATATATTATATGATATATATATATATATATAAGGCCCATATATTATATATATAAGGGCCTTATATATATATATATATATATATATATATATATATATATACCCATACGAGACCGATAAGCCAGACTCAGTTGTGAACCCGGTTTATCCAGACATCGCCATATTCCACGGAAATCGCGCAAAAAATTTTGAGCACACGTTCTGGCTATAGTAGACTCTAGATACACGCTGAATTCATTTTCTAGGAGGCGTTTTATATGTACAGTATGGGTTTACCACCATGGATAGCAAGACGTGTACAGTTTATGATGGGCGCAGTGACAGGCAAGATATATACAGTTCATGACTGCGCATGGGTAATCCAGACTTATACACGTAAGTCACAGACGTGTGTAAATGTAATGTAAATGTAAATGTACGCGATTTTCTATAGCGACCGTATATGGCCTCGACCCTGCTCATTTTTCAATGAATTGATCGGGTGAGATCCTTCACCACCGCTGCCCGTTTGAATGGGTGCCACGCCATTTAAGGTCCCCGTGTGGGACCGTGCTAGCCCGGGATTTAAATCTCTGAAATAAGCTACCTTCGGGAAGCGAACCGCGGTCCGCATGCGCTGTAACACAGAGTCGCATGAGACGCACAGCCAACGTTCTTACCGATGTAGCTAACTGCCAGACACGAAGCAGGTTTGTCCCCATTCTTCGCCAGACACAATAGCTATACGTGCATGTTTACTTATATTGTTCCGGAATTCAGTTAATTTAGAACAATCTTATAAGATTTGATTATTATTGTTGCATGTACGTTCACAGGTTTTTAGCATATTGATCTTGCATTTTTATAGTGGTGATGTCATAAAAATTGAGAAAGTAGCTTAAGCTATACATTTTATTATTTGATTCTACTGCTTAGATTTGATATCTATGTATGTGTTGATTTACACGTATGTATGCTGTAGCCATTTGTACTTAGTTGTGTTTATCTGGTAATAAGTAACAAATTTATTCAAGTGAAATTGCTTTAACATTTGCTCTGTTAAACCCAGTGTTATTGTTTGTGCAGTAAAAGTAACCTAAACTATACTTTCGATTATTATTTTTTACTTTATTGATTAGATTTGTTAATTGTAACTGTTAATTTTAATTAGTAACTTCTAATGCACGATGCTTGTGTCTAATGCACCTAAACCAAGCCATAAATCAGGTCAGTATTCAGAAAATTTCCTTCTGAAGTAACTGTAATTTCTTGCCCACACTTTTTTAAACCCATTCTTACTCTTTGTTTATAATTTAATTATAAAATAAGTAAATCCTTGAACATGTGCCCTATTCATTTATCATTAAAGAAAATATAATCAATTAATGTCAGTTTCTGGCCTTATTAATGCATAGGCCTATTACAATATAAGAAATTGGCTACGTCAATTTCATTATAATTATTGTAATATACATTAACAATTGAGATATAATACCCAGTTTTGTAGTATATTACCAATTATAAGTATGTTACACAGTGAAGCCAAGTACCAGTGCTCGAGTGCATGGTAATGGCACTCAATAACTGAAACACAAATACTTCACTATTTTAGCAAATAGTGTGCACTATCGAACATCATTCAGAACCAAGCTCAAAAGTCATTTGTTCCAGCTTCCTCACCATCAGTATCTTGACTTCTGGTTTCTCTGAAATATCAACCTGGCTTCTCTTTAACTAATATTTTACTTGAAGCATCCATCGATTAATACGTTATGCATTATGACAAGGGCATTATAGAACTCATTAGTTTAGACTTCTCAACTACACTGGATTTTCGATCAACAAAATAGGAAACACGTCAAATGTATCACTTAGACTGTTACAAAGACAATTTATATGACCACATAAGCACATCTTTCATCATATGATCACATAACTTGCTGCATAAGAAGTCAAGTAGAGTGTGAAGACCACCCTTCTAGAAAAACTCTCAATGCTTTTAGTATTTCCCAATGGCAGCTGCTTAGAATTAGTGTTAAACACAAAATTAAAATAGAACAACAAACTCAGAAAGCAACAGCATGCTATTGAAGGTCAGTCTTTGTCAGTTAGAAGTTATGTAATGTGCAGATATTCCGAATTACTTCTTCAGTACAAGAGCCCAGGCACGAGTTTTAATTTGAGCTTCTGTGCGATTCCTTAAAACTGGAAATTCCGCTTGCAGTTGGCGGATAGCACCGAAAGAAGGTGGTCTTTCGACTCCTTCAAAATGACGCCTGATGATCTTCAGCTCATCCTCACTCCAAGCATTGTTTCTCCCTGTAAATCAGAAAGCAAAACAACTTGCTATACTATGAAGGGTGAAGTGGGATACCTACAGGCTCAATAAGGTTACAAGCTTTGATACCCCTGCATTTTAGATTTTGAATCTCTAATTTTCTATCAGAAATATTACACAACACATTAAAGGTGGTACAACTTCAGCTCCTGATATAACCAATACAAATAATAATTGTATTCTCCCTCTGCACTCTAACCTTTGGCTTAAAACATAATTGTTTAGTGACATTTTGCCTGAGGGATTGGATCATATCAACTAGGTATATAAAACAATGGTACTAGGCTATTGCCAGAACTATTACAAAGAATAATTTTCTATAATACATGAAACAATAATAAAATATTTATGTCCTCTTGAGATAACATGCTAAGTACACACAATTACAGAAAACATCCCAAATATATAAAACTTGGTGATATATTATATTTATTATTTAGCCTCTAAAGATGACCATGACCTTAAAAATGATGCTAATGTCATTAAGTGCTTACAGAAGCAAGTATATTCTTAATTAACCAATTGTTTATCACAATTTGCTGTACAAACATCTTCTAAGCACAATTAGAAAGTATATACTATGCTAACAATGAAAAGGGTATTCTTTATCCTTATTAACATCACCATAATCATCATGATTATCATCATCCATGACATTGCTATCATCACAAAACCAATGCCATTATTGGTAAAAATGTACATACTAGATGCTTGATGTTGAATATGTGCTTTTTTCAAAGGATCTTCTGTTTCTGCTCTCCAATGTTTTTGAATGTGTGCTTTTTTCAGAGGATCTTCTGTTTCTGCTCTCCAATGTTTTTGAATGTGTGCTTTTTTCAGAGGATCTTCTGTTTCTGCTCTCCAATGATTTTGAATGTGTGCTTTTTTCAGAGGATCTTCTGTTTCTGCTCTACAATGTTTTTGAATGTGTGCTTTTTTCAGAGGATCTTCTGTTTCTGCTCTACAATGTTTTTGAATGTGTGCTTTTTTCAGAGGATCTTCTGTTTCTGCTCTCCAATGTTTTTGAATGTGTGCTTTTTTCAAAGGATCTTCTGTTTCTGCTCTCCAATGTTTTTGAATGTGTGCTTTTTTCAGCGGAACTTCTCTTTCTGCTCTTAAAGTTTTAACGGGTTGTTGCACTGTTTTGCCTTTTCTTCCACTTGCACCCTTTTCTTTTTCAGCTGATTCGACACCCAGTAGTGCAGAGTTCCTTTCTAGGGTCACAGATTGTATGGTCATTAACTCGCTTTCTGATTTTGAATTGCTCTCTTCATCAGATTCGATGCGTGGCAACTTTGATTTTCGTGGTTCGTTCACAGACTTGAGATTGTCTTCACTGACAGAACATCTGTTAGGCTCTGGAATATATAAATACAATGCTTGTATAACAACAGTTCATCACAGTCAAACTAGTTTTTACAAGAAGTTTCTTTTCAATATATTTTATTTATGGCATCTGTTAAGCAAATAACATTAGTAAATCTGAATCTGAAGACGTTTCCATGGTTGTTACTTGGAGTCCGCTCAGCAGACCCGAAATAGTTGGACTGCCACACAAACGACTTTTCCACAAATTACTGCAACTAATTTCACATTTAGTGCATTGCTAAACAAATTTTACAACTGAGATAATTAAAATGCAACAGCTAAAAACTGCAATCAAATTATTCTACTCTATTTGATTTATTTCTTTGCTGGGGGCTGCACACCTGTATTAAAAGCAGAGTCTTACTCTTGAAAGATGGTTAGATAGACTTCAAATGAAAACTAAGTCACTAACAAACCTTCCACTGGAAGTGAATCCAACTTCTTTCCTTTGAATGAGGTCATTTCCAATGAATCCAGAGCCATAAGTATTCTCCCAACTTTAGTTATCTCAATGGCAGGTGTGTGAAGGCGATATGCGGATTTGTGGATGTCTATGTTATGTCCCAAGTGATTTGACAACCACTCCAGCTCTCCAGGCAGCATCTCGATCAACTGAATAATAAGAATAAGTAAATACGATAAAGTAGTTGATATAAAGAAGTCTTTAAATTCATGCTTGTAAACAAGTATTTTAAATGAATTGGCCTGCTATTACTAATAAGCAGTTAAAACAGGAGTTGTTCATACTTCTGAGTTCATTTCTTATTTTGCCTCCACCAAATCATGGCCCTGTCATGTATGTTAGTTAACATTTTCAAAGTTTACTAATTCATGAAAACATTTCATCTCGATATCATTTTTTAACATGTTGTTTGAATGCAAGTATAGATAAACTTCCAGCAAGACAAAAATAAAGCAAGAAATACTGTCTTTTCAAATTTAACACAAAAGAAAGCAGTGAATACCTGAGCCATTGTAGCTACATGTTTTCTCATTCTGGTTGTTGTGAGGAGACGAGGCTGTCGCAGTCCAGCAGAAGCTGCTATTTTCTGTAGAACAGAATAATATCCTATGTGAGTCATTGTCTTTGGAATCGCAAAAAAATACACATTATCTTTTGGAACTTCAACTTCTTCTCTTTTTCGTGCCAAGACTGCCATCGCTTTTGACATATCATCTGTTAGCAAGATTGGAACTGGGCGTGTTCTTTTTCCAGGAACAGAAATCATTTCCATCCTGGAATGAACAAAGCAAACAGAAAACTTCATTTGCAAACATTGAAATAGTTTCTTTACAAACATTTCATGAGCAAGTCTCCAGACTATTAGTACAAAAAGACTTAAGAAACAAATGAGATAGTGCAGACTACTGTAAAAAAAGAAGACATTTATCGATGATGGCTCTTAACAAACACAAACCATGGATCTGAAATTTGGAGTCAGCCCACTAGAAATACACTAACTCAATTCAAGAGGAGATTAAACAGTAATCTGGACCAAGTCAAATTGATACAATGATAATTTGATACATGCCTCATTGATACATGGCTCATTTGATACATGGCTCTGCCGTTAGAAGTGCTTTATAACTGCCCGAATACATTACAATACCATTTAATCAGCACAGGGCATTTAAATATAGGCACTATGCTACAAGGCAAGCACTTGAATTACTGTGCCACATAAATTTTGAAGGAAGCACCATGAAACAGCAATTTATAGCAATTGTCATAGAGCATTTGCAAAGCCTCTCTTATAAAGACCTGCACAAAAGTCTAATAAATAAAAAGGAACAACTATCAATATCTATCAACTGGCAACAGTAATTTGGAATAAAATGGATGTTTGTTGTTGCATACCTGGCTGTAAGCTGCCTCTCAACTTCGCTCATACTGTCAGTCATACTTTTATTGATGACAGAAGCCTCCTTGTTCAAGTAGTCTGACATCAGAAGTTGCGAAACCTCACTTCCTCTTCTACCATTAAAGACAATAAGACGGCTGAGAGTTATCTCAGCTAGTTCACGCCACACAGAATTGTTCTCTTCAATTGCAGAGACTAATTCTTCAATCATTTGCAGCTGGTAAAGTTTCAGCTTTTGTAAATCTGCTTCATCTGGAAACTCTCGCAATGTATTGCTTTTTAACCTTTGTGCTGCAAGTGCTGGAGATGAAACTCGGTCTGTGAATTCTGAATTGTGAAGGGCAAGGAAATCTTCAGCATCTTTCAGTGAAGCTGTGTCCCCTGATCGTATGCACATTCCTCTCTTCAGCTGTGCACACTTGTGTAATGAATGGCCAAGTTTCAATGCTAGTGAATGATTTCTGTACAGACGCCTGCCATTTCCATCTAAGTAAAACTCACATTCGACTTCAATGGCCTTGATGATATTGTCAAATCCAGGACCAGACAAGAAGTCACTGATTTTAACATTTGGTTCATTTTTTATCTTCACGAGTTGTATACGAAGACGAGCCAACTGTCGCATTCTCTGAGCGATATCATTAGCTCGCTTTGGCCCCAACCTCTGAAGTAGACTGGATCCAAAGTGCGTTATCAAAACATCACACTTGGCTTCTCTTGTTAATCTGTCCTTTCTCATCCTTGAATCAATCACCTGCTCAAGAAGTATTTTGTCTATTCCACTTTCTTCTGCAGCCAGTGCCCCAAGTAACAGCATGTGACTGTCTAGTTGTACGGTTTCACTTGTTTCCGAAATGTCTTTTAATGCACATTTTGTACTGTGTCTCCACAGTTCATCCCTAAGGAAAAAAATGAAACAATACTGGCAAGGCAAATAATCCTTCACATTATGTTGAATTGGTGAGCTTCTCCCAACAATGAAAACTCCTTTCTTCGCTTGCAAGACAGTTGTATTGTGGTTGAAAATTCCCAGATTTATAAGTCTTTTAAGTTTCTTCCTTTCACCAGGCTTTGCCAAAGCTGCAGCTACCTCTGGGTCATCACTGTGCTGACGTTTCAGATGTCTAAGCATCTGATAACAGAAGACTTGGCAAAGCTTACATGGCAGTTTTCTGTTTTTCCCCTTTGAATCATTCTCACACTTCAGAACAACTGTATTTGCAAACACACAATAACAAAATCTTCTGTGTATGTGTGTGTGTATATATATGAGACAATGTATGTATGTATGTATGAATGAATCCATGTATCTGACTATGACATATCACAAATACAGAAATTCCTAAGTACCCGTGCCAGAGCGCCCTTGTGAGACTTAAAGAGCACTGTACAATTTAAAAGAAAGTGGTTTTGTTTACAGACTATATATGCTTGAATTTACAAATACACTTTACTAGTGTCATAACTGTCAAAACCTTTTGTTATCATACTGTTTCAAACGAAGAGGAACATCACCTAAAAAAACTTCTCATAAAAGTCATAGTCAAAAGAAAAGATGTCCTAGTAGACGCTACAAACGTTCGTCTTCCCAGCCAACAAAGAACATTATTCCGGAAGCAGCTAGAAGCTCAAAGTCCGGACTAGCTCCAAACTGTCTCTGTCTGCAGGTTCTGAATTAAACGTCCAGTCCACAATTTCATTCTCCGACTCCTGCATGCCTCTGGTACCCAACCATACTGGGCTACAGGAAGGCTAGACGATTTTTCTCCTCTTCAGCTATGCTTTTGCTTCTTGCTCCAATTGGGAACCTTCTTCAAATTTACCCAAGCTACTACAGGTTTTCCTGTGAGTTACTCCCGATAAAAATGGTACTTAATGAAAAACATTACAAACGCAAGACTACAATTGCAGCAATCAATTTACCCATTTATAATACAATAATGTTAAAAAATACAATATATTTTCGGTTTTTATTTACACCTAATATAGTATGAAATATTTTTATTACTTGATCAATGGCATCACATATTTTTAAGTTTAATGCAAATTGTTCCAAAGGTTGGGACCTTTTAACAGATTCAGAACAGACGTACACTGACCTTACAGCAGACCAACATATCTGTTAGTTCACAATATGTGGCAATACTTGTCATAATTTGAGTGCAGAAGTGGCTTATCATTGTTTAAACAAATGGTTAATAATATTAGTTATCAATAAACTTCAAGCTGAACTCACCATTACAATTAATGTCCTCTGGTGTTTCTGTATTGCAGTCCTCATCATCTTCAGCGACTGATAAATCACTGTCACTCGGTTGTTCGAGATGTGCACTTGTCATCCTTAGTCCTTTCTCGGTATCATTAGTCAGAACACTACTCATCGTGGGTCTTTGCTTCAGATCATTAGTCAAAACACTACCCATCGTGGGTGCTTGCTTGGGCTCTTTAGTCAGAACACTACTCATCGTGGGTCTTTGCTTCAGATCATTAGTCAAAACACTACCCATCGTGGGTGCTTGCTTGGGCTCTTTAGTCAGAACACTACTCATCGTGGGTCTTTGCTTCAGATCATTAGTCAAAACACTGCCCATCGTGGGTGCTTGCTTAGGCTCTTTAGTCAGAACACTACTCATCGTGGGTCTTTGCTTCAGATCATTAGTCAAAACACTACCCATCGTGGGTGCTTGCTTGGGCTCTTTAGTCAGAACACTAGTCATCGTTGGTCTTTGCTTCAGATCGTTAGTCAGAACACTACTCATCGTGGGTATATGCTTCAGATCCTTAGTCAAAACACTACTCATTGTGGGTTCTTGCTTCAGATCATTAGTCAAAACACTACTCACTGTGGGTCCTTGCTTCAGATCATTAGTCAAAAGACTACTCACTGTGGGTCCTTGCTTCAGATCATTAGTCAAAACACTACTCATTGTGGGTCCTTGCTTCAGATCATTAGTCAGAAGATATACCGGGTCATTTGATGTGAGAGTCATTGAAAGTGGTGATGGTTTCAGCAACTCAGTTTCTATAAGACAAAAATACTGTATATCAATCAATCAATCAATCAATCAATCAATCAATCAATCAATCAATCAATCAATCAATCAATCAATCAATCAATCAATCAATCAATCAATCAATCAATCAATCAATCAATTAATCAATCGAGATATGCATAGAACCCCTTCAAGGTCTCTAATCAGAGGTCCTTGAGGTGTAATTCATTAATTTAGTCCAAATAGTTAATTCTGATTTTTTATGTTATCGATGTCTTTGACAGCCTCAGTCAAAGAACTTAATAACAAATCACAAAATGAAAGATATTTTGCATCACTTTAGAGCAACAGCTCAGTGCAAAAGTCAGTAAATGCATTGTCAAATTATTTTCATGTACTTTGTCCTTAGAACTCAAACTAATTTGCGCATCATCGTCAACTTCGTCAAATAATCGATCTGCTGACATATTTTCGGCTCACTACCATCAGTAGCCTATCCACTCACAGTCACAGGCACACTATCAGACACAGTACTACTTTGAAAGAACATCATTTTGCTTCAGTTGTTCGTGCTTTGCAGTACATTTAAAAAACCCACTGGCATGCATGGACTTGCGAGTACTCGACATTACTTAATGATTATTCAATACTTACAATGACTAAAACAACAGCAGAGTTACCAATGTAAGTTAGTTATGCACAATTACAAATCGAAGGCATATGCATGCAGTTTTGCACACATAATAGTTTTTTCTATATTCACATGCATATATTAAGCAGTATCTACAAGTATATAAAATACTTTTCAATCAAACGAACAGCAAGCCCATTCTTACATCACTTCAGTTATCAAACTGTGCTATTTTATGCTGCAAATTAAATAGTGGATTAATACAAATATTTTAGGAAATAAAAGTGTATTTCATTTATTCTACTAACGTTTCTGAACTCTTGGAAACTCTGAAGAAAATTCCGATTTCTCAGGTGATGATGACTGTATAATAGTACGATCTGATCTTACTGACAGATCTGATGCTGATGGAAAATAGTTCTATTCAAAAAAAAGACACAAACAACTACAATCTACATGGCTTAACTTGTTAAATCAACTTTATGATCTACAACTGTTCCCTCTATGAATGCTTCAGGGAAATACCTGTCTCTTCTAACAAGATTTTATCCCTAAAAATCTGGGCTGATAAGTTCAGTTGTTACCTGCAACACTGCTGAATAAAATTTACTGTAAATGAATCACACGTCCTATACAGAGTTCTTAAGATGCACTATATGATCTGTTTGGTTTACAAATCAACAGTATGCCTGGCAAAAGTGCTAACTTTCACTTTCTATAAAAAAACTAGATGTATTATACGTGGATGCCTACTACTATCATTGTATAAATTCATTGTACTATAGTCCCAAATAAAATTTCAAATCAAATTATTTAAACACAGACTTCAAGCCTCTAAAGAAAGGTTTTGAGCCCTTTAGGTCTTTGTAGAAATGTCAAACCTTAACTCTCCAAAGAAAGAAAAAAAAATCGTTTGAATTATCATATGAAAGAAAGGTAAACATTATCAAATATGCATGGCAAAATGTTTCTTGTACATTTCTAAATGACATCAATCACCTAACCTGCTCTGTAACCCAGGACGTGGTCCCTGTCATCTTCATTTGGCTCTCTTTTTCTCTAGCTCTTTTAAGTGCAGTTTCAACCATTAATTTTCCTCGAGAAAACATTCTCTACAAAATTTTAATTCAGAAAATGTGAGGCTGATTCCTTGCTTCATAATATGAAGGAAACCATTGCAACTTAATTACTTCAGTTGCATTGCTGTTGTCAGGCACGCATAATCCATGATCAGAATGTTGGGGGTTCACTACTTTTCCTCTAAACATTCAGTTTAATTCACAAGGTGTAATCGGACAATTTGGCAGAACCCAGTAAAAAATAATTTGGGATCTTAGCTGATTTTGGCTCTTAAATTGCAGTTTAATATATATATATATATATATACACAAAGTATAATCAGACAAGTTTTGCGGGGCTCAAATCGTAAACCAGTGACCATGCAATCGAGTTTTGTTAAGAAACGCATACCGAAGCTTTTCTGAGCGGCGTTGAAGAGGACGACGAAGTTAACTCTCGGGATCAAGATAATCGTCCGCAAACGAAAATAATCGGCTTTTATTCCTCCTCAAAGCAATCTTTACTTAACAAAAATGATCGAAACTTTTACTTTGACTTGTTTTCACACGCTTTAATGTACTTTTTGCGCCAAAATGACTTTCTCGTCTCGCTTCCCATGAGGTGTCAATAAGCCACAATATATTATCCCGGGTACACAGAATTTATCCGCCGTCAATCATCACAATCGCAATATTCCTTATTCTAAATGCTTAAGCAACGAAGTCACAGGAACCAGTTTCTTCATATAAATATGCTTTTACTTTAACTTTTGTTATTGGCATTACCTAGCAACTTCTAGCTTACAGTATTTAATAAATGCTTTTACTTCATTTACTACTGAGCTAGTCTGAGCATGGTCAAGGCCATACCACAGTATAAATAATACGGTCGACATTGGAAGACAACTCGACATTGGAAAACGTGTACAGTTGTACATTGACATTTACTGCATTTTCCATCAAGAAAGCTACAGCATAATATTATTATAATTCCTTTTACTATTGCGTACTGTACTGTAATATAAATCGAAAAAGTTGTTGATTACTAAACTATCTGACAGATCTAGGAATTGTTTGATACTTCAGACGAGGGATGAGAATTCCGTGAATCCAATATAGGCCTACGCTTCGGAGTAGGTATCTTGAAGGGGCGCTAGGGCCTATATTACATTTTGATTAATTATTACGTGGGTAGCCTTGCAGTTGGAAAGGTGTATGGTTGTACAAGCTTTGTGGCAATATCTGACTGAGAAGCGTATTTTTTTGTGGGGAAACATTCACAAGGCTGTAAAGCAATGAGTTTGCTCTAATTTAGTAGGGCCTACAGCGTAAAAGTAAATTGTTTTAAACTCGAAGTAAACTTAGGACACAAACTTGTTTGAGCTTGTCTAATATTCTTAGAATTCTCCAGTTGTATTGCTTTAGCTCATGTTGCTTACAGCTTCCCTTGAAAGCATGTAACGAGTTATGGCTCGTCAATAAATGAAGTCACACTATTTTGGCACAAAATTGACCCCGATTCCCTTCTCGTCACATTTCGCATGAACTTCTATATACATTAAGCATAGAAGTTCATGCATAGCGTCAGACAAGTCTAACCACCTCCCGCACTTGGGACGTGACGTCATTTATGGAGAGCCCCTTATGTATATAAAAATTGTGAAAGCACTACTGAATAAAAACCGTACGAATGCAATACTCAGAGAAACCTAAAACAATGCATAATTGTTTGTAATCACAAAATCATGAAATCATGTTCTTCTCAGAACACAAGTCAACGATGAAGACCTTCAGATAGGGTAGTGACAATTCCTCGACTTTCATGAAGTATATAATTATTCAGAAAGGAAGTGACCAATTGTACCATAACAGAAATCCGGTAGTGTATCAAGTATATCTGTAACACGCATAATTGTATATATACTCATTGCTATACTCATGCAATACTCATACTGTAATGCATCAAACATTTAGCTGTGCAATTAACAATATTCTCTCATTTTGTATTAGGCTATGTACCAAATTAGAGAATGCATACTCGTGTATTTAATATGTCAATATATCAACAGTTTGTAGCATTCTGTCAATATGGTGACATGATGAAGAATTTAACCAAGTTAGAGACAATTCCATGAATTTTATGTACTACAGGAAGAGGAACGATGCTACCAACCACTACTGACTGCAATGTAATAGTTAGAACTACACATACTCGTTTATTTAATATGTCAATATATCAACAGTTTGTAGCATTTCTGTCAATATGGTGACATGATGAAGAATTTAACCAAGTTAGAGACAATTCCATGAATTTTATGTGCTACAGGAAGAGGAAAGATGCTACCAACCACAATGTAATAGAATTAGGCTACCTAGTGTAATTAGAATTCTTCTAACACACATTACTATATATTACTATATATACATGTTGTTTAGGATGGGTAAATGGGTAATCCAGACTTTTAGGTTACAGACCGTTATTACCCAGACCTGAAATAGGTTTATGGCTGTTGTAAGCCCGACCTATATAAAATATATGAAGTAATGTATGCTAGAATAAACTTGGAATTGTTCTCATTGCTGTACTCATATCTATTTATTGCATAAAACATTTGGCTATGCAGTTAACAATTTGCTCTCCTTTTGTATTATGTACCAAATTAGAGAATGCTTCGGTCTCAAAGAGCATTGATAATTCTGAAGTAACTTCTTTAAAATGTAACCAAACGTGAGTTCATAATTAAATGATATAGGATGAACACTGAACAATTATAGTTCAATGTTAGTCTTATACCGTTTACATTCTTTACTTCTGGTTAAATCTTTAGCATATTACATGCAGTGAAACACATATCAAGGTTCTGAAGCACTACTGACTGCAATGTAATAGTTAGAACTACACATACTCATGTATTTAATATGTCAATATATCAACAGTTTGTAGCATTCTGTCAATATGGTGACATGATGAAGAATTTAACCAAGTTAGAGACAATTCCATGAATTTTATGTACTACAGGAAGAGGAACGATGCTACCAACCACAATGTAACAGAGTTACCTAGTGTAATTAGAATTCTTCTAATACACATTACTATATATTACTATATATACATGTTGTTTAGGATGGGTAAATGGGTAATCCAGACTTTTAGGTTACAGACCGTTATTACCCAGACCTAAAATAGGTATATGGCTGTTGTAAGCCCGACCTATATAAAATATACGAAGTAATATATGCTAGAATAAACTTGGAATTCTTCTAATCGCTATACTTATATCCAGTGCTTTTTTTTCTAGAAAAAAAGGTTCCGGAACGGAACAATAGGTGCCGGTACGCAACAATTATGGGCGGGCTAAAATCACGAGAAAAACGGGGTTGGGGGTTGGGAGGGGTATCAATAAACACTGAAAACAGTTCAAAACACTTAAATTAAATTAAAATAACTAAATTATTGTTTTAATTATTAAAATAAATAAATTATTTACTTATGTTTGGTTACAAGTTTAACATGTTTAAATGCAGCGAAACATATATAAACGTTCTGAAGCACTACTGGCTGCAATGTTATAGTTAGAACAACACATACTCTCATGCAATATGTAATATGTCAATATATCAATAGTTTGAGGGCATTCTTGTAATATGATGTCAAGATAAAATGTTTTAACCAAGGCAGTGACAACTCCATTAATCTTATGTACTCCAAGAAGAGGAAAGAAGCTACCAACCGCAATGTAACAGAATTACCCATTGTAACTAGAATTTTTTAAGACACATTAGTATATATATATATATATATATAGGCTCTTTAGGATGGGTGAATGGTTAGTCCAGACATTATAGGTTACAGACCGATATAACCCAGACCTGAAATAGGTAAAAGACCTTATTAAGCCAGACGCATATATACAATCTATGAAGAAGAAAAACGTTAGAATGAATTTTGCCTTAATCTCATTGCAATGCCATAATGCCTGTTTTGTGTAGCAGTCATATGGCCGTGAGGAACATAACTTTCTTTATATTGGTATCAAGGTACCAATTCAAAACTGCGTAGATCTCAAGGATCTAGGATCAGAAAGGAAGTGACCAATTGTAACTTAATAGAAATCCCTAGTGTGACAAGTACACTTGTAACCCATATAATTGTATATACAGACTGTTTAGGATGGGTCAATGGGTAGTCCAGACTTTTAGGTTACTGACTGTTATTACCCAGACCTGAAATAGGTAGATGGCCGTTGTAAGCCCGACCAATATAAAATTTATGAAGCAATATGCTAGAATTAGAACTTAGAATTATTCCCATTGCTACACTATTATATCAACTTAGTGTATCAAATATTTGGCTGTGCAGTTAACAATTTGCAAAATCTCTTATTTATATAATATACTGAATTAGAAATTGGCTGGGTCTCAAGGAACAATGATAATACTAAACTGCTCTATTCTCATCTTATACCATTTACATTATTTACTTATGTTTGGTTACAAGTTTAACATGTTTAAATGCAGCGAAACATATATAAACGTTCTGAAGCACTACTGGCTGCAATGTTATAGTTAGAACAACACATACTCTCATGCAATATGTAATATGTCAATATATCAATAGTTTGAGGGCATTCTTGTAATATGATGTCAAGATAAAATGTTTTAACCAAGGCAGTGACAACTCCATTAATCTTATGTACTCCAAGAAGAGGAAAGAAGCTACCAACCGCAATGTAACAGAATTACCCATTGTAACTAGAATTTTTTAAGACACATTAGTATATATATATATATATATATATAGGCTCTTTAGGATGGGTGAATGGTTAGTCCAGACATTATAGGTTACAGACCGATATAACCCAGACCTGAAATAGGTAGAAGACCTTATTAAGCCAGACGCATATATACAATCTATGAAGAAGAAAAAACGCCAGAATGAATTTTGCCTTAATCTCATTGCAATGCACTAATGCCTGTTTTGTGTAGCAGTCATATGGCCGTGAGGAACATAACTTTCTTTATATTGGTATCAAGGTACCAATTCAAAACTGCGTAGATCTCAAGGTACGCCAAAAATACTAAATTGTTCTAGGTAAGTCTAATACCATCTATAACAAAATATTATAGTTTAACTATTGCAGACAGTGTATTTATAAATGTGTATTTTCGTGTACAAAAATTGTCCTTAGGATGACTGATGTCAAAACATGTTTGAATTATCAGTATTATTCAAAGTGAAAACTTGGTTAGCAATATCATGCTTTGAAATGTTAATGTTGAAGTTTTTAAAGAACAATCCCACTATCAAACTTTTAATGACTTTATTAAGACTGCCAATCTGATGCTGTGTGACAACAGGGTTGTATGCCCCACTGAGTCACATGCGTATCTGGTTCTCACAATTCTACACCATTCAGTGTTAACTTTTTCATGAGTGATGCCTTGTCGAATAAGGTGGAGTAATCCTAGGTGTTATCCTAGATAGAGTTATAAATCTCTAAGATCACCTACCACTGGTGCTACACCTTTCTGACTGCCTACCGGTTTAAAAAGTGACTGTGATAGGCAATGCTCGTAAAACATAGGCAGAAATGGTTGAGATAGGATAAAGCTGACCTTATCTCATACTATCATGCGACAAATGTGTATCTATCTGCTATCAGTTACCTTAATATGTGCACAAACTGTGCAGTGGGTTGCACCTGTGAATGTGGTAATGATATAAATGCGTTCAATACAAAATAGTTTAGGAATTGTGTTGGGCTGCACACAAGCACTGCCTCCTGACTTCTGCTCTTTACTCTAAACATTACTGGGATGATCAACTCACTGATCTCAAGCACAAAGTCTATAGCAGTCCATGATGAAACAGTTGGTAGGCCCAGGCAAAGACCAATATATGAAGCCAAAAGATATGCAAAGGCTCAATATAGGTTGCTAGGAGAAACACGCAAGCAGCAGAGGATAAGCACATCTCCAATGACTTGCAAAATTATCTTCTACTGCATTCTGAAAAACACAGGAAAGCAAGTTTAAAATAAACACAAACTTTCTCTGTTGGTGGTGGTGGCTTTACTGAATCCAGTAAACTTGCCAATGCCTTTGCCATCAGTTTTAAAAATGCAAGCTCAACCAATAATTAAAATTAAAACCAAGAACTCAAAATTAATATAAATGGTATAAGATAAACATTGAACAATTTAGTATTATCAATGTTCTTTGAGACCCAGGAATTCTCTAATTCAGTGCATTATATAAAAAGAGAGCTTGCAAATTGTTAACTGCACAGCCAAAAAGTTGATACACTAAATAGATATAAGTGTGTAGCAATGGGAATAATTTCAAGTTTATTCTAGCATACTGCTTCATAAAATTTATATAGGTCGGGCTTACAACGGCCATCTACCTATATCAGGTCTGGGTAATAACAGTCATAAACCTAAAAGTCTGGACTACCCATTGACCCATCCTAAACAGCCTGTATATACAATTATATGTGTAAGAAGTATACTTGTTGCACTAGGAATTTCTATTAAGTCACAATTGGTCACTTCCTTTCTGATCCTAGACTTAGTCAAATTCAAGGAATTGTCAGTAACTAACATGAATATCTTTATCTTTGACTTGTGTTGAGAAAAGACTACAAAAAATTAAATATCGCTTTAAGTTTCTCTCAGTATTGCATGTGTCGAGTTTTTATCCCGTAGTACTTTCAGAATTTTTATGTACATAATTTATAACACACCTTTACATGATGCTGTAAGCAACATGAGCTCAAGCAATACCACTGGACATTTTTCAGAACATTAGACAAGCTCTTAAGTTTCTCTCAGTATTGCATGTGTCGAGTTTTTATCCCGTAGTACTTTCAGAATTTTTATGTACATAATTTATAACACACCTTTACATGATGCTGTAAGCAACATGAGCTCAAGCAATACCACTGGACATTTTTCAGAACATTAGACAAGCTCTTAAGTGTCTCTCAGTATTGCATGTGTCCAGTTTTTATCCAGTAGTCCTTTCAGAATTTTTATGTACATAATTTATAACACACCTTTACATGATGCTGTAAGCAACTTGAGCTCAAGCAATACCACTGGACATTTTTCAGAACATTAGACAAGCTCTTAAGTGTCTCTCAGTATTGCATGTGTCCAGTTTTTATCCAGTAGTCCTTTCAGAATTTTTATGTACATAATTTATAACACACCTTTACATGATGCTGTAAGCAACATGAGCTCAAGCAATACCACTGGACATTTTTCAGAACATTAGACAAGCTCTTAAGTGTCTCTCAGTATTGCATGTGTCCAGTTTTTATCCAGTAGTCCTTTCAGAATTTTTATGTACATAATTTATAACACACCTTTACATGATGCTGTAAGCAACTTGAGCTCAAGCAATACCACTGGACATTTTTCAGAACATTAGACAAGCTCTTAAGTGACTCTCAGTATTGCATGTGTCCAGTTTTTATCCAGTAGTCCTTTCAGAATTTTTATGTACATAATTTATAACACACCTTTACATGATGCTGTAAGCAACATGAGCTCAAGCAATACCACTGGACATTTTTCAGAACATTAGACAAGCTCTTAAGTGTCTATCAGTATTGCATGTGTCCAGTTTTTATCCAGTAGTCCTTTCAGAATTTTTATGTACATAATTTATAACACACCTTTACATGATGCTGTAAGCAACATGAGCTCAAGCAATACCACTGGACATTTTTCAGAACATTAGACAAGCTCTTAAGTGTCTCTCAGTATTGCATGTGTCCAGTTTTTATCCAGTAGTCCTTTCAGAATTTTTATGTACATAATTTATAACACACCTTTACATGATGCTGTAAGCAACATGAGCTCAAGCAATACCACTGGACATTTTTCAGAACATTAGACAAGCTCTTAAGTTTCTCTCAGTATTGCATGTGTCGAGTTTTTATCCCGTAGTACTTTCAGAATTTTTATGTACATAATTTATAACACACCTTTACATGATGCTGTAAGCAACATGAGCTCAAGCAATACCACTGGACATTTTTCAGAACATTAGACAAGCTCTTAAGTGTCTCTCAGTATTGCATGTGTCCAGTTTTTATCCAGTAGTCCTTTCAGAATTTTTATGTACATAATTTATAACACACCTTTACATGATGCTGTAAGCAACTTGAGCTCAAGCAATACCACTGGACATTTTTCAGAACATTAGACAAGCTCTTAAGTGTCTCTCAGTATTGCATGTGTCCAGTTTTTATCCAGTAGTCCTTTCAGAATTTTTATGTACATAATTTATAACACACCTTTACATGATGCTGTAAGCAACATGAGCTCAAGCAATACCACTGGACATTTTTCAGAACATTAGACAAGCTCTTAAGTGTCTATCAGTATTGCATGTGTCCAGTTTTTATCCAGTAGTCCTTTCAGAATTTTTATGTACATAATTTATAACACACCTTTACATGATGCTGTAAGCAACATGAGCTCAAGCAATACCACTGGACATTTTTCAGAACATTAGACAAGCTCTTAAGTGTCTCTCAGTATTGCATGTGTCCAGTTTTTATCCAGTAGTCCTTTCAGAATTTTTATGTACATAATTTATAACACACCTTTACATGATGCTATAAGCAACATGAGCTCAAGCAATACCACTGGACATTTTTCAGAACATTAGACAAGCTCTTAAGTGTCTCTCAGTATTGCATGTGTCCAGTTTTTATCCAGTAGTCCTTTCAGAATTTTTATGTACATAATTTATAACACACCTTTACATGATGCTATAAGCAACATGAGCTCAAGTAATACCACTGGATATTTTTCAGAATATTAGACAAGCTCAAAGAATTTCATGTCATCAATTTGCTTCGAGTTGAAAACAATTAAGATTTTTACACAATACTAAATTAGAGCAAAATCACTGCTTTACAGCCTTGTGAATGCTACTCCAAAAAGAAATATGCTGTTCAGTTAGAGTTTGTCACACAGCATGTCCTTATACAATCGACCAATTGTAACTTAATAGAACTCTCTTGAGTCACATTATAAATGCATGTACAATTGTTAGGCATGGCCATAGTATTTGTAGCAGTGCATACAATTATAATGTGCTACAGTAGCACATTATAATTGCATGCACAATTCATTGCCAACAATATTCCATGCCAAAGTAGGTCGAATTCTTCAGAATACTGATGAAACTGAATTGTCTTAGCTCGTCTAAAACTATTCATTTGGTTCTATATCCTTATAGTTTTATTATAGACTAAGAGTGTATAATTCTGCTGCTGCAGATTATACTATGTGTATTAAGATGCCCTTGTAACGGCATGTACTGTGTTATGGCGCCCTAGTAATGGTCGTTATTAGCATTATTAAGAATCATACAGCTGCGTAGCAGACATTTTTCTATGTGTTTGTCTATAGAAATAGAATTTGTTTCTGCCTTTACTGCTTGCATTGATGTCTCACACTAACTGGCAAGGTCAACTGTATATTCTGCCTCCTCTTTCATCCCTAACATTCTAGATTCATAAGTCTGGCTGAACCCATGCTTTTCTTGCAGGACAGCTTGATATTCAATCATTCAAAGCAGTTATATAGTATCCTTTTAAAATCTAAACTGTGACCATGCCCCAGCTACATATAATTATGGTGTGGCATAGGCCTAACACTGCAATATTCCGTTTTGATCTGGGATACCATCGTGTACCGATACAACATATTATATATATATAAAAGTAGTAGTAGTTGACTACGAGAGGCGCTATAGAAATATCTGGAATAAAGTAAAAATAAATAAAATATTTATATATGCAGTTACATGTGCAGCATGGCATAAATTAATACTTTCGACTGCGATGTGTTTTAATTTATTATATTGCCGTGTTCAAAGTTTGAAATTTATTCCATATACTGGGAAAAAAATTTGTCTTTGTTTTGGAACCTTACTCTGTTACAATATTGGTGTAAAACGATTAATATAGTTCGAAGCGAGCGTGATCAAAATTCTTTCCGAATGTAAACAACGTATAATTAATGACGTAATGGGAATACCATCGCCATAAATAGAACAGAGCCGTAGGTCGTATCGCGTTTGCGGTTTTCTGCTTAAAAATCGCTAGAAATTCTTATGCAAAACAATCTATCCTGTTTAAAAAAATTAAACTAATTAATTATAATTAATTATAGAAGATATATTATCCGTATCGACGGCTTTTAGTTACCTTTCGAAGATATATCGTACGTCTTGATGAAACATGGAGTCAACAACTTCAGCCAATCAGAGAAGCGGAAATTTTGTCGCCAGATGGCTAAATATACAAAATTGTTGTAACGGAAAGGCCAGACCAGGGCAGAAATTGCGGTCGACGCGGCAGGTATTCCAATGCATTTGGAGCGGTCGGGGCTATTTAAGTGAGGGTCACACTCGACTGGTCTGGATTACCAAAAGTGTGTTTGCATACGTTTCAAGGCTTTTTAAGGCATTTGAGCCCTATTGGGTAACCCAGACCGAAAACGGTCTGGGTTACCCAAATCGGTCTGGTTCGCACGGGTGATATTCCCATCATGTCTGGCTTATCGGTCTGGTATGAGAGTATATATATATATATATATATATATATATATATATATATATATATATATATATATATATATATAAGGCCCACCAATTCTAAAAAAACTGATGCGTCTGTAACGTGGCTGGGTAGCTCGCTATGTATAATGTATTAAAGATGAGTAACGTCATCCAGGTTGACAGGCCTATATGGCCATCGCTCCATATGAACCCAAGACTCGGCTACACATGACCTTGTAGTTTGGGCATAGGCGTAGATTCTGGGGGGTCAGCCGGGGCACGTGCCCCACCAATAATTGCGGAGCCGGGGCAATGCCCCCCAAAATTCGAGAGGAGAATTTCTTAAAATATTATGTTTCAATATAGACAAATTTCTTCAGAAACAGAAAAACAGAGACACAGAACTGAAATACTATGAGAAATTCATCTGAAATGAAAACAAAAATTTATTTTTATCTTCAATATCTTCAATATGAAACAAATTTGCATGTAAGCAAAACGCCCCATTTCATACGCATTAACTTAACACCGGAAGCCTCTGCTGACTGTCCAGACCAGAGGTGAAAAAAGTTTTTTTTCGGAAATTGGTTTAAAAAAAGAAAACCACAAAATTTGATTTTTAAAATAACTTTCCCATTTTTGTAGAAGTTACTTTAATAACATTGATTTAATGATTTTTAATTTTCGGAAATCGCAACTGAATTAAATTGAGTTGGAGCTCTTGTTCATGCCTTTTTTCATGATTTTTATGGTTCGAAATCCGAAAATCTTAAAAACAACCAAAACAACAAGAACCATAAAAACAAAAACAAAACAAAAAAACAAAAAAACAACTTTTTATCTTGAAAAACTTGTTTTAAAAAAGCAACTTTTCATCTAGAAAAAACTTGTTTTTTGCTCCTCTGGTCCAGACCCCATCCCCCCCAATATTTTGGACAAGTTTACGCCCTTGGTCGACATAGGCCTAACTGCACCCACCGCCTGCATCTGCCAAACACGTATCGCAAAGTAAACTTTCTTACAGACAAGTAACGCAAAATATTTCATTACCAGAGTAAAAATAAACCCAAGAATATGCTATCCACAAAATGTTTCACTACATTGATTGTACGATTGCTTTGTGGTTTGAAGATGTCAGATGTGCCATAGGCCTTATCATACGACGCAAAAAGTGCATATTTCTAAGGTTTACATTACTTGAAATTTATTAAAACTTTTACTTATAAATTACTTATCATTTACTTTAACTTGTTACTGGGAAAGTTAAGCAAACACAACGCAGGTTTTTTTTTCTAATTGATGTCAGATGCCATTGACTGCAGGACAGTGCAGGTAGGCCTAAACATGGGTCTATAGCTTCGCTATGCCCAACGCATGTTTCCACAATTTAGACTACTTAAATTACAGTAATTAAAACCAATATCTATACACTTATTATCATTTACCTTTCTTGGTTCTTTGGGAAGCGAAAGAAAGATAATCCTGGATTCTTCTTCCTAGAATTCGTGCAATTAATAGCTGAACACCACATCGCGTCTGTAGACTTGCTTACCTCTCGAGCAAGGACTCTATACAAAGGACTGGAAACTCCTTATGTAAGGCCGTTGGACAAGTTTTTGAGCGATAATAGGGGTCAGGAAAATTTCGCATCTTATTTACATACAAAATGTACTAAGTTAACTATATTTATGAAGGCATATCGACGAAAACTCCTTGCTCTCGAGAGACCCGTACACCCGCGACGACAGATGTCGCCACGATCTCCCCGCTGCCGGAAGTACAACTTTTTTTCATGAGTAACCAATCCTCTAAATATAGAATCCTTGTTATTTATGAAACAGTCAACGACCTCGAAAGTACATCAACTCGTTCGCAGCTCTTATATAACGGAATAAAATAAATAAATTATATTCAGCAACCCTATAAGTAACATTTACTCTTTTGCGTACATAGTTACCGAATTATAGATAGCATCATGCACAAATGAGCGGCAAAGCAGTCAACCAGTCGATCGAACACAGTCTAGAACATGATTGGATGTATGTTGCACGTGATATAAATCAAATAACATGATTGGCTAACGACAGAAACAAACATAATTTTATGTGATGACGTCAAATCTGTTACCACAGTAACCGGCAGAGGTTCTAAGCTTTTGGTAACAGAAAGAAGGTTTCTGCTCAAATCGAGCCTCTTTCGCTGAAAATTAATGACTTAAATTTAAAAACAGAATTTCGACAAGGTAAAATAATAGTTTGTTTATAATTATAATCATATTATAATTGTTTCTTATCGAAATATGTTCATGTTATTTGATTTATATCACGTGGAAGAAACGAGCCCATCGTTTGAGTGAAGGGTGACAGACAATGGCTTCGTTGTCGAATAAATTTTGTTTAGTTAGACCTTAAGCTTGTTATAAGTCCTTAATTATAATCATGCTCGTCCCTAAATAAAAAATCATTATTAATGTTTGAGTAAATTTGTTTATCTAAATTTGTCCAGCTAATTAGATCATTAGAAGACAATTTGCTGCATTTGATAAGTGAATGGACTTGAAAACTTGTAGGCCTATTATGAGCGAATTTTTCGATATGTCTATTATAGATAGGCTTATGGCACGTGTGTGCGTGCGTGCGTGCGTGCGTGCGCGCGTGTGTGTATATTAGGGTGGTGCGAACGTAATGGTAAAAAAAAATTTTTTTGAATTATTAATTGTAATAGCGTGAAAAAGCTGTGTATGTAAGAGGTGAATATATGGCTAAATTTGTTAGTTGCTAGTGCCATGTCTTGAACTGCCCCAACGACTTTGAAATTGAGCAGTAACAGATGCTTGCAAAATAGTAATAAGCGATTACTTCCCATAATGATTGACACACGTTATGCAAGTTATTACCAATATATCTGCCACTAATAACTAAAGAATCCTTCACAAAATTATACATTTGGTCACTGAACATGCCTGAATACAAATATTAAGAAGTTGAAGATCATTGTCATGGAGTAATATGGACAGTTTGGACAGTGGACACTGGGCACACAAACGCTGTCCAACAGTCAATGTAATTAAAAACGTGAACAAGCTTGAAACAGAGACATAAATATCGATTAAATTATCCAAAACTCATAGATTACAATTGTCACACATTATGGAAGACATATTAATCTCTTTTGTTATTAAAAGAAGCCACCTGTTGCCAGCACATTGTTCTGTGCCCTAATTATCCAGTTCGAGCAATTTCCAGGCAAACCGCTTGACATGCTTCGGTTACTAGTTTCACTCCTCTCTTACAGCGTGTGTATGACATGGCACCCAGTATAGCGTTGGTGGCACTAACTATTTTGCTGGTTCAACTGGAATCTTTGATAACAGCGGTGGGGCGGTAACGGTCAAATCCATACTCGACGTAACTTTCGGCGTTGAAGTTCAAAGTCGGTATGACAAACTTTCTAATACCCCTCGGTTGCTGTTGTCGAGCTTTCAAAAGCCGACGCAACCCCACTTCGTTTATATGTTCTTGTTCATCTGTTATCATTGCTAATAAGATACCCTCTGGGTGTGCAAAGATATAATCAAAGTACAAGGTTTCTATTGAATCCCTTGTTTCACCTGCTTGCATTGGTGTACGCTTTCTAGCAATTTTCCTTTCTCGGCGAAGCTTATAGCACTCGATTACATGGGTTGATTCGGTCTGTGAAACAATACCAAAATCTTCTAGTACAGCATTGGCAATTTCCGCACCTGATCTGTCCGATATTATATATTGGTGACAGATTTTTGACAACTTTGGTAAATTTTTTTATCGTTTGCTAAGTTTTATTCACTTCTTTGGAGGTACCGGTACTTGGTTTTCTGACGCATTCATGTCTTCTTCGTCTGTTAAGCTTTGACTCTGTGCTGGATCTATTTCTCTTTCCGCTGCGGAATTTTGATCATTACTGTCTTCTAATGTTTGTTCCGCAAAGGTTCACCAGTCACTCTGGTACAGAGTAAAGCAGGGAGGCGACCTGACCGACGACTCTGATGAGCGTAGACTCGGATCCGACCTGGGCTGGTGAACCAAAGTCCTCCGTGCCCACCTTCTCGTGGTGCGGACCGTTAGTACCCTTCCTAGGAAGTACTCTTCCTAGGAGGGGGAACGAACGGGCACGGCAGGCAAAACCAGGGGAAGGCAATGGCAAACCACCCCTGTTAATCATGCCAAGAAAATCGTCATGCCACACACCAAACCACGCCGATGGTCGCGGATGGAGGGACTCCCAGGCCGGAGCGCTGAGGTGGGACTCCCAGGCCAAAGCGCGACTCAAGGGCTACTGGGAGAAGTAGCAAGACGGCAACGGAGACTGTGTGGCATGACGATCGCTAGGGCTCCTAGAGCCGACGGCACAAAGAGAGACAAAGAGAATGTTTGTTCATTGCTGAAATCGAAATGTTTGCAACATCTTAGGTGCTTGGTCAGCTTGGTCAGCTTTCTGTCAGGCACCTTTTTAGTTTAGTTGATGCAATCTTATCTTGACCGCCAATAATCATTACTCTAATCGTCCCCTGATCATGTAGGAACTCATGTTCATTGTTTGGCACCTTTCTGGCGTTGGGACACTTACCCCCAAATGGTACATTTGCAAGCTTCGATGTCAACAACTTTTTCCCTACATTTGTGTTAAAAGTTTTGCAATTTTTACGATATATACTACTACTTATTCGACCTCTATAGGTCGGCGATCGAAATTCATCGTGGAATGTTCTTATCATCTTCAAAACTCTTGTATGTGAAACTGCCACGATGGAAGCTTGTCTCCATATACTTCGATTTGTCTTGCTACGATTCCTGCTGTTTGAGTGACAATAGATTCTTTGGTTCCTTCCGGGTCGACTCTGTTGAGGTTGTGTTTAACATAATTATAGTGCCTCGTAACGTCTTTATAAGTTGGCAAGACATTTTTCGGTACGCGCACCAATATCCAAAATCAGTACATTTTCAGCGGTTCTTGTTTTTATTTTGGATAACGACTCAGTAACTGATCGATGTGTGTGTCCCTACAATGTCCCTAAAATGTGTGTCATGGCGATCGCTAGAGCTCCAGGAGTTGACAGCACAAGGTGACAAGGTGAACTGATCGAAAAGACCTCTTTAAAAAAAATTTGCGATTACCGGATTTCTACAAACTTTTGTACATGACATTGATTATTATTATACAATTAATGTGGTTCCCTAAATATGACACATGACGTGGTGGACAGAGGTGTAGCTTTGGTCTAAAAAGTGGGGGGAGACCAATTTCTTACATACACGAAGCAAGGCAAAGACTGCGATTTCTTGGATGGCTCAATAATAAAATATTGATTGGCTTTGTTTAAAAAGTGGGGGTGCGGTACCCCATTCCAAAAATTTGGGGTACGGGTACCCATCGTACCCCGCCCCAACAAATTACGCCTATGGTGGTAGGCCCACTACCGGTTCGCTTAATATTGAGGATTGAAGGGATGAAAGACATTGAAGGACGAAGGTTCGCCATAATCTGAATTGGCTCTAATGCACTAGCAACAGGGGTATATTATCGAACTTCTACGACTCAGCTGGGGCACCTCAGAACTTCAAAATAATTCAACCAAATTTTGCACAGTCATTTACTTTCACCAAATGCAACTTTTAAACACTATTACGTTTGGAAATTCGCATTTTAGTTTTTTCGCACCACCCTAGTGTATATACAGTGATGGGCAATAGTTAACTAAAAAGTTGCTAACTTTTAGTTTAACTAAAATATTTTAGTTAAGGAAGAAGTTTAACTAAAAAAAATATTTCAGTTAAAACCATAGTTTAACTAAAAAATTTAGTTGCTAAGTAAAACGTTTAACTAAAATAAATCAGCAGTATGCAACTATTTTTCCACAGTGAACATTGAACACTGTCAGCAAAATAACATTTTAACACTGCATGGTTTTAGCCTTAACAGCCTGTGTTTTCAAATTCATACACTACTTACAGTACACTTGTAACTGTATGCCAGAACAGTACACATTGCATAGTTTGAAGATGAAATTGTCATTGACGCTTTGCATTATTACAGTTCACTTAACGTCTTTTATTGTGAAAATGTTTGTCGTAAACAGTTGGAAAAAAGTTGGAAAAAGTTTAACTACTTTTTTTAGTTTAGTTAACTAATTTCCAAAATTAGTTGCCAACTTTAGTTAAACTATTTTTCTTAGTTGGAAAATAGTTTTAGTTTAGCTTAAAAAATAGTTTAGTGCCCATCACTGTATATATATATATATATATATATAATTTTTTTTATATATATATACATATATATTTATTTTTATTTATATATATATATATATATATATATATATATATATATATATATAGAGAGAGAGAGAGAGAGAGAGAGAGAGAGAGAGAGAGAGAGACACACACACAGACACAGACACAGACACAGAGACAGAAAGAATCTGACGATCACAAATTTTTTGCGATAGTTTGCGAATTTTGTCTGAATTTGTGCTGACATGGCCAAAACAGCAAAACACAGAGTTGTGCATTTGTCAATTTTAACAGAACCATGATGTGGCTTGTTATGATATGACAAGTAGGTTGCAGTCAGTATGCCTTCTTTTAAAAATATGTTTGGAAAGTCGATTTTAGTCACTTTCAAATTTGGAAATAGGACAAGTATGTTCTGAAAACATACTTATTGGTACAGAACAAACTTATAGATTTGTATAGACCCAGAGGAAATAGTGAAATAGCTGTAAAACAATTCTTGGACTCTTTTATACAGACTTGTTTTCATTTGTAATAGGTAATCACCGTCGCGCTGAAGATGAGAACTACAGGTATTCTGCTGAGAAATCTGAAGCAACTGCTGAAGAAGATGGCCAGGAACAGCAAGCAACTGGACGTGAAGGAGGGCGCCGAAGACCAAACAGGAGAAGGTATGGTGTATTGGTGTTTCATTATTAATTACAGTGAAATTTGTTTGAGCCACATTTGCCAAGATTTTTCAGCCATTATGTGCAGTGTATTTCATCTGTTTATTATTATATGCAGCCCAAGTTTTATGATTGTCATTGGCTATTTTTTATGGAAAATACGAAACTGTTCTGGGTCTTTTTTGTGAAGTTCTTTATATTTCACATGGTAACACAAACTGTGTAACTTCTTCGACTGAAAGGCTGCATTTTATTTTGGAACCAACGAAGGTTTGGGAGACAGGAGGAATAGTCTTACTCTGGAAGTCGATCACAAGGTTCAGTTGGAGGTAGCGGTCGACGTCGCGGCGGCAGAGGACATACCACCAGTGGTTCTTCGAGTCATCATACTAAACAAATACCACCTCTGATGGAGCAGAATTAATCTGACCGTGGGAATGAGGAGAAAGACACTCGTCGCATGGTTAAAAAAAATTCCAAGAAAGACCCTCGTCGCTCGGAGCCAGCCAATTGAACTGGTTTAAAAAATAAGTCCGAGAAAGACGCTCCTCACTTGGAGCCAGCCAATTGAACTGGTTATAAAAATAAGTCCGAGAAAGACGCTCGTCACTTGGAGCCAGCCAATTGAACTGGTTATAAAAATAAGTCCGAGAAAGACGCTTGTCACTTGGAGCCAGCCAATTGAACTGGTTATAAAAATAAGTCCGAGAAAGACGCTCGTCACTTGGACCCAGCCAATTGAACTGGTTAAAGAAAGAAGTCCGAGAAAGACGCTCGTCACTTGGACCCAGCCAAGTGAACTCGTTAAAAAAAAGTCAGAGAAGGACAAACTCAAGTCGTCGACCCAGCAGTCATTTGAGGTAAGAAAACAGCCGTTTCATTTCAGTAGATTTGGTTTCCACTTTATGAAGTCTGAATTCTTCTTTACCAAGTTCAAGATGAGTTTATAAATTAAAAACATGAATTAAATCTGTATCAGGCAACAGCTTTTATGCAACCAGCAAGTGTTTAATATATCGGTATATTTTAATTTTAGTCTGTGAAAAGTTTAACTTACGTTGCTCCTAGGTAGTCCACAAGACTACAGTTAAAATTCTCCTCTATATGGAAATCTTTAATTCATTCAGGGCATTCATGTAGCACTTCTTCAAGTGTCTCCTCATATGCATTCACTTCCAGGCCATCGCCACAGGCAAAAGAGTTTTAAGCGTTGATAAAGAGTAGTACATGTATCCCTAACCATAAGAACATCTTAAGGGAGGCTATGTCTGGTAGATGACCCAACGATCCAAACAGTAGGATTCTACTTCATTGTTGAAGTGTCTGCCTAAGGAAGAAGAATATGAATTTGGAATTCAGCTGTGCGTCTGTTGTCCGTCACAGAGAACTTTCTTTTTCAGACCAAAATCGTAATGTTGTGTTTTATCTTAGACTACCCAGCGACTGATTGTCAGTCTGCCGAACAATCAGAAATGCGTGATTCCTGCTGTCAGAACTTTTCAAGTTGGCAACTGCTCACAAGAGTCTTGATTCACAAGGCTACAAGCTGTGTCGCCCGTCAAAGCCTGACTTGATCCTCAACGTGGATAGTCCGTTAAATGCCGGCTCGAGCACACCGAGTCGATGCTCGAAGGCCTGAGAAGAAACACACAGGAAGTGGTTGACCACTGCAACCGGATGGAGGTTTTTACTGTCAAGGAAGGACATACGAGTACACATACGAGTACACTCAAAACCAGACGCTCCACTGCGAAGTCTACACGTCGCGACCGTTCTGCATCTAGATCGGCAAGCCATGGAAGGTCACATTCGTCGTCCTTCATCGATAACACCTCCACCGTCATTCATTGTGTGTTCCAAACATGCCGACTGCAAATCAGCGATTTCAGCTCACAATTGGCAGGACTGCAGGCGGCGAACTCAGACCTCCAGAGGCAGAGAGATCAGTTGGAAGACAAGAAGGATGAGAAAGAGCAAGGAGCGCCATGCCAAAGATGGTAGGTTTCTGATTTTTGCTAACTATTGTAATTCCAGTTCTGAATGACATTTTACATCATATAAGCTAGCAGCGATTAGTTTTGCTCTTTTAGTGGCACTGTATAAACTTTCAAATACAATTAAAATTCTGCAGATGTGTTGTGTAAACAGTGCTCTGGTGTAGGGATGGAATCCAAGACTTGATCTATAGCTGATTAAATTTAGACTCTTTGCCTGACCTTGTTATAATATAACTTTGATAATGCAAATTATGGGGAGTTATTGATGTACATTTGATATGTATTTTAATTGTCATTTACTTCTTAATGTTTATCTAAAATTTTGATTAAAGATCATTAAGATGAATATATCTTGTACAAACTAATCTACTCTGAACTTGTCTATACAAATTGTGAATTATATCATTCTACCTCATAATTTTATGTTGTGAAAGCTGATATTCACGTTGTGTACAAGACACGTGTCGCAGTACCAGTTGAGTAAAATTTCCTGAGGTCTTTCAATACATACTGAATATACTGAACTTAAAAAACAAATGGATTTATTTTTATCTGACCAGGGATTGTGTCTGCACCTCAAAATCAAACCACTGGAATGAGATACTTGGGGAGGGGGGATAGAGTAATGGTAGCACTCATGGCCAGGAGAGCATTAGGTTCGCTGATCGATTCCCGTAACCCCCCTCTAGGGCGGCGCCTTGCATGGCTGCCAAACCGTGTTTAATTAAGATCTTGATTGTACTTTCATGTTTCAATGTAATCTTACTGCATCTGTCAATTTTAAATAATAAAGAATATTATATTATTATTATTTTATTTTTTATTTTGTTTTTTAACGCCCGAGGTACGAAAATCCCTCAGGCTCTAAGAAACTATAAAGCAGGAGTGTAATTACATGTAAGCTTGGAGGTCGCCGTCCTCCATGTTTATTATTATTATTATTATTATTATTATTATTTTTTTTTTTTTTTCGCCCGAGGTACCAAGGATCCCTCAGGCTCTAAGAAACTATATCAAGTTAGAGGTTCTCGTCCCCCATGTGCTGATCAAAAGATTATTATTATTATTATTATTATTATTATTATTATTATTATTATTATTATTATTATTATTATTATTATTATTATTATTATTATTATTATTATATGTGGATGAAGATTGACAGAAGCAGGCCGTGTATGACGTAGCTAAGTGTAGAATAATAATGATCGAAAATCTCTACACAGGAATTGTGTTTGCCTGCTGCACAGCTCCTCCAATTCCATGTTCACTGTTTCTTTCATTTCATGTTACTATTTTGTCATAACGTGTAATAATAACCTTCATTATTTTACTGTGTTTCAATAGGTGCCTTTGGATTTTCTGGCAGGAAGTTTCCTGCTTGAGGAGGATGGGCATTGGGATGGCTGCTCAGTGTCGTATTGTCGGATTCTGTTTAGGGTGTGGTGTGTGTAGGGTTTGGTGGTCGTTTTGAAGAGGATGGGCATTGGGATGGCTGCTGAGTGGCTCTAGGGTGTGGTGTGTGTAGGGTTTGGTGGTCGTTTTGAAGAGAATGGGCATTGCGATGGCTGCTGAGTGGCTCTAGGGTGTGGTGTGTGTAGGGTTTGGTGGTCGTTTGAAGAGGATGGGCATTGGGATGGCTGCTGAGTGGCTCCGTATTGTCGGATTGTATTTAGGGTGTGGTGTGTTTAGGGTGTGGTGGTCGTTTTGTGTTTGTATTTATTTTTTTATTTGTCTTTATTTTTTTGTAGTGTATTTGTATATTTTTTTTATAAGTATTTAGATTTTGTATTTGTGTTTAGTTTAGCGACAAAACAAGCTACAAAACAAACAACAAACGACAAACTAAACAACAAAGTAAACAACAAAACAGACACGAAAGCAAACAACAAACGACAAAGTAACAAAATAGACAACAAAATAATCAAGACAAAATAATCAAAACCTACACCCCTGCCGAGCCTCTGGCGCGGCTTAATCTCCCGTAAGCTCGTGAAGGCAGGGGGGCCCCTGGCGCGGATTAGAATCCCGTAAGCCCTGTGTGTAGTTTTTGTGTTTTTGTCTTGTTTATTTTGTTGTTTATTTTGTTTACTTTGTCGTTTGTTGTTTACTTTCGCGTTTGTTTTGTTCTTTATTTTGTTGTTTACTTTGTCCTTTGGACTTTGCTTTGTTGTTTCTTTTGTCGTTAACTAAATACAATGCAAAATCTAAATGCTTTGTACTGTTAGTTTGTTTTTATTTGTCGTGTGTTTGTTTTTTATTTTGGTGTCATGTGCTGTTTATTTGGTCGTGGGTTTTGTTTTGGTGTTTATTGGTCGTTGGTTGAGGTTCAAGGTCTTGGCGAGGGATTAGAAGGAGGCGCATGGAAGAGTTGGACAGACGGCAGTGGTGAAAGTGGTTTCGGTGAGCAGTGGGAACTCTAAAGAGGAGCTTCATTGGAACGCAAGCGTGAGCAGTGGGAACGCAAGCAAAGAATTTCGAGAGCAGTGGGAACACCGTTCCCACTCCACTTTAAACCCTGACAGACGGGAAGAGTCAGTGTGGAATCATATCATCAATGAACAGACGCTGACATAGAAGTTCTTATCGTTATGAAAATGCAGACTGAAGTCTACTTTGTCGAGACGTTAATAGAGGCTGACGGAAACAGAATGAGTGATATTCATCTAATAAAGATTGTGCATTAAATTTTGCAATGGTTTTCATTCTAGGTGTACAACAAACAGAAACGAAAAGCAGTTATTCATTTGTTTATCCACTTATTCCTCCATCCATCCAGTCATTCATCTATCTACCTATTTATCCCTTCACTACATTCGTTCAATCATGCGTTCATTCTTTTAACTGTCGATTCGTCTCTCGAGCCTTGGGAAGACCGATTAGAAGCGAATTGCAGTAGTCAATTCTGGAGCAAATGAAAGCATGTACCAGCGTTGTGAAAACAGAGGATGAGACAGATCGTCGAACAGCCATAACACGTCTAAGTGGGAGAAACACGTGTGAAGTTAGAGATGTGATCTTTGAAGGAGAGAGAGCTATCAAGTTAACACCCAGGTCACGTACACTTGATGAAAAGGAGTAGTGTGGAAAGATTTCCGATAGGAGAGCAAAATCAATCTTCAGCAACTGTTGAGGGGAGCCAAACCAAATTAACTGGGTTTTGCAGCCATTAAGAGAGAGAGAGACGATTTGAGCACATCCAGGAATGTAGAGACTTCCACAAAGACTCAATACGCTCAACTAAGTGCAATTCGGATTAAGGAGACCCATGGACAAATGCTTGCACGTAATCCGCAGAGATGACCAGCAGCTCCCGAGTGGAAAAAGAGAAGGAATGTCAGCCGTGTAGAGAATAAAGAGTAGAGGACCAAGTACAGAACCTTGAGGAACGCCCAGCTTAATGTGGATCCATTTTGTTTAGTCACCCGATATAATCATGTGGGTTCGTTCAGACAGATATAATCGAAACCAGCAAATTATGTTTTCCAGCAACTGTTGAGGGGGGAATGAAATAATGTCCATATAATTAAAGTCAGGGCTGTAGTGGTAAAATTAGAGGTGAGTATACGCTACCGGTTAGTTTTCCGAAACAAATTAGAGGTGAGTATATGCTACAGTATTTTGTGAGTATATGCTACAGTATTTTAATATAAATAAATATAAATATTTTGTGAGGTGAGTATACGGTCTCTAGAGGTGAGTATACGCTGTATACCTGCGTATACCCTTGACTACAGCCCTGATTAAAGTATGGCATGAGCAACTTAGGCTCATGCCATACTTTAATTATATGGACATTATTTATTTCACTTCCACATTAGTTTTGACACCAGACAGATGGACAGACAGACAGAAGACAGACAGACAGACAGACAGACAGACAGACAGACAGACAGACAGACAAAAATACAGACAGACATACAGTATGATATGAGCGCCTCTGATTACGTTGTACTGCAAGAGGCGCTTTATAAATTCGTAAGTACAATACAATACAATACAATACAAGAAGGTGTTCACCCAGGGTTTCAAAGTTTTTTTGTAAAGGTTTTACAAAAAATCAATGTACCATAGTGTAACCACCTGACAAAGGAAACAAGGAAAGCGAATGAACCACTTGTTATTTTCACCACAGATCACACAACAATGAACAGCCCTCACTCGCTGATAACTGAAGTTTAGTTTATAGAAGAAATCCAGCTGTCTACACTCGCTCTTAGGAGTGCATAGGCCTATGCCAGGAGTGTACAGCATAGGCGTTGGGTTATTTCTCTATTTAGCAGTCCCAGGCTTAAACTTTGGTCCATATGAGTCTTTTATCAAAATAACAGCCACACTACTGCCACAGATAACTCGGTTCAAGGCCTTTTCGAAGACCAGTCCTGCTTGATAACTCTTCCATCTGCCACCACCACTCCACTTCTCCATTACCTCAAAATTCCCTAAACACTCCAGCCCCATCCACACCTATCCCACACATCTATCCGACGTCACCAGAATCCCTCTACATGTTTTCCAGCCACCCTTCAGACTTTTAAAATTTTACAAGCACCTTCCAATATTCTTTTCAGAATCCATAACTATTTTTCCAGTCTTCCTTCGATTCTCCATTCTTCCAAAAGAAGAGCCCCAAGTATATATACAAATATATACACCCTAAGTATGTAGGCCTATTACAAACATATACACCCCAGTACTTTTCAGAAATAAGTGTGTTCGTGTTCGTGTTCGTGTTCGTGTTCGTGTGTGTGTGTGTGTGTATGTGTGTGTGTGTGTGTGTGTGTGCGTGCGTGCGTGGGTGCGTGCGTGCGTGCGTGCGTGTGTGTAGACATATTGTTAGGCTAGGCAAGGCAAGATAAGGCAAGATAATCACACATTTACTGGCATCTCATTATTCCTATCTGTTTCCGAACCATTCCCTCGGTCCTTGTCAACATTAGAAATCAGTCATATGCCGACGCATAATGTCTATTTCCAGACACTGAAGTGTCTGTCAGCAAAGACATTATGCATTAGCGCGATTTAAACCATTAACAGCCATATATATGTGTGTATATACATACATATGTATATAATTATATATATAAACATGTATATACATAGGCGTAGACTCTGGGGGGTCAGCCGGGGCACGTGCCCCACCAATAATTGCGGAGCCGGGGCAATGCCCCCCCCCCCAAAATTCGAGAGGAGAATTTCTTAAAATATTAAAATATGTTTCAATATAGACAAATTTCTTCAGAAACAGAAAAACAGAGACACAGAACTGAAATACTATGAGAAATTCATCTGAAATGAAAACAAAAATTTATTTTTATCTTCAATATCTTCAATATGAAACAAATTTGCATGTAAGCAAAACGCCCCATTTCATACGCATTAACTTAACACCGGAAGCCTCTGCTGACTGTCCAGACCAGAGGTGAAAAAAATTTTTTTTCGGAAATTGGTTTAAAAAAAACCCCACAAAATTTGATTTTTTAAAATAACTTTCCCATTTTTGTAGAAGTTACTTTAATAACATTGATTTAATGATTTTTAATTTTCGGAAATCGCAACTGAATTAAATTGAGTTGGAGCTCTTGTTCATGCCTTTTTTCATGATTTTTATGGTTCGAAATCCGAAAATCTTAAAAACAACCAAAACAACAAGAACCATAAAAACAAAAACAAAACAAAAAAAACAAAAACACAACTTTTTATCTTGAAAAACTTGTTTTAAAAAAGCAACTTTTCATCTAGAAAAAACTTGTTTTTTGCTCCTCTGGTCCAGACCCCATGCCCCCCCCAATATTTTGGACAAGTTTACGCCCTTGAGTTTGGGGTCAGAAAATTCCTCGTTTCCCCCTTCCATATTAGGTCCTGCGCTCGAGGCAACTGCCCTGGGCACCATATGCCTCCTTCGTCCCGCTACTGCCCCCCCACTCTCTCAGCAGCTCTCTCTCTGTCTCTGTCTGTCTCTGTCTCTGTCTCTGTCTGTCTCTGTCTCTGTCTGTCTCTGTCTCTGTCTGTCTCTGTCTCTGTCTCTGTCTGTCTGTCTGTCTGTCTGTCTGTCTGTCTGTCTGTCTGTCTGTCTGTCTGTCTGTCTGTCTGTCTGTCTGTCTGTCTGTCTGTCTGTCTGTCTGTCTGTCTGTCTCTCTCTCTCTCTCTCTCTCTCTCTCTCTCTCTCTCTCTCTCTCTCTCTCTCTCTCTCTCTCTCTCTCTCTCTCTCTCTCTCTCTCTCTCTCTTACTCACTCACTCACTCTCTCCGTACCGAGAGCAAGACCAAGTCATTGTTCGAAACCCATTACTGACGAGTCATGGCTTCTAGGTCTACTTGTAATGCATCTTCGAAGAAGGCTTCCATCAAACGTCTCAGACAATCAACGTTTAGTTTCAGTTCGGGTACGTAACACAACAGTACTGGCGACGATCTTGTTTGACAGGTAGAGGGGACACTTTTGAACTTATCTGTTGAAAAAAGAGCTTTGAGCTGATCTGGTCAAATAAGAGGTCCAAAATTGGTTGACCTTTTTGGTGTTTCTTCAAAATTTAGGGAGTGGGGGAGACATCTCTATGGTGTGTCCCCCCACTGTTAAAGGTGGGGGTCTTGTCCCCATCGTCCCCCATTCGGGATCGGCACCCATTAACACGACCTATTTCAGTTCTCATAGAGCTCGGTTCAGGCATTGTTGCTGACCGGAAGGGGGAATCGTGGGATCTGGAGTCCGAGTCGGTAGGCCCCTACCTCTGAGCGGGAACCATCGATATTGCGAGTCGCTCAGATTCAATGAGATTTTAGAGAGCCCCATGTTAACCCCTACATTGTGGAATTTAAAAAATGAAATGAAATTATAATGGAAAAAAATAACCAGTAAAGTAAGTAAGTAAGTAAGTAAGTAAGTAAGTAAGTAAGTAAGTAAGTAAGTAAGTAAGTAAGTAAGTAAGTAAGTAAGTAAGTAAGTATATCCTTTATTAAAAAGCAACTGCTAACCGCACTTTGGTGTACATAGTTCATCAAATTAATTTAAGTACAATATATTATACATAATAAATATCGCTCCATATGAACCCAAGACTCGGCTACACATGACCTTGTAGTTTGGGGTTAGAAAATTAATTTAAGTACAATATATTATACATAATATATTGTACTCAAGTACAAGTAATTTAAGTACAATATATTATACATAATAAATATCGCTCCATATGAACCCAAGACTCGGCTACACATGACCTTGTAGTTTTTGGGTACTTACATGATGTCCATTTTGGATTTTTCATATTTATTAACTGTTATTTTAATCTTGTTGCACATATTCAGTTAACTAGGCTAACACACATCGAAGTTAACTAACACACAGCGTATAATATTTATTCAGTTATCTAACACACATCGAAGTAAACATGCATAGGGCCTATTGCCTATAGCCCTATGCATGCTTACTTCGACGTGTGTTAGTTAACTGAGATTTTAGAGAGATTTATTTAATTAAAAAATTTGTTCTTTGGTGAGTCTGTCTGTTTCTAGTCTACGTTAGCTGCTGGGACTTTGCAGTTGAGAAAATTTTTTAAATCACATTATGAAATTATATGATTTGCCATAGAAATTATGTAAAATGTTATTACTTTTAACCAAAAAGATGGTCTCCAAAATTCACCATTACAAACCTCTAAAGAAAAATATTTCTTACCCTGGGGAAGGGGCACAGCCCCCTCCCAGGACCCCTCCCCTCAGTGTTGCAAGCTGCGTAATTATTTTGAAGCCCTGGTTACGCCGCTGCGCAATGCTAACTAATCCACAAATCTTAGACTGCAACAGCGACTATAATTATTAAACTGTAACTCCATCCACTGCAATAATTTGGCAACTACACTCAGCAGTCATCTCTATAACCGGCTCTCCAGAACTGCAATTGGCACGCAAGCGTCGGCAGCTTTTATACCCTTCCCGTTTCGCGCCACTGGCATCCAGGGTTATCGGCTTGACTTTTTTGGCGGGAACAGCACATCAACGCATCAACAGCAGCAGCGGCTGCAGCAGCAGCTCTGCTGTTTCACGCCACTCGGATGACTCAACATCTTGGCTAGCAAGGACAAAAAATAATGGCGGGAAAACTGCAACTATGGCAGCAGCAGCCGTCGTCAATATTTGCGCCCTCAGTATGACTCACCAGCCACTGATATCAGCAGTCAGAAAAGGCGGGAAACTTAATACAAGAGGCCGTATAATATATTGCCAATAAAATAAAAATATATACTTAATTAACACTGTCACATTTTACAAAATGTTACACATTTACATCCGGTACTTGAAAAGCTGCTCTGTGTGCCAGTGCATTCAGCACTGCCGGACGTATATTTCACATGGCAGAATTTTTATGAGGCCCCACAGATCACGTCTTGCTCAGAAAATTCTGAGCGAATTGGTTTTTATAAGATGCAAAAGGCATTTGGAATAACATTTCACATGATACTTTTGTAAATACGAATTCGGATTTCTCTGCACTCTGCATTTCGAGTTGTTTTGTCTGAATAAAATAAAAGATTCATGCCTTAGTTAAAATAGCGCATAGTCTGACTTGACAATTTTTTTTAGTAAGGAATAGATTGTGGTTGTGATTTTTTGGGGTATTTTTCTCGGTTTTGGTCTTGAGTTTCAAAGTCTTGGTCTTGGTCTTGGTCTTGAGGTTCAAGGTCTTGGTCTTGGTCTTGGTCTTGAGGTTTAAGGTCTTGACAAAAAGACTGAATATAATTGAGCACACAACATTCAATCAGGGATATAGAAAAATTGATCCTCGATTCCAGTAGGGTCTTCGGGTCGATTGGAAATATTCAAACCAATATTTCATGGACCTATTAAGAATCATCTGTCAATGACAGAAATAAATTGTTTATTCTTGAAACCAGTCTTGTTGTCAAGACCTTAAACCTCAAGACCAAGACCAAGACTTTGAACCTCAAGACCAAGACCAAGACCAAGACTTTGAACCTCAAGACCAAGACCAAGACTTTGAACCTCGAGACCAAGACCAAGACCAAGACCTTGAACCTCAAGACCAAGACCAAGACCAAGACCCAAAAAATCGCGATCAGGTCAAGACTTCTAAAAATTGTCAAGTCGGAATATTCGCTATTTTAATGAAAACATGAGTATTTTATTTTATTCAAGCAAATTAACTTTAAATGCAACCTGCAGAGAAATCCGAATTTGTATTCAAAAGTCCTTCATGCAAACTATTATTCCAAATGCCTTTTGTATTTTATAAAAACCGATTCGCTCAGAATTTTCTGACCAAGACGTGCCTGGTGGGCCTCATAAAAATTCCGCCATGTGAAAATATACTTTCTACAGGTGCTGAAGTCGCTGACGCACACAGAGTAGCTTTTCAAGCACTGGATGTAAATGTACAGATAGTGAGTCCTTTTGAAATCTTCCCATGGTTTATCATACCGTCTGATACAGAATAACT
This sequence comes from Allolobophora icterica, assembly GCA_963556255.1. NCBI lineage: Eukaryota > Metazoa > Annelida > Clitellata > Crassiclitellata > Lumbricidae > Allolobophora > Allolobophora icterica. The sequence continues at coordinate 43,805,243 of OY744613.1, forward strand.
GTTGCTGCTGCCAATGGGTTTTCCTGGCCAACAAGACTTGTATCCGTCCATAGATATTGGTCGTATGATGCAAGCAGGCTTGATAAAGAATTCTTGAGTTCTGTTAAATGACTGTTCATATTGACAGCCGGTCTTGGTCTTGGTCTTGCGAGACCAAGACCAAGACTTTGAACCTCAAGACCAAGACAAAGACCTTGAACCTCAAGACCAAGACCAAGACCAAGACTTTTGGTCTCAAGACCAAGACCAAGACCAAGACTTTTAAAAATGAACTCGAGTGCACTCGAGACCAAGACCTTGGTCTCGAGGACAACAAGACTGCTTGAAACCATAATCTTTAAGGTGGTTTACAAATAATACAAATAATCAAATTAAATTGATTGTCGCGTGAACATGACAGCTTTTAACAATCGCAAGAGGGCAGAAGTACAGTAATCCAAATTCTCGTTCTTGCGTATGCTTTACGTTAACGCCATTTTGAAGGGCATCAAAAATTTCCAGCAACTGTTTTCGTTGATAAACTGGTGTTGGTGAATGTTCCCTTGTATTTTGTTTACTGATAAGTCATACGGTAATCATATTCTTTTCTGTCTAACATTTATTAGTATATTATAAACAGAACATTTCTGCGCCACTGAATTTAGATGCCTAAGCAACGTAAGAGTTGTCATAAATTTATACACATGGCTGTCTTACGTATTGTTGCCAGAGACACGGGTAGCCAAAGGAAGACACAGAAAGCTGGACAGGAGGACAAAGGAATACGCATTAAATGTTCCACACCTAAGTAACCAAGAAACGAAGTCACTTTGAAAAGCTGCATATAAAATCAATTGAAGCTTTTGTTTATCATAATCTTACATAGGGTGTCACGACAAATGGTTAACCGACAAATGGTTTACTATCTATTTTTATCAAGAATCCAGCTTTTAGTTTCAGTTATATATTAAACGACAATCCAGCCTCTAGTTTGAGTTCTATTTTCATAGGAAATCCAATTTCTAGTTTCAGCTAAGTTTTCAACGCTCATCCAGCTTCTACTTTGAGCTCTATTTTCATCAGCCATCCAGCTTCTAGCTATGTTTGAATTTTACTACCAATTGTTTTCATTGCTTTTGTAGCTTCTAGTTTGAGCTGGATTATCTTTGTATATAGGCTACCACTGAAACTAGAAGCAGGATTCTCGATAAAAATATAGCTCAAACTAGAAGCTGGAAGATCGTGAACCATTTGTCTGTCAACCATTTGTCGGTGAACCATTTGTCCTGAACCACTTGTTATGGAACCGTTGCAAAGTGTCCGAGAATTTGCATCTAACCTCTGTCAGAAAACGCCTAACAGGGGAAACTTATACTTGATATTGGAATGCTTTTTCTACTTTAACTGCAGTTTGTAATGTCAGATTAAACAGTTATGTGAAAAGGTTACAGTTACAATATTTGTAATTTGTTAATTTTTTTGTAGAACATTCGAATATGCAAACTGGACTTAATAATGAAGAAAAAGCTTTCAAGTGTGAATTTTGTAAGAAAATATTTTTACGGCATGTCAATTTGATAACCCACATGAGAACCCATACTGGAGAAGCACCACACAAATGCAGTTTTTGTCGTAAATCATTTTCCCAATGGCATCATCTGAAACTCCATTTAAGCATTCACTCTCGCAAAAATGAAAACCAGTGCAAATTATGTCTGAGATCATTTATGAGCTCTCGTGCTTTACGACAGCATAAAAGAATTCACACTGGAGTAAGACCATACAAGTGCAGTTTATGTGACAAAGCATTTAGACATGCAGGTAACCTGAAAATGCATATGAGATTCCATACTGGAGAAAAACCGTACACGTGCAATTTATGTCAGAAAGCATTTGCTTCAAAGCAACGTATGGAATATCATAGAAGAACGCACACTGGAGAAAAGCCATACAGTTGCAATTTGTGCCAAAAAACATTTGCACGAAAAGGATCTCTTATTGACCATACGAGAACACACACTGGAGAAAAGCCATACCATTGCAATGTATGCCAAAAAGCATTTGCTGCGAAGCAGACTCTGGAATGCCATGAAAGAACTCACATTCGAGAAACACAATTCCAGCACAAAATCCATACCAAAGAAAAACCGCACAAATGCAGTGTCTGTCAGAAAGCATTTGGAGAGAAAAGTAAACTGAAACAACATTCGAGAACCCACACTGGAGAAAGACCGTACAAATGTGATTTATGCCAAAGAGCATATGTAAACAAACAATCTTTGGAATTCCATGCAGCAATCCACACTGGAGAAAAGCCTTATGAGTGCAGCTTGTGTGAGAAAACATTTGCACACAGAGGGATGCTGCAGCGCCATGCAAGATACCACTCTGTAGATGTCAACGTTCACACCAGAGAAAGACAATTCCAGTGCAATTTCTGTCACAAATCATTTTATCAGCGCACTTATCTGCAACGTCATCAAAGACTCCACTCTGGAGAAAAACCGTACAAGTGTAGTTTCTGTGAAAAAGGATTTGTAGTAAAAGGTCATCTGGAAATCCATGAAAGAACCCACACTGGGGAAAAACCTTACAAATGTGATTTATGCCACAAAGCATTTGCAACGAAACAGTTGTTGGTATTCCATTCCGTAAATCACACTGGAGAAAGGCCATACAAGTGCCATTTATGCGATAGAGCTTTTGCAAGAAGTAATACTCTCAAAACTCACTTCATTACCCACAGTTCAGAAAAACCATTCGATTGCAATCTATGTCACAAATCCTTTGCAGTGAAACATCAGCTGGATCGCCATGCAATAACTCACACTGGAGAAAAGCCGTACTTGTGCGATATGTGTGGCAAAGCATTTGTATGTGGAAAGTCACTCAAACGACACAGAAACATCCACTCTGAAAATGTTAATACTCACGCCAGAGGCAATGTTGAAGAAAATCTATGCAAGAATAAATTATATGACACTGTCAAACTCAGAGATCCTGGGTGTTCTTCAGATAACAGTAGCAGCGTTCATACTTACGCTGCCAGCTGTATTGATGGGAAACAGCTGTCAAGAACAGAAGCAACAAGAGACCTTTCTTCTCCTCTGAATGTAAATCCACGTCTAGGTGAAAAGCAGATTTATGGAGAGCGTTTGATTATTGATGCTGATATGAAAGGCGATACAAATGCGGTCTGTCAGAAAGGATTTGGAGATAAAAGTAATCTGAAGCAACATTCGAGAACCCACACTGGAGAAAGACCATACGTGTGTGATTTATACCCAAAAACATTTACAAAGAAACAATCTTTGGAATTCCATGCAGCAATTCACACTGGAGAAAAACCTTACGAGTGCAGTTTGTGCGAGAAAACATTTGCACACAGAAGGATGCTGCAGCGCCACACAAGAATCCACTCTACAGATGTCAATATTCACACCGGAGAAACACAATACCAGTGCAGTTTCCCTGACAAGTCATTTAACACGTCCATATCTCTGGAATGTCATAACAGAACAAACAGTGTAGAAAAACCGCACAAGTGCAATGTCTGTCAGAAAGAATTTAGAGATAAAAGTAAACTTAAGCAACATTCGAGAACCCACACTGGAGAAAGACCATACAAGTGTGATTTATGCGAAAAAGCATTTGTAGCGAAACAGTCTTTGGAATTTCATGCAGCAATTCACACTGGAGAAAAACCTTACAAGTGCAGTTTGTGTGAGAAAACATTTGCACACAGAAGGATGCTGCAGCGCCACACAAGAATCCACTCTACAGATGTCAATATTCACACCGGAGAAACACAATACCAGTGCAGTTTCCCTGACAAGTCATTTAACACGTCCATATCTCTGGAATGTCATAACAGAACAAACAGTGTAGAAAAACCGCACAAGTGCGATGTCTGTCAGAAAGGATTTGGAGATATAAGTAATCTGAAGCAACATTCGAGAACCCACACTGGAGAAAGACCATACGTGTGTGATTTATGCCCAAAAACATTTACAAAGAAACAGTCTTTGGAATTTCATGCAGCAATTCACACTGGAGAAAAACCTTACAAGTGCAGTTTGTGTGAGAAAACATTTGCACACAGAAGGATGCTGCAGCGCCACACAAGAATCCACTCTACAGATGTCAATATTCACACCGGAGAAACACAATACCAGTGCAGTTTCCCCGGCAAGTCATTTAACACGTCCATATCTCTGGAATGTCATAACAGAACAAACAGTGTAGAAAAACCGCACAAGTGCGATGTCTGTCAGAAAGGATTTGGAGATAAAAGTAATCTGAAGCAACATTCGAGAACCCACACTGGAGAAAGACCATACGTGTGTGATTTATGCCCAAAAACATTTACAAAGAAACAGTCTTTGGAATTTCATGCAGCAATTCACACTGGAGAAAAACCTTACAAGTGCAGTTTGTGTGAGAAAACATTTGCACACAGAAGGATGCTGCAGCGCCACACAAGAATCCACTCTACAGATGTCAATATTCACACCGGAGAAACACAATACCAGTGCAGTTTCCCTGACAAGTCATTTAACACGTCCATATCTCTGGAATGTCATAACAGAACAAACAGTGTAGAAAAACCGCACAAGTGCGATGTCTGTCAGAAAGGATTTGGAGATAAAAGTAATCTGAAGCAACATTCGAGAACCCACACTGGAGAAAGACCATACGTGTGTGATTTATGCCCAAAAACATTTACAAAGAAACAGTCTTTGGAATTTCATGCAGCAATTCACACTGGAGAAAAACCTTACAAGTGCAGTTTGTGTGAGAAAACATTTGCACACAGAAGGATGCTGCAGCGCCACACAAGAATCCACTCTACAGATGTCAATATTCACACCGGAGAAACACAATACCAGTGCAGTTTCCCTGACAAGTCATTTAACACGTCCATATCTCTGGAATGTCATAACAGAACAAACAGTGTAGAAAAACCGCACAAGTGCAATGTCTGTCAGAAAGAATTTAGAAATAAAAGTAATCTGAAGCAACATTCGAGAACCCACACTGGAGAAAGACCATACAAGTGTGATTTATGCGAAAAAGCATTTGTAAACAAACAATCTTTGGAATTCCATGCAGCAATTCACACTGGAGAAAAACCTTACAAGTGCAGTTTGTGTGCGGAAACATTTGCACAAAGAAGGATGCTGCAGCGCCACACAAGAATCCACTCTACAGATGTCAATATTCACACCGGAGAAATACAATACCAGTGCAGTTTCCCTGACAAGTCATTTAACACGTCCATATCTCTGGAATGTCATAACAGAACAAATAGCGTAGAAAAACCGTACAAGTGCAATGTCTGTCAGAAAGAATTTAGAGATAAAAGTAACCTGAAACAACATATGAGAAACCACACTGGAGAAAAACCGTACATATGTCATTTATGCCAAAAAGCATTTATAGCGAAACAGTCTTTGGAATTCCATGCAGCAATTCACACTGGAGAAAAACCTTACAAGTGCAGTTTGTGTGAGAAAACATTTGCACACAGAAGGATGCTGCAGCGCCACACAAGAATCCACTCTACAGATGTAAAAACTCGCACCAGAGAAAATCAATATCAGTGCAGTTTCTGTCACAAATCATTTTATCAGCGCACTTATCTGCAACGTCATGAAAGAATCCACACTGGAGAAAAACCATACAGGTGCAGTTTCTGCGAAAAAGGATTTGGAGTGAAAGATCATCTGGAAATCCATGAAAGAACGCACACTGGCGAAAAACCTTACAGATGTGATTTATGTCAAAAAGCATTTGTAACGAAACAATTGCTGGGATATCATGCAACAATTCACACTGGAGTTAAGCGATACAAGTGCACTTCATGCGATAAAGCATTTGCAAAAAATAGTACTCTCAAAACTCACTTCATTACCCACAGTTCAGAAAAACCATTCGATTGCAGTCTATGTCACAAATCCTTTGCAGTGAAACATCAGCTGGATCGCCATGCAATAACTCACACTGGAGAAAAGCCGTACTTGTGCGATTTGTGTGGCAAAGCATTTGTATGTGGAAAGTCACTCAAACGACACAGAAACATCCACTCTGATGATGTCAATACTCACGCCAGAAGCAATGCTGAGGAAAATCTATGCAAAAATAAATCATATGACACTGTCAAACTCAGAGTTCCTGAATGTTCTTCAGATAACAGTAGCAGTGTTCATACTGACGCTGCCAGCTGTATTGATGGGAAACAGCTGTGAAGAACCGAAGCAACAAGAGACCTTTCTTCTCCTCTGAATGTAAATCCACGTCTAGATGAAAAGCAGATTTATGGAGAGCGTTTGATTATTAATGCTGATATGAAGCATTTTGTTCTGAGGCTTTATGGCTGTGGATTCTGTGATAAAGTGTTTCAAAGTGAAAAGGAGTTTATGGAACATTGTTATCGTCACTACTCTGATGCTCCTCAGAAATACACTATTCTTGAACTGTTTGAAATGCGCCGGTTGAACTACTTTCCTTGAACATGTAAAACATATTCATTCCAAAGTTGATACAGTTTTGACTGTATATTTAACTATATGAAAGCATGTTGCATGTTGGGCGAAAGGCAGGATGCAAGAGCCATTGATAATGGTTTCAAGCCAAACAGAGAAATCCATGGAGAAAGGCGATACAAATGCGGTCTGTGTCATAAATAATTTCCAAAGTTGAGTACGAGTTCCATAACTTCATAAAAAAATTCACTGTGAAGAACGCTGTACAAATGCAATCGATGTCATAAAGCATTTGCATGGAGGGATATTCTGGTTTCTCATACAAAATCCCACACTTTTTACGTGCCATACAATTGCAGTGTATTCAACAAAAGTTGACAAAACATTTGGACATACATGTAATATGCTTTGTCATACAAGGACTGATATTTAGTAATGCGATACATTTGCAACTTATGTTATAAATCAGTCAGCAGAAAGTGTGATCTCGATTACCATAAGAAAACGTATACTTTTGGAAAGCCACACAAATGCAATTTGTGCCACGAAAGTTAAGCTAAGAAGTATTCTCCTTTACACGAACCCACGCTGGTTACAAGCCAAACAATAAGTGTAATATGTCACAACCAGTTCCACATGTCAATCTGAAACTGCCTCAAATTCTACAGTGGGGGAAAGTTATTTAAGCGTGAATGATGTCACAGCATGACAGAAAATTGCAAATCAAGGACTTTAAATTTGAGAGTAAATATAAATACTGAAGATAACAACTATGTTCATGAGTATGTTTTGTCAACAGCACAGTCCTTACCTAATGCTTCTTCGTCGCAGTATATATGTTACAGGGAATGTGTATTTTCAGGGAATATGTATATTCCCTGAAAATTTCAGGGAATGTGTATAGAAATCACTTGAAGATTTCAGGGAATATGTATATGATTTTCATTGCTAATCCAGCTTCTAGCCTTAGTTATATTTTCATCGCTAATCCAGCTTCTCGCCTTAGTTACATTTTCATCGCTAATCCAGCTTCTAGTCTTAGTTACATTTTCATCATAGATCCCGCTTCTATACACATTCCCTGAAATTTTCAGGGAATATACATATTCCCTGAAAATTTCAGGGAATGTGTATAGAAATCACTTGAAGATTTCAGGGAATATGTATATGATTTTCATCGCTAATGCAGCTTCTAGCCTTAGTTACATTTTCATCGCTAATCCAACTTCTAGCCTTAGTTACATTTTCATCGCTAATCCAGCTTCTAGTCTTAGTTACATTTTCATCATAGATCCCGCTTCTATACACATTCCCTGAAATTTTCAGGGAATATACATATTCCCTGAAAATACACATTCCCTGTAACATATATTATATATAGTCAAAAGTCGGAGTGAATAACTACTTTCTGAAAATCATTCAATGAATAGTGTTGATATGGATAATTTATTCTTGAAACAATACGGATGTGCATATTGGAATACATTATGTGAAACTGAAAAGGCATTATAGAACATTGTTAGGAATATCCCTCAGAAAAACTTGCTTCGAACATATTATGAACTGATACGCATCATCATCATCTCTATCAGCATCATCAGCAGAAGCACTAGCAGTAATGCCATGTAGTGATATATTGGGGAGGGAGATAGAGTATTGAGTAGCATTAGATCTCGGTTCGATACCCGTAACCCCTCTAGGGTGGCACCTTGTGTGGCTGCCAAACTGTGTGTTTAATTAAGATCTTGATTGTGCTGTCATGTTTCAATGTAATCTTACTGCGTACTTGCCAGTTTGAAGTAATAAAGATTATTATTATTTTTATTATTATCATTATCATTATCATTATAATTAATCATTGGGTCAGAAATTATGACAAGAGTCGAATTAGACTATGATGATGAACTGTCCACTAAAGATGATGATAAGGTTTTTATTTATTATTGTGCATAATTATATCATTTAATCAATAGGCTAATCGATTTACAGGGAGTGGAGGGGTAGAGTAATGGTAACACTCATAGCCAGGAGAGCATTAGGTTCGCGGATAGATTTCCGTAACCCCCTCTTGGGCGGCGCCTTGAATGGCTGCCAAGCCGTGTGTTTAATTAAGATCTTGATTGTACTACTGTCATGTTTCAATGTGATCTTATTGCGTCTGTTAGTTTGAAATAATAAAGACATTATTATTATTATTTATTATTATTATTATTATTATTATTATTATTATTATTATTATTATTATTATTATTATTATTATTATTATTATTATTATTATAGTATACAGTACATTAAGAGCTCCAAATCCATGAGAGGGAATGAAAATGCAACTTCGATCGAATTCTAATAATATTGATTGACATGATTTTAACTAATTAAAGTTACATTTCTCTGAGGACCCAGACACCTGAACAGTGGTGACAATTTTGTTTCAATGTCGCGTTTCTATACGCTATTATGGGATAGTAAAGTGAGAGCAATGATGTTGCTACTTGTCTTTGGTGCATACTGAAACATAATCCATGCTACAATAAGAGGAGGAGAAATGCGAAAATAGTTTCCAAGCGTATTTTTATTGCACAATGGAATATTTGTTTCTGAAGCGAAAAGTCGAGCATTAACAAGCATAATTAAAATTAGATAAGATCTGAGATTTTCAATGGTTTAAACACCTCGATTATGCATTTCCTGCAAAGCAATGTGCAATTCATTGTTATGCTGAGTGTGAGAGCAAAATTATAATTATTCATAAATTATAGTTTTCAGTTTTCGGAAGTAAAGTTTAAACTCAGTCACTAGATGGCAGTATCATCATTAATCCAACTATTCTTGTATTATAAAGATTTCACTTAACCGCCATTTTTTATCAGTTTCAACTGCGAATCGATCAGTAACTACTGATTTCGATTAGAATAATAGTTGTGGTGAGTTATTTGCACATCTTTCGCTTACTTTATGCTTTTTAGGACAATATGAGCAACGGATAGATAAATACAAGAAACATATACGGGCGTAATTGCACTATAGGTGTGCCTATGTTTAAGATAATATTTTGTACCTGTTGGCTTGCTGTCATTGGCTGCAACAAAACGGTGCTGCTGCGCAGTGAATGGCTGATTTAAATAATAATCAATCAAGTCAAATCAATTTTATTTTGAGACATCAATCACTTGGACATTTGTAATAAGTACAGTCAATGTACAAAGTTATGATTCTCAGAAAGGGTAAACCAGAATGGGACGAATTCCGCTAGCTCTAGATAACCCATATAACACAAAGTAAATGCAGATGGCATTAAAAGAGATGAGAAGTAATTCACTACCATGGAGTTAAAGGAGGAATGCAGTTCTCAACCATTCTGCCGTCTGGTACACTGCATGATCAATGAAAGCATTTCATAATATAACTCAAACTAGAAGTTGGAAGGCTGGTGAAAATATAGCTCAAACTAGAAGGTCTGTTTTGGTATTGCTAGAGTTAATCTCGTCAAATGAGTTTTTAATACTTTGAAGTCCTTCAATAAAATTGGTTGAAATCCTTTTGATTGATATCTAGGAATATAAATCTTTCTTAGCTGTGCAAGGCAAAATGCTTATGAAAAGTTTGTCATTACGAATTGCTTATAAATCACGAAAATCTAGTTTTTGTGCTTAAAATACTATTCTCAATACTTGAGATACGAACTATTCGTATTTCCTATATGGATCAGAATGTTGAATAAATCGAAAACAAGATGACAGGAGGATTCTTACAGCAGAAGTGAGCTGGCTCTGGAAGATCACAGGGATTTCAACAGTGCAGAAAAGAAGAAAAGATGACTTGAGACAATATTAGGTATCCAAATAACCCTGTTAGACAAAGTCGTCCAACGAAGACTTAGATGGTTTGAACATGTAAAGAGAATACCAGTTGACTAAGTCGCACACAGTATGCTCTGCCCATGCAAGATTCAAAAGAAAAAGAAACAAAGGCAGAACAAACTAAGATAATATAATTAAATTAGAACATAAAATCACTTGGACTAACACTAAGGGGGCAATTGACGTGCCACTCTGGAGATCATTTAATTGTAGCCATCGTTGCGAAATGGCTGGCGTCAGGAACTGATGGTGATGCTGACGTCCCTTATTAAGAAGTTCGACAAGCAATCAAAATGTTTCATACTAAAACTCAGAAGTATGTCTATATAGCATAAATATTAAAGGACAATAAAATAATAACAAATTACCAGATATCTACCAACTGGCACAGCTGGAGTTCTTAGTGTAAATAAAAAATGCTGGGCATATAATAATGCCTTCTGTAATACTTGTTTACTAATTTCTTGGACACTTCCGATTACAGATTACTCATTGATGTAACCTTTTTCATGAGTTAGAAAATTGTAGAACATGTAACGTACACATAGGATGACTGCTATTTTGAAGCCTGGACCCACAGGACTACGAATGCCCAAGGATCCCCTGTTCATGTGGATCACCTAGGAAGCTGCCATACCTGGGTGAGGAGGTGAAGCAACAATTTCTCAATCTTGGGCCAGCAGAGGCTGACGTTTCTGCCCACCTGTCGCCACAGTAACTATATTATTGTATTGTATATTGTATTGTGTCTAAACATTTATAAAGCGCCTCTCACAGTATTCGCTAATCAGAGGCGCTCCCAGTGCGAAAGACCCAGTGAATAGAAAGAGGTTTTAAGACAGCGGAACGAGGCACTTGGGCCACCAGCTAATAAAGAGGCACGTGTCAATGGAGGCAGTTGATTCCATAGAGCAGGACCAATGCAAGAAAAGGCTCGAGTTTTGGCCATAGAGGTCCTGACTCGTGTCTAGCCCTATTCACGATGATATGCCAAGGGGATACACCAGAGAAGAACCAGTCACTTTGGAAGGTGCCACCATCTATAGTGTGCTCGTTAGCACAGCCTCTATATCGCCATTATATAGCTTCTTATTCTTGTTTGTATCAATTTCTTATAGTTTTCACTTTTATGATAATACCATTAACATTTTTTGGGAACCATCACAGACCATCTAACTTAATATGTAGAACATTTATACCTCTGCAGATCTGAAGATGAAAGCAAGAATCCATAACCAAAAGAACAGATGATTCTGATGAGAAACGTATCCACGTAGTTTCAGGATCAAAGTGCATTGAAGAATCCACACTAGAAACACCAAGCAAAGGGCATTTTGCGTCAAAAATCATTTTCACACAGTAGTGCATTTATTCTACATTCCGATATGAGAAGCCAAGCCAGAGCTAATACACATAAGTGCAGTTTATGTGATAAAGCATTTGCAAGGAAAGATGTTCTGAAATCCCATACAATGACCCATACTGGAGAAAAACCATACCAATGCAATTTTTGTGATAAAGCATTTACAAGGAAAGGTGTCCTGGAATGCCATACAATGATCCATACTGGAGAAAAACCATACAAGTGCAATTTATGTGATAAAGCATATGCAAGGAAAACTTGTCTGGAATGCCATACAGTTACCCATACTGGAGAAAAGCCATACAAGTGCAATTTTTGTGATAAAGCATTTGCAAGGAAATATGTTCTGGAATACCATATAAGAACCCATACCGGAGAAAAACCACACAAGTGCAATTTATGTCATAAAGCATTTGCAAGTAAGGGTCATCTAGGAAGCCACATGAGAATCCACACTGGAGAAAAGCCATACAAGTGTAGTTTATGTCATCAAGTATTTACTCAAAAGTCTGCACTGGTATACCATACAAGAATCCATACTGGAGAAAAACCACACAGTTGCAATCTATGTGACAAAGCATTTGCACAGAAGGGAAGACTGGAATACCACATAAGAACCCACACTGGAGAAAAGATATTCAATTGCAATTTTTGTGAGAAGGCATTCTGCAGGAAGAATCTTCTGGAGGATCATACAAGAACCCATACTGGAGAAACGCCATACAAATGCCAGTTGTGCTGCAAAACATATGCACATAGACGTAATCTGGTTCTCCATACAAGAACACACACTGGCGAAAAGCTGTACAAGTGCAATTTCTGTCAGAAATCATTTTCACAGAAGTATGGTATGGAATACCATGAAAGAACTCACACTGGAGAAAAACCATACAGGTGCAAACTATGTCATGTAGAATTTGCATCAATGAGCGGTCTTGTATGCCACACAAAAACCCACACCGGAGAAAAGCCATACAATTGCAATATATGCCACAAAAGATTTGCACAAAGAAGTAATATGAGTGTCCATGCTAGAGTCCATACTGGGGAAAAGCCATACAAGTGTAATTTATGTCAGAAGTCATATTCATCAAAGGGCTGTCTTGTATACCACACAAATATCCATAATGGGGAAAAACCATACTTGTGCAATTTGTGCCACAAAACGTTTGCTAGTAGAAGTAATTTGTGTTGCCATGAAAGAAGACACAATGGGGAAAGGCCACACATGAAATCCCACACTGCAAAAAACTTATCCAGGAATGATTTTTGTGATAGCATGACAGAAGTTTCCCATTTAAGTACTTCAGTTGAGAGAATCTGCATAGATACTAAACGCCAGAATTGTTTTTATGGAAAGGAGTTGTTGCCAAAGGAAAAACTGCCAGACATTTATTGGTGGCAAGGTATAAACCCACATTCAAGGGAAAGACTAAGTTCTGGAAATCATTCAGCAATTCGTGTTGAGGTAGATGATTTCATTTTAAGACCTTATGGCTGTGGATATTGCGATGAGGTGTTTGAAATTGAAAAGACATTTATGGAACATTGTTATAATCACTACAGTGATGCTCCTCACAAAGACACTTTTTTTGAAGTTCTTGAAATGCGACTTTTGACCTACTTTCCATGAAGAAAGAGAACAGACTACTCTACAAGTTTATGTTTTAATCTGCCAATTTTACTTCAGGCATAAATGAATGTATAGTAATTCTGACCATTTACATCCTTTTTGTTGACAATAATTATCTTGCTGCTAAATATTTAGAAAAAGACATGCCTGGTGTAACTATATTAGTTTTAAGTATATTTTGAACATGTTGTTTCATAATCTCGATGAGCATGAATTTATGACTGCGATACAATGTACTGAGGGGGTTTATTTGGCTATTGAGTAGCATTCTGTTACACTAATTGTTCTTCTTAGTCTTACAGTATTTAGTTAATTTAGACATTACTTTGAAGTGGCTGCTGGAAAGCATAGAAGGAGTACATTGGGACAATGTCCGAATGTACCCCGTCTTAGTGATCCAGTGTACCACTACAGTAAACCTTAACTATAGGCCTAGTAAGATATAAATAAGATGTCGTACTTGTTCTGCAAGATCAGATGTGAGCTGGAGAGATGTAACAAATATCTGCACTATACTTTTTCAGTGGTGTTCATTTAAGTGATTATTTTTAAACCTGGATCATCTAGGCCCCTATATTGTTAATTACTCATTCATTCATTCTGAGGATTTTATATATTGATATAATTATAGGGCCTACAGCAGTGTTTTGTTGTAGTTACGAGCATTAAATACAGCAGTTGTGTCTAGTCTAGGTTCCAAGACAGGGCCCTACCTACATCAATAGGCCTAGACCTATTTTTAGTTTTTATTAGTAGGACTAGGATTAATCAGATTAAAAAATGTTTCAAATAAAATTATAGCCTAGTTGGTAAGTTTATAAGCCTAAGCTTTAATCGAAGTCATAACTTTTGGTATTTTGTGAGACAGTTTTGTGCTTAAACATAGGATTAAAGCCTATTTCCTATAGGTTATTATTAAAGTAATATGTTTTTAGTTTCTAGTCATTTTTGTGTTTTTTATGGATAACTAGTATTTGTAAATATAATGAATATCCTACTTATAATTAAATATTTCTCGCTAGCCTACTTAAATCCCTACAAAATATCTAAAACAGATACATGTAGATGCAAACCAATGTCCCAATGTAGCAAAACTCCACAGTGGAGAAAAGCCATTTTAAAAGTGTAATTTGTGTTGCAAAAACATTTTCACAAAGAAGTAGTTTGACATTACTTATGAGAAGGCGTGGCGAAGCAAGACCATATAAATGCAACTTTTGTCCGAAAGCATTGATTTTGCTTTTAACAGAGATTTAGAATGACAAACTTGGCATCAACCATTTAAGTTTAATTTATCTGATAAAGCAGTTGGTTATTAACAGTCATCTGATTTTTCACATTAGAAACCGCACTCGAGAGAAACCATACAGGTGCACTTTATGCGAGAAAGGATTTTCACGGAGGCACTTCTGAAACTCCATAATTATACAAGAGAAAATTATCCTGGAGAAAAACCATACATGTCAAATTTGTGCTGCAAAGCGTTTGCACAGAATTATCAACAACAACAAAACACACACACACTGGATAAAAACAAAAAGAGATTCAGTGTATGTTGCAGATCATTTATACAGAGTGACGAACTCGAATGCAATTGAGAACCAAAACTGAAGGAAATTTATGCAAAAGGTAATTATATCAACATATGACTGTATGTGCTGTGATGTATTGCCTTACGTTTCCAAACATTTTTGTAAATATAATTTTAGCATCGGATTACGTTAGGAAGTAAGCAGATTCATCGATGTTGGCCTACTAGCCCTGCATCACGGTGGTTTAACTTGGAATACGTCCATGTTCATCGACGTATGTATTGAGTGGACACAGCATAAGCCATTCAAGTTGAAGCTTGGCTTGTTGCGTGTCTGTGGCGTCATATGTGCCTTCTTGTAATGTTGCCAGAGTGACGATGAAAAAATAAGTCAAGATCTCGTTTCTGTTCTGCCATCTTCAGATTGCGCAAAGAACATGGCTGTTTCGTTCAATCGCCAGATGGCCTAGCATTGATAAGCCATCTTCCACTAAATACACATTCTTTTTCAATACCGCCATTTTGACGAAATTAACCAGGACAAATATTCGCAACTACTTGGTTATATTTGGTTCGGGTGAATTATATTTGTATTTTCATTTAATTTCAGATGTAAGTATAATCCCTGAAGAAAACCAGAAATCTATTTCGGAAGAGACCTAAAACTTAACCTTTCGCTAGGACCGCTTGCGGCTTGGGCTGTTGAGAAAATAGGTAGGGCCAGTGTTGGCCCATGCTCGAAAACGGTGAAACGAAGTCGTCCCGAATCCCCGACACCCGAATCCCCGGAAACGCTGAAAGTACACAACAGGCCGAATTCCCGAAAACAGTTTTATAGAAAGCGGCCGAAATTCCGAAAACTGAACTCTGATAAATATAAGTATGACATAGACCTAGCGTGGCCTTTATGTGTCTCGGGAGGCCATTTGTGTGCATCTTAATTAGGATTATAGTGTCGATTTTGGTAATCGGGTCGAAATTCGTTTGGGGGAATCGGGTTTCGGGGATTCGGTACGCACCCGTTGGAACAATATGGGCAGCATTTTACCTAACAGCCAAATCAGCAAATTGAAGGGTAAAATGCTGATTGAAATCCATGCAAGAAGTGATCAAAGAAGCCAGTACACTTTGTTGTTTTTAATATTGTTTAAATTAACAAATGCTAATTGAAAACCGGGCAAGAAGTGTTCAAAGAAGAGTATTATGATAAACAAATGCAAAACTTATAAATGCGAAAATTGTGAAGCTTATTCTAAATTTTGAATTTTAGAGCATTCACATACATTGGATTGGAATAATTGCAGTCATGAGTGATATCTATTAGTGTTTTAATTGTCAATCAGTAAATGCAATTGTTAATCGACCATTGGGAGGATCAATTCTTCAATTTTATTCGTAGTCAGAAGATTTTAAGGAGAATGATTGGAAAATTGATTAGTGGTTAGTGCAGTGACTTTAAGATCAAATATGTTCCAACTGAGCACATGACAATTCCAAATTAAATAGCCATTACATACTTCCAGGCCATGAAGTAATTAAAATTCATATTGTTTACTTAGCAATATTTGAGCAGAGCTAAATCACTGCTTCTAGGAGTGAGCTAATCCTACTAGATTTTAATTAACCAATAATAGAAAACAATTGCCAGTATTGTGTGTTGGCATATTCCACCATCCATACACTTGAAAGCTTCCCATTTTACATGTGCAATTTCTCTCTCCCATTGGGTTCCAGAGCAATCTAAAAGTGGCAAAATTACTGTCGCTTAACCCTGACAGTGACAAAGTTCAAATTTATCCATAACTATTTAGTTATGGATAAATCATGGACTACCCTAGCAGTAGATAGCAATCTTCTGGAAATTACAGCACTTCTTAAAATTTATAAATACTATTGTTGCACGTGTAGATGGATCTGTACAAGTACTTGTTTCCATTATTTTTAGCTGTTGTGCAACAGGATCAAATGAAAGACCATGCAAACACTAACACTGGAGAGAAGCCACACCAGAGTCGCAAAGCATTTGAACTTAATAATAGTCTGAAGACAGATACAAGAACACACACTAGAGAAAAGCCATTCAACTGCAATTTATGCTACAAAGCATTTGCACGAAAGCATCATCTTGAAGACCATAAAAAAACTCACACTGGAGAAAAACCATTTGAGTGCAATTTGTGCCATAAAGTATTTGCGCTGAGGCGTATTCTGAAGAGCCATACAAGAACACACACCAACGAAAAGCCACACATCTGCAATTTATGCCATAAAGCATTTCCACAAAAGTGTAAACTGGAATACCATACCAGAACCCACACCAGAGAAAAGCCATACATTGCACAAAAGCATAATCTTGAGCACCACACAAAATCTCACACTAGAGAAAGGCATACAAAAACCTATACTGGAAAAAAATCACATAAGTGCAGTTTGTGTGATAAAGTATTTGCCCATAGGAGTACTCTGGATAGACATACAAGAACACATTCTGGAGAAAAACCACATAAGTGCAGTTTGTGTGATAAAGTATTTGCCCACAGGAATGCTCTGGAGAGGCATACAAGAACACACACTAACGAAAAGCCATTCATCTGCAATTTATGCCACAAAGCATTTGCACATAAGCATCATCTTTTAGACCATTCAAGAACCCATACTGGAGAAAAACCATATGAGTGTAGTTTGTGTCATAAAGCATTTGCACAAAGTAGTACTCTGGAGAAACATACAAGAACACATTCTGGAGAAAAACCACATAAGTGCAGTTTGTGTGATAAAATATTTGCCCATAGGAGTACTCTGGAGAGACATAAAAGAACACACACTAACGATAAGCCATACATCTGCAATTTATGCAACAGAGCATTTGCGGAAAAGCATCATCTTGACGACCATTCAAGAACCCATACTGGAGAAAAACCATATGAGTGCAGTTTGTGTCATAAAGTATTTGCACAAAGCAGTACTCTGGAGATACATAGAAGAACACATACCGGAGAAAAGCCATACAACTGCAAATTATGCAACGAAGCATTTGCATACAAGTGTAGACTGGAACACTATTCCAGAACCCACAAAGGAGAAAAACAATACGTATGCAAAGTATGTAAGACCGCATTTGGGGATGCTACCGATCTGCAAACACATAGAAGAATCCATGTAAAGAAAGATATATATGCATGTCATATATGTTACAAAGCATTTGCACAATCTTGTGTACTGCAATTTCACTTAAGACACCACAGAGCCAGAATGAATGCACCATTGGAAACCAGTGCTAAGCAGGTGATAGAAAAACCTAGCCTGGTCACAACTGTGCTGAGCACCTCAGACGTGAGTTTGGCATATAACTGGAAAGACAGTAGTTTATTTCAGACAGACTTTGGCTTGTCAACCAAAGATGACAATTCTAATGAAAGAATTGAGCCAATCATGAAATCTGAGCCAATTCTGTCACGTGCGAAGACTGGGATGTCCAGTTCAAACGAAAAATGGCTTTTTAGATATCAACCAACAGTTGTTGTTGAAAAAAGTCACTTTTTAGTTAGACCTTATGGCTGTGGAATTTGTAGCGAATTGTTTCAAATAGAAAAGGAATTTGTGGAACACTGTTGTCTTCACTGCGATGCACCAAATGAAGACACGTTTGTTGACCTTTTTGAGAATCGCCTTCAAGTTCTTTTACTTGAACATGAAAATTTGGAGAAAGCGGATCTGGCAAATTAATATCATTCAGTAACAACTGTCATGATTGTTTCCAACTGGGTCCCCCGGACATCGTCAGGTGAATGTAAAATTAATACGACATAGCCAGAAATACAGAGTAGCCAGTGCAAAAGCCCGACGCCGTGACCGTACGAAGTCGCGACCGCCCGAAGTTCCACCGCCGTACGAGTCGGACTGCAGTGACCCTACGCTGTTTACGGAGCCTAATATCAACCCCTATTCCTTTCAAAACTGTCATCTGAACACTGGCAGTGGCTTAGGCGAGAAACTGGATGGTGCTGGAGGAGAATCATGCACAATTTATGCCCGTCCAAAATAATTTTCACCCGTCCAAAGGACGTGTGGACACCCGACTGGCCTGGACATATCTGCAATTGCTGAAGAACCTTACGTATGAAATTCATTACCAAACTATTACTTCTTCGAAATGCAAAGGTTCCCCCGTACAACTACTCTATTGAGTGATGACTGAAATTACAGCATTGTTTACAACCAAAAAAGCTTCAAGTCCAATCAGTTCACTGACATATTTGAACTAGGTCTAGACCATTCCGCTGCTATATAAAACGTGTACATTTAGATTTGAAATTCTGTGTCGCATGTGCCATAGAACATTACTTCTCTCGCACCACATCTACTCCCACAGTTTTCTATAGCCCATATAGCAATCTTGCATTAAAGAACGCATCCTTATCGTCGTCTTCATCATCATATTCGTGTGTTTCAAGAGGTGGCTGACTTATTTAACCAGAAGCAGTTTCTAAAATGACAAATGCTGCCAGCAATATAAAGTGGTGTATTATACTACAGTGACCGTGCTAGTTTTTCACTTCCCATTGTTTATCAGTCACCAGCAGCTGTTGTGTTTGAGAATTGAGTAGGCTAAGGGCATGAACGACAGCATTCAGGATAGCTTGAAGGTGGTTTATAAATATGTTTGATGGCTATGGTATGAAACGGTAAGTGGGAATGTGTGGACTATTCAGAGGCGCTCTCAGCATGTGAGCCTCTCGGAAACAGAAAAGACTTTAAACGATGAAAAACGGAGAGAGACCGACAGAGACAGAGAGAGAACCTAGTAAGTAGAGTCAATATTCAGGAAGTGCAAGTTGTAGTGGTTTCACAACAAATGGTTCACAGACAATGGTTCACGATCTTCCAGCTTCTAGTTTGAGCTTATACTTTCATCGCTCATTCAGCATCTAGTTTGTGTTTTTTTTTACATTGGACTACGAAAAAGCATGTTCAGCTCTATTTTCATCAAACTAGAAGCTGGATGAGCGATGCAAATATTCCTCAAACTATAGAAGCTGGACGAGCAACGATGAAAATATAGCTGAAACTAGAAGCTGGAAGATCGTGAACCATTTGTCAATGAACCATTTGTCGTAAGACCAGTTAATAATAGCCATGTTTAGCATGAACTATGGCGCAGTACATCAATTAAAACTGTTAATGAAATATATCTACGTGAAACACTTGCTTGAAACAAGCTGTCAACTCTACTGACGCCACGCTATAATAATTGAATTCCCCGATCAATTCTCGCATAACAGCTGTTCCAAGTCGTCGGACTTTTAAATCTAGACTCCCATAGTCAATCGTTTCTGACCGATTTAAGATCAAGTCGATTCGATTAGTAGGCCTATCCTCAAAGTTTAGGCTTTCGATTAAGTCCGATTAAATTCGCAACTTCGTCACTGTAACAGTTGAGTACGTTGAACCTACCTCATGCATTGTAATTATACAATGTCATGTAATGCCAAATAGAGTCAAAATGTGACTCGATTATGAGATACTTAAAACGCTCTAGGCCCTACACTAGGCCTTAGTGTGTTGAAGCATACATGTATAGGCCTACATGCAAACATGCATAGTTTATCTTTCTGAAAATTCTTCAAAGAAAGTACATGTAAGACACAGTCATATAGATTTTCATAAACACAATAATTCTTAGCGTAAAGTTCAAATTCTAAGTACCACTTCAAAACCGAGCACATGGCACTATAGTTTATTCCGTAGCAATGCGTTGTGGCAGAGATCTATAATACCAAAACAAACTCCGCGTCCGGTCATAATATCGAAAGACCCGAGAAAGAAGAAGCTACTGAGGTTGGTTCTAAATAAGGCCTACGTTTAGGGTGAGTTCAACTGAGTTGGATTTGGAAGGCGGAGGATTTGATGGATCAGGCCCGCTCCAAGAAAAAAATCACTGGTAAGAATAAGACAGAGGAAGGTCAACCGGGGAAGCCACTCTTCCGATCTGCCAACAAAATAACATGTAAAATATTTGCCATTTTCTGTATAGTGACCATTGTGTTCATTTCTAGTGCAGCCGTTTGAATGCGTGAAATAATTGATCGAAACCCCCGAAGCCTCTGTTGAACTGACCGTTCAAAGGCCGCCTCTAAAAATTGAGAAAGACGTGATACAATAATAATATTTCACTAGTGAATTAGTGCCGCATAGATACGAAGTATAGTCGTCTTGCGTGATTTTTTTACTTCATTTTTTTATATCTACAAGCAATTCGTATTTCAGTTATTGTTTCGACGTTTGAGGTAATTTTGAGTCTGACTTCTTGCGCTGTCAAAAGAAGAGCTTAACGGTAGAAATAAGGAAAATCTGTAGTAAAAATCTCAGCATCGGCAACCAACTAAAACAAAACTTTCAATCAGGGCTACACACATATTTTAGCCTTGATTCCGGTAAAGGTCAATGGGTCGATTGGAAATATTCAAACCAGATTTCATCGAACCATTAAGCATCAACTGCCAAGAAAAGAAATATTTCTTTCAGACTTGATACCGTAATCTTGAAGGTGGTTAATAATATTTAATAATGAAATTAAATTGATTGCTTAAGAATATGAAAGCTGTTTTCATTCGCCAGAGGACAGTGGTACAGCTTTCCAAATCCTTTTTCATGACTATGTTTTCCGCTTAACGCCATTTTGAATAGACATAAACAATTCGCAACTACTATTTTTTTAAATAAAATTGTGTTGGTGAATGTTCTCTGATATTTTGTTTACCGATAAATCATACGGTATTCATATTCTTTCCTATTTTGGTTTTATTGGTACATTCTAGATTATAAACAGAATATTTATACCCCTCCGAATTTATATGCTAAAGCTACACAAGTAGAGCTGTAAGAAATCGATACATAAAATTAGTACTGTCTCGCGGAGTATGCCTCAGGGCTGTATTTCTTCCTGTGCACTTTCAGACAACGAATCGAATACGTCATCATCACGACATCACCAATCAGAGGTTGATGATGCTGTTTGGCAATTGCCAAGGTGGTTTACAAATAATAAAGGATTATCGAAGTGACTAGCGGACCGCCGGGCGCCCAGAGATTTCAGAAACTAGGGGCCGCCAGTCATGTGTCACATGATTTCAGAACGTGGTTACTTTCATAACAAACACAGGCGGTTTCTTTTGTGTTGGTGGGGATTTTTAGCTTTAGTGACTTAGAAAATTCCAAGAAACTGTACTAAATGAGTAATTATAGTAACCATACAATCCTTGATGCCAAGACGTTATAAGTTCATGAATAAGTATGCGCCGAAGAAGCCTGCACATGCCATGAATGAACTGCGATATTCCTCACTGTGATAAAGTATAAGAAACAAGGAGACGGCAACAGTCCCCCCATTGTGATCCTTTAGCAGGGAGGTGTTAGACGTTTAGGGTTAGTCGCAGAGTTAGTGTAGCCAATGTTTTGGTCCAAGTATTCTTTGTTGGGTGGCGGCCCTCTAGCAGGCCTATTCGGTCCGCTAGTCACAGCCTATGATTATTGACCATGACTTATAAGATTTCTGACTGCATATGACTCTTTCCAATGAATACGTGATCTTACTTTGCAGTTTAAAAATGAACAGATATATCTTGTAGGTGATTTTGTGTATTTGACTGAGGTTATAGAACTGCGTCTGTTTCCAATGAGTTTGAAACTACAGTAAAAATGTAACCTCTGTCAGAAATAGCCTATGCAATGGAAATGTACACTTGATATTGGAAAGTTTGCTCTACCTTAGCTGTGAAAAGTCTAGTAACAATATTTTTATTTTGTTGTTTTTCTGTAGAAGATCCGAATATGCAAACAGGACTGTATGATGAAGAAAAGGCATTCAGATGTGAATTTTGTAGCAAAATATTTGCACTGCATTTCAATTTGATAACCCACATGAGAACCCATATTGGAGAAGCACCATATAAATGCAGTTTTTGTTGTAAATCATTTTCCCAATATCATGATCTGGAACTCCACTTAAGAATTCACTCTGGCCAAAATGTAAACCAGTGCAATTTATGTCTTAAATCATTTAAGAGCTCTCATTTTTTACAACGTCATAAAAGAATTCACACTGGAGTAAGACCTTACAAGTGCATTGTATGTGACAAAGCATTTAGACATGCAGGTAACCTGAAAATGCATATGAGATTCCACACTGGAGAAAAACCGTACACATGCAATTTATGTCAGAAAGCATTTGCTTCAAAACAAATTATGGAATATCATAGAAGAACGCACACTGGAGAAAAGCCATACAGTTGCAATTTGTGCCAAAAAACATTTCCAAGAAAAAGATCTCTCTTTTACCATGCAAGAACCCACACTGGAGAAAAGCCGTACAATTGCAATTTTTGTTGGAAAACATTTGCATCAATAGAACTAGTGCAATACCATACTAAGACCCACACTGGAGATAAGCCATTTAGTTGCATTTTGTGCCACAAAACATTTGCACGAAGAGGTCGTCTGCTTTACCATGCAAGAACCCACACTGGAGAAAAGCCATACAATTGCAATGTATGCCAAAAAGCATTTGCCGCGAAACAGACTCTGGAACGCCATGAAAGAACTCACATTCGAGAAACACAACACCAGTGCAATTTCACTTACAAGTCATTTAAAACACCCGTATCAGTGGAATGTCATAAAATAATCCACACTGGAGAAAAACCGTACCAGTGCATTGTCTGTCAGAAAGAATTTAGAGATAAAAGTAATCTGAAGCAACATTCGAAAACCCACACTGGAGAAAGACCATACGTGTGTGATCTATGCCCAAAAACATTTGCAAAGAAACAATCTTTGGAATTCCATGCAGCAATTCACACTGGAGAAAAACCTTACAAGTGCAGTTTGTGTGAGAAAACATTTGCACACAGAAGGATGCTGCAGCGCCACACAAGAATCCACTCTACAGATGTCAATATTCACAACGGAGAAACACAATACCAGTGCAATTTCTCTGACAAGTCATTTAACACGTCCATATCTCTGGAATGTCATAACAGAACAAACAGTGTAGAAAAACCGCACAAGTGTAGTGTCTGTCAGAAAGGATTTAGAGATAAAAGTAAACTGAAGCAACATTCGAGAACCCACACTGGAGAAAGACCATACAAATGCGATTTATGCCAAAAAGCATTTGTAAACAAGCAATCTTTGGAATTCCATGCAGCACTTCACACTGGAGAAAAACCTTACAAGTGCAGTTTGTGTGAGAAAACATTTGCACACCGAAGGATGCTGCAGCGCCACACAAGAATCCACTCTACAGATGTCAATATTCACACTGGAGAAACACAATATCAGTGCAATTTCTCTGACAAGTCATTTAGCACGTCCATATCTCTGGAATGTCATAACAGAACAAACAGTGTAGAAAAACCGCACAAGTGTAGTGTCTGTCAGAAAGGATTTAGAGATAAAAGTAAACTGAAGCAACATTCGAGAACCCACACTGGAGAAAGACCATACAAATGCGATTTATGCCAAAAAGCATTTGTAGCGAAACAGTCTTTGGAATTCCATGCAGCTCTTCACACTGGAGAAAAACCTTACAAGTGCAGTTTGTGTGAGAAAACATTTGCACACCGAAGGATGCTGCAGCGCCACACAAGAATCCACTCTACAGATGTCAATATTCACAACGGAGAAACACAATACCAGTGCAATTTCTCTGACAAGTCATTTCGCACGTCCATATCTCTGGAATGTCATCACAGAATAAATAACGGAGAGAAACCGTACCAGTGCAGTGTCTGTCAGAAAGAATTTAGAGATAAAAGTAATCTGAAACAACATTCGAGAACCCACATTGGAGAAAGACCATACATATGTGATTTATGCCAAAAAGCTTTTGTAAACAAACAATCTTTGGAATACCATGCAGCAATTCACACTGGAGAAAAACCTTACAAGTGCAGTTTGTGTGAGAAAAAATTTGCACACCAAAGGATGCTGCAGCGCCACACAAGAATCCACTCTACAGATGTCAAAATTCACACCAGAGAAAATCAATACCAGTGCAGTTTCTGTCACAAATCATTCAATCAACGCTCATATCTGCAACGTCATGAAAGAATCCACACTGGAGAAAAACCATACAAGTGTAGTTTCTGTGAAAAAGGATTTGCAGTAAAGGGTCATCTGGAAATCCATGAAAGAACCCACACTGGGGAAAAACCTTACAAATGTGATTTATGTCAAAAAGCATTTGTAACGAAACAATTGCTGGGATATCATGCAACTATTCACACTGGAGTTAAGCGATACAAGTGCAGTTCATGTGATAAATCATTTGCAAGAAATGGTACTCTCAAAACTCACATCCTAATCCACACTGAAGAAAAACCATTCAAATGCAATATATGTCAGAAAACATTTGCAATGAAATATCAGCTGGATCGCCATGCAACAACTCACACTGGAGAAAAGCCTTACTTGTGCGATATGTGTGGCAAAGCATTTGTATGTGGAAAGTCACTCAAACGACACAGAAACATCCACTCTGAAAATGTCAGTAGTCACGCCAGAGGCAATGCTGAGGAAAATCTATGCAAGAACAAATCATATGATAGAGTCAAACACAGAGATCCTGGGTGTTCTTCAGATAACAGTAGCATCGTTCATACTGATGCTGCCAGCTGTGTTGATGGGAAACAGCTGTCAACAACAGAAGCAATTATAAGAGACCTTTCTTTTCCTATGAATGTAAATTCACGTCTAAATAAAAAGCAGATTCATGAAGATCGTTTGATTATTGATGCTGATGTGAATCATTCTGTTCTGAGGCTTAATGGCTGTGGATTCTGCGATAAAGTGTTTCAAAGTGAAAAGGAGTTTATGGAACATTGTTATCGTCACTACGCTGATGCTTCTCAGAAAGACTCTATTCTTGAACTGTTTGAAATGCGCCTTTTGAACTACTTTCCTTGAACATGGAAACAGATTTGTTCCAAAGTTGATACAGTCTTGACTGTATCAAATTTGTTAGAAAACATGCTGCATGTGGGGGCGAAAGGCAGGATGCAAGAGCCACTGGTAATGGCATTCAAGCCAAACAGTGAAATCTCATGGTTAGGATTCCAAGCGGATAGGTGGATACTTTGGTGCAACCAACGACATGATTGTATGCCCGATCTGGCTGAAGATGGACTACTATCTAATCAATCGCGAACCACGAAGTGGCGAAGGACTTGCCTAAGAAAGGGACAGTGTTGGAAGAGGGTCCACTTCAAAGAGACTCTAGATAGCGGTCTACGTTAGAACAGGGCCATGTTACAATGTTAATCAATTTTTTTTTGTTGAAGTCCGGAAAGTTAGACTGACTAAAGTTTAATGACAACACAATGCAGTTTTAAAATGACATTTTTTTATTGTAATCAGTCACCGGTGTATTTATAGTGGTTTAAATGTTAGTATAATATACAGAAATCAGATTTACTTTTCATCCTAGCTTTAATTTAAACTACAACTGTGTCTTTCACAATTTTACGACTAGGCGCATTGCTTTCCCAGTCGCATTTAATGCACTGTCGTCATTAAAGTGTTATATAAAGTTTGTTTGCAACTGCCTGAGCGTGAAGCAGCTTTCTCGGTAGTCTGGCTGCTTTTTAGTTTATTACGTGGTTTTTAATCGGGAGAGTATGGAGGCTGAGCAACTCTCGATGTCGTGGACAATTCTGCATAAATTGTGAATTTATTATGCAAGCATTACGGTGACTAAATCGGTAACGCGACAATCTGGCAGCGTCATGATCTTCCTACACAGACATGTCTTAGGATAGTAATCGAAATAATTGCAATCGTAACTGTAAATAGCGCCACCTCAAGGGAAGGTCTTAGGCCACTCGAGGTCTTGCTTTAGGTAGGCTAGTTAAAACAACATATCTTATTACACTGGTGCCTTCAGGGTGCAATCCATTCATGGACTCATTTGCCTTGCATTTGGGCCCAGAGGGCATTCCAGCCATTGACTCATTTGGTCCGAGTGGGTGGCAATCCACCAATGGAATCATTATTGCCCTGCATGTGATCCCGCAGTAAAAACCATATATGGACTCGCCTGGCTTGCATTTAGTCCCAGGGAGCAATCTGTCCATGGACTCTTGCCTTGCGTTTGGTCCCGGTGGGGGCAATCCATCAATCGAATCATTTATCTGCATTTGGTCCCAATGGGCAATCTGTCCATGAACTCAGTTGCCTTAATTGCGCTTGTTCCCAGGGGGCAATCCATTCGTGGACTTGTTTGCCTTTGGTTTGGTAACAGTTTCTTCTAACTCGAACTTTGCTCTACTGAACGTAACATTGGGTACTTGTCGGTTTCACGACCCCCAAACACACCGAAAGAAAACACCACAACATGAAGTTAACTATATTTCACGTTATTAAACTAGAAGCGGGATGAACGATTAAAATGTTAATTAAACTAGAAGCGGGATGAACGATTAAAATGTTAATTAAACTGGAAGCTGGATGAACGATTAAAATGTAAATTAAACTAGATACGGGATGACGATTAAAATGTTAATTAAAATGGAAGCGGAACGAACGATTAAAATGTAAATTAAACTGCAAGCGGGATGAATGATTAAAATGTTAATGAAACTAGAAGCGGGATGAATGATTAAAATGTTAAACTAGAAGCGGATGAACGATTAAAATTTGGGGGTCGTGAAACCGACAAGTAGGCCCCTACCTAACATTGTCCTTCGCTGTTTCACCATTATCAGGATAGATCTGCGACCGTGCTTTTGAGCGCGTAAGTATATAGCAAAATCGACAACGTTCAAGTCCCCAGCCAGCATACACTGGTATAATGTTAAGACGATGTTTTCCAACGCTGGTCCAACGTGCGTGGGCAAATGCATTGTGGGCTTACACCTGCGTGTAAGTGATGCTGATCACGCTAGTTATAAAGCATTTGCAGCCATGGGCGTCCAGGGGAGGGTTACAAGGGCATTTGCCCCATGCATGGGGCAAATGCCCTTGTGCCCTTTACAGATGCCCTTTACAGAAATAAAATCGTTTGATTATTATGATTATTATAGCAGTCTCAAGACGATT
The DNA here is from genome assembly GCA_963556255.1 of Allolobophora icterica. Taxonomy (NCBI): domain Eukaryota; kingdom Metazoa; phylum Annelida; class Clitellata; order Crassiclitellata; family Lumbricidae; genus Allolobophora; species Allolobophora icterica. The sequence continues at coordinate 43,833,189 of OY744613.1, forward strand.
TTCAAATAAAAATCACTCTTAATTTTTTTTCTATGCCAATATTTTTCTATGCAAAATCGTCATTCCCATCTTCCACACAAAATTTCCACGCTGAAGAAATTCCTGCGGATGCCTATGTTTGCAGTGATTGAAGAAATGTGGGGCTATCCGTAATACCATAAATGACATCCGCAGTGAGGGAAGGGTTTCTTCCAACTGCGGGAAGGGGTTTATGGCCAGTGCGTACGTGCGCATCTAATTACGTTACATGTATATAATTTTCAAGTACAAGCTATGCCTAAAACACCAGTGTTGGGTAAACTCATACAAGAAATGAGTTAAATCAAAACTCAACTCACTCACCTCAAAATGAGTTTAAACTCAAACTCAACTCATCCTAAGTGAAATTAGTTAACTCAAACTCACTTGTTAAATGAGTTAACTCATAAACTCACACGTTTCATACTAGCACGTTCTAATCGAGCAACAATTTTTTCATCACGCCTATTTGTAACAGAAAAATATTTTCCATCAAGAATACACGGTACTTCAGCCATGTTGTTCTTAACTGTTCACAATATACAAAATATGCAGTGCTTAAATACTGTCCGCTAGCAGTGTTTACGACCTTAATATAAGTCGATGGCCGTCACCACTCACCAGTATGGAAAGCCGACGATATAAAAAGGCTTGTTTCAACATAATATGTGCCGAGTGCCGAAGAGTGAGTTGAGTTTAACCCTCGAGTGCCCAAGCTATTTCTTGGTACACGAATGCCCAACGGGGGGGTCCGACCGGACCCCAATGTTTTCATTGTGATATCTGGAGAACGGATTGGAATATTTTAACGGGATTTGGCTTGTTATAATCCAAATTCAAATTGCAATCGACTGATATATGGTATTTCACAATAGCGCCACCTGGTGAAACTTTATTTGAACTTTAATAGGGGCCTACTCTTTTGTAGTTTCTTTGCAATTTCTGGATATTTCGCATGTATTCAATTGTACGCATGTAGTTGTTCCCTGGTTGTGGGGTACAGGATTGGAATATTTTAACGGGATTTGGTTTGTTATAATCCAAATTCAATTTGCATTCGACTGATACATGGTATTTTACAAAACTTGCGCTAAAAATTTATTTCTGGGTTGGTAAACCATATGCCAGTATGACCACCAGCCGCATATCTTGGGGTGTCCTTGGTATATGCTATGGTTGTGGGGTACAGGAATGGAATATTTCAACGGGATTTGGCTTGTTATAATCCAAATTCAATTTGCAATCGACTGATATATGGTATTTCACAATAACGTGCGTTAAAATAATTTATTTCTGGGTTGGCAAACTATATGCCAGTATGACCATCAGCCGCATATCTTGGGGGTGTCCTTGGTATATGCTATGGTTGTGGGCTACATGGTGGTAGTATAATCACGCAAAATATAACATACGAAGCCCAATTAATTAGGATGTCCTAAAAGCATTTCTACAATTTCGTAGCCGTTCTAAAGTTATCCGTGAAAAGCGGGTCTGGGGTCCGGTCGGACCCCCCTTGGGCATTCGAGGGTTAAAATAATTGACAGTTACAACTCAAACTCACAGAAAATATGAGTTAACTCAAACTCACAACTCACACTCTTTAAGGTGAGTTAACTCAAACTCATAAATAATAATAATAATAATAATAATAATAATAATAATAATAATAATAATAATAATAATAATAATAATAATAATAAATCACAGCAAGTGAGTTAACTCGTGAGTTTAAACTCATATGAGTTAACTCATACCCAACACTGTAAAACACCAACTTTATTCAGATGGCAGATAGCCTGATCTGCCTATATCAGATAGTTCAATACGTCTTTCATGTTTCAGTCTTAGTATCTAACCCTTTGTGGGGCAGCAGCAACCTATGGCCACACCATAATAATATAGGCCAGGTACTCCTAATAGGTAGAGGCAACATTATTGTCACACATTTAATTCGTTTTCTTTCGCCAGGTGTCAGCAGTGTAGTTGGAGGAGAGTGGTTTCTCTTTCATCTGCAGGCGTTGCGCTTTGCTAACTGATCACAGAAGCTGACAGAGCACAGTAATTAAGGGTCTAATTGTTATAGACATTGTAATTAAACATTCTATTTCCGTTAAAATGGACGCTCGGTATAAATTTTACTGCTACTTTAAGCAGGTAGGCCTACTGCACATCTTTATATGAAACTAAAAGTATCGCTTAAGTGTGTAGTGTGGAATAATTGCAGAAAAGAATGATGATGACATCAAAAGTGGCTTGCAAAAAGAGAAGAAAGGAAGCCAGATTATGGGGTTTGTAGTCCGTGCGTCTTGTGGCCTGTCGGCAAATGGGAGGAGCGCAAGTTCATATATGGGCAAATGCGAACAGAGAGGAAGGTACAAAGTATTTCATTTTTGCAGACGTTTTTTATGGACAATCCAGAGGCGGCGATCTTGTTTGACAGTTGGAGGAACACGGGATACTTTTGACCTATTTCGTGTTTCTTCAAAATGTGGGGACAACTGTATACTGTGTCCCTCCCAATGTTAAAGGTGGGGGTCTTGTCCCCCTCGACGCCCCTGGATCACCGGCCATGGGACATTCAACCCCTAATGAGAAAATTGAATTAGGTATTTCAACCTTCTCGCGTCACCAGTTTCAGTGGTCGGAGTAAAATACTTGTACAAGCGCTATATAAATTATGCCCCCGACAGATGAATGAAGGAATGAGCAAATGAAAGACTGAGAAGTCTGGGCCTTAGGCCGAGATCAAAGTTCGTATTGCAGTTCCTCGAGCACTGAACGACAGTGCTCGGTCATGGCTAATCTATCTTTGTCTGTCACCAACGATCTCCACTTAGATATATGTGCTGATCCTTTTTTCCTCTCCACTCCATACATGCCATTATCGCCCTTCGCATGGAAGACTGTCCTCAGCCAGCGCTCCAACGACTCTCTTTTCAAGGATCGTCCAAAATACTGAAACATCCGGGTGACTGTGTCAACCGGATATCTGACTAGGTCTTCGTAGCGGACGCGTATCAGAGACCCATGGTACTTTCGATCGAGGTACTTCATAGTCGCTATGTCATTCCGCATCCTGACGCAGATGAACTCGGCCTCTTGGGCCACGGTCCAGGTACGGCTCGGCTCGTATGTGTGTAGGTACTTTTCAGCTCTTGATACGGCGATTGCACGAGGGTCGCGGACGTAATATACAATGTGAATGTTTGGTATCCTCTGAATAAGGAGTTCGAGGTCACTCAAGGACGAGCGGTGAATACTGATGGCAACAAGATCAGCAGAGATACAGCGTTGACTCACTGAACCACGGCAATGGCGTGTGTCATGGGCGAGATCCTGTAGACACTCTTGGTTTCTTAGAAACTGTGTGAACTTTATAAGCAGTGACGTGCATTCTTGGAAGTCTTCGATATTCTGACGCGAATTCCTGCTCTCTGGTTTCATTTTCAATACGTGTTTCTCCATCATCGGCTCTTGCATTTCTTTCCAACTCAACTCGTCCAGTTTCGCACAACTTTTCTCAACGAAACTCGCGAGCTCTTCAAGCCCTGTCTCCCTCAAGAACTTGAGCAGCAGCTTCATCACTTTATAATCCCCACCGGACTGCAATTTCCAAGCTGTAATTGTAGCAATCAAGTCCTCACAAGTCATCTTAGCTACGCCAGCGGAAGGATTGTGTTTCACATAATCACTCCAGTACTCCTCAGCGTAGCAATATAACTCGACCATCCTTTGACATATAGAATGACGACTGGATCCATTATGAGACTCGATACAAGACCAGAACTCCTCCTGACCCGCGGATTTTGTCATGAACACGTGACTAAGTGTCGTGATAGGAATTTTGTTGATTCGACACAGTAGAAGATCCTTGAGGTAGTTTGTCATTTCGGCCAACTTTCTTTCATCTACAGTCCTACAAAATTGTACAAAACGCTGCATTTTTACTGTTGATTCCATGATCGGATCCCTGTATAGAATAGTAAAGTCTAGTCTGGATAACTTTTTTTGATAGTTTCGTGTGTGCGTGTATGATTGATATTTATTTCCGGTCTTCTTTTTGTTTTGTTTCCGAGTGACTGGCTATAAGTCAAAGCCGTTAAGTTGCATCTATGCCGTCACCCTTATTGTATTTTAATATAATAGAACGTGTGGATTTGCCCGTCATTATGACGGGAGAGCTAGGTATGGAGAGTGAGTGAAGGAGGGATGGAGAAAGGGACATATCTAGGGTGGGAGGGAGGAGTGAGACATAGAAGACAGACCTACTAACCGCTGTTTGTCTGTGTGTTAATCCGTCTGTCTGTCTGACTTTGCGTCTGTACGACTATCTCCCTAGTGCCCAGTGATTGTAGGCAATGCGAATTTCGGGTTCCCGTGTTATATTGCATCGATTCTCCTCCCCCTCCAGAGGGACAGAGGTAGGGCGGGAGGGAGCCATATACAGACCTAAAAGCTGCTGTTTGTCTGTGTGTCAACCCGTCCGTCTGACCGTCCGTCTGTCTGTCTGGCTTTGCGTGTGTACGTCTATCTTCGTAGTAACCAGTGTTCGTGGGCGGGTTCAATTTCGAGCACCTGTGAGAGCGTTTATCGATACACAGAACTGGGAAATTATATGAATAGATATAACATTCATTAATCGCCATTGTGGTAAACTTCGCCACTACCTGTACTCTGGTAGTGCCAGTCTCAAACCCGAATAAAGGAGGACGACGTCAGTAATTTTTTTTAAGAACTTATGACACAGCGTCATTGAACAGCAGCCATTCAAGAAACCACTTCGGAAAACTCTTCAGTAGCTCTCCCAACCAAAAGGAACTAATAAACCATCAACCAAGATTTTTACAGATCTTACTACCTTCGAGTGTGATTTCGGTAGTACAGAAGACGGAGCTCGTTGCTGTATTCCGGAATACCAGAGTAGGCGGAATGGAAGCCCTGAAGAGCCTCGTACCAGAGATAGGTCGAATTAGAGTCGATGTTGAATATATCGCTTAACAATGTTGAGCCACCTCTTGTGTACGAGAAGAGAATGACTTTGGCCAGTCTGTCCTTTCTAATAATGTTCTGCAAGATAAAGGAAGGTTCTCGGAGGTAAAGTGTTGTTTGGTTATAAAAGTAAGGTAAAGAGAATTGTATGTTCAATCGGGATTCATTTTCTGAACCAAATTCCTATGCAGACCAAGGCTTGGAATTTCGTTTCTTATTGAATATTCGCCAAATTATCCTTTCTGTTCAGAGAGTACTCAAATTTATAATTCAGTTCAGTGAAACCAAGTTCAGTTATGAGAGGAGTTGATATCTACATGATACGAATCCATTGCATAGACGTTGACTGCTCGAGATTAGGCACAACAGCCCGCGAATAGCGCCTCTTGTCTCTTGCGAGTACCGGGCTTACAAGCTATTCCGATGATTTGTTGTGTCTACTCATTCATTCGTATGACTTATATAGCGCCTCTATAAGCAACTACACAGAGGCGCTCCCAACCATGGGCGGTGATCCCGGGGGGTCGAGGGGACAAGACCCCACCTCTAAGAGTGGGGGGACATACCATACAGTTGCCCCCCAATTTAGAAGAAACACCCAAAAAGGTGAGCAGATTCGCGCGAAAAAAATTGTTACCTTTTTTGACCAGATTAGTTCAAAAGTGTCCCCCCGCCTGTCAAACAAGATCGCCGCCACTGCTCCCAACCCAACTCCGGCGATAAAGAACAGTTTTCAGATGCCTGTAAAAGGTGTACAAGCTGTAAATGAGGGATTCGGTGACCACACTTCAACTGCAGCATTCTAAACCGTGGATAAAATGTGAAATCTGTCAGGTGCATTTATGTACACCTTCCTACGTTTTCAGAAACTATCTTGCATATGATTTGGAATGTTAGAAGATAACTCATTGCCTAGTTGCTGTTGCTATTTTGTTGACTTTTTCATACTTATGGAAAGGTAAGCGTGACTTGTGTTACCTGTGTTCACCTGAATGGTTTAAATGTCTGCTTAGTGAAAACTACCTCTCTCAATTTCATCCAGGTTTCATTTCTACGGACGCCTTGTAAATCAGGTAATTGGTCTCCATTGACAGGATGCTGCGTGTACACGTTAATAGAAACACACACATAATGACATTGAAAAAAAAACACAGCAGAAGATTTTTAGTTGATCCGTGATTCATACGCCTTCAACATTAGAGTTTATGACACGAGTATTATAAACTGAAAGTAGGCTAATTAGTTTTACTAGTTGGGTGCCATCTGGCGGCGCTAAATTTCAAACATTGAGGATTCTAACCAGAGGTGAATAGGTTCCTGACAGGCACAGCAGTCGTCTTCTGTTCATGACAAGTCCAATAACTCGACCCAATGAACAATCTTTTCGTGTGTATACTTAAATCTTTTAGACACTCATGTCACTGTGCACATGACTCATGTGCACAACGCTTTTGCTATACATGTTAGGTACTTACAAAAGTGCTCTATCGAAGCTCATATAAATGTTTCAATACAATAAAATACAATACAATACATATTGCATCTGAGAAGATAGTCTTGAAGAGGCGCTATATAAATTCTCCATATGAATGTACATATTTTTTAAAGATAATGAGAACATCGAAGATAGTTGCAATGTCAAGCGGTTCAGTTGCGGAGAACCAAACATCTAACGTCCACTTTTGACTGCTGGCTCTAAGAATTGTTATAGGGCCTATGGTGTCTCGTTTAATAACATTAACATACTAACCAACCTGTTCCTTTATCGCGTGTGTACAATTACTTCCAGAGCAAATACTTTTTGGTTGAAAAAGCCTCGGTTGAAAATCTACAAAAAGGTTATAAATTAAATATTTATTAACTTCTTATACTTATCTATACATCTGTAGATATTAGTAGACATTTAATTCTAAATTTCCAACAGTTTATACATATAGTGGCGTCGCCACGTTTTGAAAAGTAATAGAGCAAATTAGCGGGTCTTGGGGACTGTAGCCTTTAACAGACAAAAGTTGGTATGGCAAAAGTATGTTATTGCAGTACCTGAGTACCACCTTAAAAAGTGGTACGAAAGAAGCCGTACCACAGATAAAGGCGGCGACGCCACTGCTTTTATTATAGGCTTTTTTGAGGGCATGTTGTCAGTACGTCCTCTCCCTCGCGTTTTACAATCGTCTTAATTAACTAATTGAGTTGTTGTTTTCAGAGGAAAGGGTTTACCGTTGAATTTCAGTAGAAGAAATACGGTGATAGCAAGGCCGGACAATCCCAGGGCTTTCTTCCTTCTTAGAAATTTAACACGTCGTGTTATGGTGATCATCTTTATGACAGCACAATTCGTTTTCATATCAAGCTTCTTGGAAGCAATAGTTGTCCATTTCTTGGTATTTTGCTCTAAAGTGTTGAACTCGATCTGAAATGTAATGTCAATTGCGTTTATTGTAAACCGTGATGGAGATCGACGTATGAGGTATCGAACAGTTAAACCAACAATTCTAAGTGAACAGCTTATATCTGCAGTTAATAGACGCTATGAGAGAGGACAAGACAAGAAGATATAAATAAAACATCATAAGTGAGAGAAGACTGGATTGGTTTGGTCGTGTTTTTCGTATGGATCTTAATCCATAGAAAGTCCAAACAATTGATGCCCTGGAATTCTGGAGGGAGAAGGAAACATGGAAGACCACGGAAGAACTGGCCAGAAACCATCATGGGACGAGGCCGAAGAGTCGGCGATGAACCGAGAAGAGTGGAGGAGATGCGTTACTCGATGTGCAGACCTGCATCGGAAGGACAGAGTACTAGGAAAGTAAGAAATAGACGCACCGAAAGTCTAAACCAAGAATATGCAAGTACTCTGCGAGAACCTACAGATAATCTTTGATCCAAAAGGATCACTTCTCAGCCAAACATGTTCCAAGACACATCTTACCATACACTTAGCCTTTGTTGAACTGTTCTATATCAATTTCGAAAGGAGATTTTGACCTTTGACGGAAGAGTTGGTGAAACTTCGCTAACCCTCAGGCTACCAAGGTTTTTTTGCGACATCGGCTACCCCCCGGAATTTCGTGTTTGGTTTCAAATATCATATCATGTAATATAGCATTTGATTCAGCATTCATTTCTGAAAACAATGGTTTATTTAGTTGTAAAATATATGAATGCATCTCGAAATTATATAGTTTTTAACAAAGGCACCGGTCCATTTAACGATATCTGATATTATCCCACACAATTTGTACTTTTTAGATAAAAAATAGAAATGATGTGGGTTTTGAAAATGAACTATTCTAAATATAATGAGGCTTAATTTTCAACAATACAAACTATTCCAAAGTTTGTTTTAGTTACAGGCAAAACCTAAAGGCGTGCAGCTATATCAACATGAAACAAGAAATTATGTAATTTTTCCCGGCAGTCAAATACGTCAGTGGTCCTTGCAGTTATTGCAAGTTACTTTCATTGTTTTGTGCGAATGCATCCTGCAAACCGGCTTCTTGAACACTTCACAGCACTGCTTTACTCTGTTAGCATTCTGCTTCAACTGTTTATAGCCCTTCCCCATACCCAACCATATCGGTTTACGTTGTGATGTTGCATCAGTGATTTTCACACTGAAAAAGCGTATTATTATTTATTATGATCACTTCCGGTTTTCAAAAGACAAATAGCTAAGCAAGCAAATATAGCCCTACATTCCATCTAAAGAATGGCATAGTTGTTTCTCATCCAGAAAGAATAATGAATACCTTTATAGTCGACATCAGCTAACAGCTGACGAGAGAAATTCCTGATTCCATAGGTGGTACCTAGGCTATATCGGGTATAACTTTTTTATGGTGTGGGATATCATCACGACTTTTACCTCAAAATGTTTGAAAATGGACCCCATACAGCTACCTAAAATGTCAAAATTATATTCCATGTGCTAAAAAAATTTTTGCAGAAAAACGTAGGGGGGGTGGTAACCACCCCCCCTTGGTAGCCCGAGGGTTAACAGCTAGGATGCGATTTCTACGGAACTTGGGCTAAATGAGGTCAACCTCGTGGTAACGCATAATATAAACTCTGAGGAAATATTTGTCAGCATACACTCTATGTTTGCACATAGCACAGAAAGAGTGTGTGCTAACAATTCAACGATAAATCGAAACCTACTCATTATCAATGCCCAGGTATGAATAATTTATGCATACACGACATTGTGTGTGTTTTTCCTGGCTGCCATACAGTGTATGTAGCGTCGACTCTGCTCGTTTAAAAATGAATTTCTATGGTTCCTCACACACTAACTATTTGATTCGGCGCCACGCCAACTATATCGTTGTCTACAAACAGTACGAGCCCAATATAAAATTCTGTAAACTTTAAGGACGATCGGTGTACGAACGGGCTTTCACGTGTAAGCTTATATATAGGCTTCACAAGCCTTCGTAATTCAATAGACAGGCCACTGTTCCTTAAGTCCATACTTCAGTAATGACGTCTTTAGTACCACAAACTAGAATACGAAGTTGTTTTTATGATTTTTTTCGCCCGTATTTAAATCATGGCATGTATTGCAAACTGTTTTCTATTGAATGTACAGAACAAATTGACCATATTACCAGTAACTGTTGCAGGTGACCTAACTGCGCCGCGTTTACCTAAGACTAGCAACACATGACGATTGATAACTGATAACGTTGACTGATAATCAATCTTGCAGTGTACTTATAACGGCCAATCGTGCGGTTACTCGTGCCTGCTCTGTATACGAAGACCGGTAACAGGAGAGCATTTTCGGACTTCGCACCTGTAGGCCTAGTATGTCTGTGTGGCGACTGGTATGGCACAGGGAGAAACGTATCCTGTTTTGTTTAGACCGATGACACCGATGGTGAGGTTCCTGGAAGCAAAACAAAGTCAACTGGTGAAAGCTAACTTCTCCATTCTCTCTCTGATGGTGGAGTCAGCTGAGAGTAGCCGTGACCAGGCTGTCTTTCTCTCGGTCTTCCTACCTGCTTTATACGTGAAGGCTGACATTGATTGATAACTCCTCAACCCTTGGCCCAGTAGTTCTAGGTCGAACATGTAATGTAAACGTAGGCCTGCGCGGTTTTCTGTATCGATCGTAGTCTAAGCCCTCGACCCTGGTCATTTTTCAATGAATTGACCAGAGGAGATCTTCAACCGTCGCTGTTCGTTTGAATGGGCGACAACTCCTTTATACGGTCCCCGTGCTAGCCGGAAATTTCAATCCCAAACAAAGGCAGCACCGATAATTGAACCGGGATTATCTGTCGTATGGGACCTACAAGTGTTTATATAGCAACCATACGACCTCGACCCTGCTCACCTCTTCTATGCAGCAGCGCGCTTTCTCCGTGGTTGGACCCAGAATTTGGAATGGGCTTCCTACCGAGTTGCGGTCTCTTCCTCGATACTCGTCCACCGCTTTCTTCTCTGCTCTAAAGGATGTTCTCTTTCGCCGGGTTTGGCTGGGGCGCTCTGATATAGTTTCCTTGAAGGGGTATTTATTGATTGATTTTCAATTAAGTGATCAGGTGAAATCCTTCACCGCGCGTTTTAATTGGCTCTGCGCCATTTAATGTCCCCGTGTAAGGATCGTTCTAGCTTTAAATCTCTTAATTTTAAATAGGCCTAAGCCAGATCGGGAGGCAAATAGCGATTCGCACGCTAACACAGAGACTCATGAGACGCAGACTGTGTGCACTAACCAATGTAGCTAAGTGGGTTCGCTAACCGGAAAAGGGATTGTTCATTGCGGACCACGAGGCTCTGCGATATTGCCTGCATTGTATATTTGCTATTTCACACATTGAGGACACGTTACTTTCTCTAATTAGCCACTGTGAACGAATAAACATATCACAATTACACCACAGTGGCAATTATATCCAGACCAACCCACCCAGCTCACCCAATGGGACACCCGTTCGTTGCAACGAGCGAACTTGAAATAGATTGCGTGGCCCATAAGAATGATTGATAGGTCTCTCGATATAGGCGTCCTATCGATGAGGCAGTTGTGTTTACATAGCAGATTGCATTATCGGAATTCAAATGAATGTCTGCTTAAAGCAGATACTAAGTGGCACCCTACATGTGACTCAGCATATGCATTTATGCATTGCGCCCTGGACGATGAGACCAACGTGAGCATTGGCGATGGATCACATCGGCCCTCGTCGTTCCTCTGAAGTTTTGCCATCTCTAGTTGGGAAGCTATTGTTTGTAGTGTGTGCGCTCCAGCGACTCTTCCAGTTATCCGAGCTTTGTTTCTTGATGATTGATAAATGTTCTGTACTTAGGCCTAATGCGATTTCACATCATCTATAGGTTAACGCAGAGAGCGCATTTAATTTGTTTTATACTTTGAACAGCGCTATATATCCTACGTGTTAAATTACAAATACAATTTGAATAATGATAATAATGAAAATGATGCTGCTGCTGCTGCTGCTGATGATGATGATGATGATGACGATGATTATGATGATGATGAGGAGGGGGAGAAGGATGACGACGACGATAATATTGATATCAATAAAAATCATATTAATAATTAACCCTTTTCGGTGTTTATGAGCGTTTTGATTATATGAGTGGATCGTGTTACGAAATTACTTCAACACTTTAACAACAGTATTGTAATAAAAGTGGGTGGGAAACCAATGCAGCCTGTCTTTAAAGCGCTAACGGAGATACTGAGTGCATAATTATCTTCAGCATAGCCCGAGGAGCAACCACGGGTATGAAATGTTAACAACTTCATTTCGTGAGCCTTGGCATATGAGGGCAGGTGGCCAGTCCTCTCCCTCTGAGGGAGAGGACTGGCCACCTGCCTCTGTCTCATCTTCTCACCGACAGTCAGTGGCGGCGATCTTGTTTGACAGGTGGAGGGACATTTTGGAACTGATCTGGTGAAAAAAGCGTTTTGAACTGGTCTTGTGAAAAAAGATGTAAAAAAATTGAAATGATCTTGTGAAAACAAGGTCAAAAATTTTTTTCGCGCTGACGCGCGACAAAAATTTGATGACCTTTTTTGGGGGTTTCCTCAAAATTTGGGGGGTCCGATGTATGGCGTGTCCCCCCACTCTTGAAGGTGGGGGGTCTTGTCCCCCTCGACCCCCCGGGATCGCCGCCCCTGCCGACAGTGTACGGTCAGTGTAATCATTATAGCTGAGTTGGCTACAGGGCACAAGTGCAGCAGAAATCTGCAACAAACTTTTTGCCATGGAGCGGGTTACAACCCCCGACCTTTCGAAGAACAGTCCAGCACGCTAACCACTACACCGTTGAGCACCCATTCTGCATCATAAAACTGCCACAAAACAGACAGCTCAGCGTTGAACGTAGTCATGAGTCATGCGCATTAGCTCGATTAATTCGTAGCACCACCTGTAGGGTGTCTGGTGTGTACGACGGCCCTTAAGGGCCATGGTTACGACTTTAAAACCGCTATAACGACTTTTTTAAATGTACACCTTATAACCCTAACGGTCCACCGTAGCTGGTTGTTCCATGTTTATATGTCAATAAAACAGCGCATGTTTGCATAGATTCATATATAAATATATGAACATATAGATGCATGACTTTGGTCTAAATTCTTCTGCTAACCAACGCGGCGCTGCAACTATGCCGCGGTTAATCGTTTCTGCGAAGAGATAGATTTAGTATTCAGAGCGAGCAGACGGCTTATGAATAACCATGACCCAGTTGCAACTGTGGTCTGGGCTCCGTATCTTAAAGGGCAGGTAATCATTTATGACAGACTGCAGAAAAAACGTGTTCGTTCTCTTTCCTTTACGCTCATCGTGTTTCTGCCAAACACACATAAAAAATCGTGCAGACGAGGAATAGACCCTTATTAGTGACTCATCCAAACCTTATCACTAACAAAGACTTTGTTAGAATGTAACAACATACTGGCCGAGTTACAGAGGCGGCGATCTTGCTTGACAGGTGGGGGCACCTTTGAACTGGGTAAATATTTATTTTCAACCTCTTTTTCTGTTTTTCGGTACGAAAAATGCGTTAAAAATCAAGGGACAGGCACTTTTTAACGGTATGTAGATATAAATTTTCATCAAATGATTTGAGACAATATTTTTGCGATTGTGTGAACCAATATAAACAGAATAATAAACAAAACTCGTTAATTTTTGTGTTGTTGTTGGCAACGTGCTGACGTGTCAGTGGTCAAGTTTCCACTTGGCAATTATTTAACAAAAATAACAACCAAAGAGTTTCTTTCAAAATGGGGGAAACTATATACGGTGCCCCCATCTCTGTTAAATGTGGAGGGTATTTGTCCCATTCGTCCCCCGAGATCGCCGCCACTGCCCAGTTAGCTACACTGGCTAGAAAGTAGGCTGCGTCCTATACTCATCTGTGTAAGAGAGCATGCAGATCGTGTGGGTCGCCTCCCGAAGGTGGTTTATTTCAGTGATTCAAATCTCGAGCTTGCACGATCCGTACAAGTGGCGTGTACTGAAGGATATCACAAGATCAATTCATTTAAAAAGGTACGGGATCGAGGACATGCGGTCGCCATATAAAAAAAACGTGTACAATTGCAGCTGCGAATAGGAAAACCACGTATGACTATTTAACTAGTAAACAAGCGAAAACCATTTCACATTACCTTTAATAATAATTACTTTATTGATCAGGAAGAAGAGTTTACAACAGGTAGGGATGCAACAGATTAACTTACGCTTGGAAAGAACTTTCGATCTGTTCGAACATCGTCGTCATTTATCATCATCATCATCATCATCATCATCATCGTCATCGTCATCGTCATCGTCATCGTCATCGTCATCGTCATCGTCATCGTCATCATCATCATCATCATCATCATCATCATCATCATCATAATCATCATCATCATCATCATCATCATCATCATCATCATCATCATCATCATCATCATCATCATCATCATCATCATCATCATCAGCAGCAGCAGCAGCAGCACCACCACCACCACCACCAACATCATCATCGTTGTCGTTGTAATCATCGTTTTCACCATAAATCATCAGCATCATCGCTGAAATCAGCTTCTTTATTCGAACATCGTCATCATCTTCGGAGTCGTCGTCGTCGTCATCATCATCATCATAATCATCAGCCTGTTAAGCAAGCCATTTGTTTTTCTGCGAAGGATTTGTACATACTGCTGCATGAAATGTTACTAAAATTATATGGAATGGCATTTATTCAGTTGCAATATCAGTTATGAAGGGAAGTCATTTTTTTGTCCCATGTCTACCTCATAAGAATGATTTATACAGACTAATAATACGTTTTCTATTAAATCGTCAGTCTGAAGTCTGAACGCACTTTGCTTCCTCAGTCCATGTGCAGCAGACGCTCAGTCTGGGTGCATAAGCCACTGCGGTGGCCCACTGGGTCGACCGATGCACAGTAGTAATATGCGTAGCTCTGTATAATTATAGGAACATCTGGTAAACAGAGGGCGGCTCTACCAATGCTCGGAGCATGGTTCGGGTCTTAATCGAAGTAAAATACGCGTCGATATGGAACAAGACCGAGCGGAGTAAAGCGAAGCGTTTGTTTAAAGATGGAATAGTGGAAAGCAGAAGTTAGTGTCTGGAAGTATTGTTTTTATGGAAGTGTAAGCTTATGCGATTTGATGATGAACGATACGAATAATAACGAACAATATCCAGCCAGAGTTAAATTGAAGAGGAGGAAACTCCGGGAGACATGATCGGACATCAAGGGTTAACAATCAAGCTTCACAGAACACTGGCAAAAAGCAAGAGGAGGCAACTCTACCCATGCATGGCCCCCTCTACCACCATAATCGATTCGCATCGTAGCACCAGGCTGTATCCTCGGCTCCTTTACCTCCCAGAATTCTGTCCTGGAACCTAAACGAACAAAACAACAAGGTCATTTGGGATTTAATTCGGTGATTAAGCTCGTCTCTCTGATGTGGCTTTTGTGTGGCGTTGAGAAATTGAGGAGATTTCCATGACACACAAATGCACACTGATAGTAAATTGGACCATGCGCGACAATGAACCATACCCAAAATAACCAAAGGATTCGCACTTAACTCGCTCTGCGCTGTTGTTCAACGTCTACGCAGGATGTACTCCGAGTCAGACCCAAACAACGTTCCGAACAGCGGTGGAACGCGCCCTTGGTGTGCAATACACACGAGCGTAGCATTATCATAATCCATGGCGTCTGGATTTTGGGAACACTGGAGGATCAGTCCCTAAGTTTCGGTTTCTGTTTTCAAATAATATTCAGTGCGTATAATTATATTCAGTATTGATTTCTCATCTATCTATGCAATCTAATTTAAATAGTAAATCGTGTACGTGTCGGGTGTACACTGTACCGTGTACGTAGTGCTTTCGCTGTGCAGTTCGCCGTACACGTGTTTGTCGGAAGGGGTTGTCGGTCCATGCCTACTTTTAAGAACAAAGGACGGATGACTCATATCCGGACCGTTGCTAGACCGATCAATGTAGCTTTGTGCTCGGACAGAACTCCTTGTGTGATAGGTACCATGTAATACGAGACTTCAGCCACTTCGGGGCAGTACCGGGTTCACTTCACACGCTTTTGTGCGCTAACGAGCCGTGGAAAATTGCAGGCCAGCCAGCAGTTACTCAGCAATTGGCTGCCCTCCCAGCGTCAACACATGCTTTAAAAGAAGCTATTTCTATTCGTAGGCTACGACTTACTTGGGCTGCGTGGGCTGCGCTCAACGACACATATATCCATGTGACCGGCCGACATTTTTACATGTCATTGCGTAGATTTGATATCTGACAGTGAGGTGAAGTCATTGAATATCTTGATTAACTGAGAGGCTTCTAAGCCTAAGATTATCCTGGTAGGTCAATCATTGTCCGTTTAACTATAGAATTGAAAACATTGATTGTATGTTTACAGGTCGAGTGGCTGTGAAATAGTTCCATTGATTACCACTCTATGGCGAAATTCATTCATTCACATATCACGAATTTGACCTGATTAGGATTTGACTTTGAAGCGCCATCCGTTGATGCTGTGCGCATTACACACTGGAATTATAAAAATAACTAACTGAATTTATGATTAATTCGTTCGTCATTTCATTCATTCATTCATTCATTCATTCATTCATTCATTCATTCATTCAGAACATGTTTATAAGTGGATACGGTGAACATATAACGACGGCGATTGGCCAATCCTTTCCTTGGCAGTCTCATCCCCAACTGACGTTGTACGATAAGTTTACTGATTGCCGCCGAGTTCGGTATAGGTACCCAACTGGATCAGAAATCTCGATCGAGTTAACTTCCCTCCATTGTAAAGACTACAAGAGAGACCAGGCTTTTCGCTAACTGTCAATTAGTTCTGTTTGTGTTTCGTTTGCCTAGATCAATGTGTTTCGGGTGCATCTGTGGAAACCGAAAGCAGTCAGGTATGTTGAACAGTTTAACTCAGTTGTAATGTTTACCGTCAAGGTCTTTGCTGTCGACCCTTACATGTACTTACCTCTTCATTAGAAGAGAAGAGCAGTCCCTTGAGCTAACCTGAAAGGCAGCCATGAGTATGAAGTGTTGTAGTGACTTAATGTTCTTAGCCTCGGCATATGAGGGCGGCCGGTCAGCCATCTCGTTCACCGTCTCATCTTCCCACAGACATCATAGCTGAGTCGCATATATGGGGCGCAAGTGATGCAGACATTTCACAAGACATTTCTTTCCTGGCGGGATTTGAACCCCGACTTGTCTGTTGACAATCCAACACGCCAGCCACTAGACAACCGTGCACCTCATCATCATCATCATCATCACCACCACCACCACCACCACCACCACCACCACCACCGCAGTGTATTACATTTCATTGAAAGTGCAAATTAAACGTTTATATAAAACCGCTCAGAGATGAACATATCAGAGGCGCTCTCTGCGTTACCCTATATGTGAAGCAAGATGTCATTAAGAACTAGATATCGTATCAGTTAACAAAGCAATTTATTGTATCGCATCGCATTGTAGTGTATTGTCTTGAGTTCTATTGGGTTGAATTTAGTTGTGCTGGTCCACATTGCATAGCATTGTAGCCTACTCAAAAAAAATTAGCAAATATCTTAATTAACCTGATCTTCCTTTTGATAATTTAAAGGAAAGGCAGCTGACAGCCAGTTCAACAAAGACTGCCTGGCTGCTCTAAACGCTTGTCGGTCCATCCACAGCGTCCCATCTTTGTCTTACAACCGCGATATTGAACGGGTGGCACAGGAATGGGCTGATCACTTGGCCAGGACAAACGGGTTCTCACACAACCCAAGAGCCACTTACAAAGACCAGAATCTTGGCGAGAACATCGCTAGTCGCTGGACAAGTAATCGCGAAGACTATCCAGGTAAGCGTACGTGAAAACTTACATGTAAGTAGGCCTAATTAGGATTAGGCTATTAAGGACGTTCGCAAAGAGGGGTTGGGAGGAACCATAGCAAATTCTGATGAGTGTGATAGGGTTAATCATTTCCAACGCGGACGTTCACGTCTGTGCTTTAACACTTTAAGGGCATGCTGCTTTGGTTTCTCAGTCGCTTTTAGTACACTCTGGTCGTTAAAGTGTTCAGCAACAACCTTAGTCGGGCAGCAGACAGTTTGTACTGAATTGGATGTAATTGCAACTTCTTTGTGGGACGCAGTAATGTCACACTATAACACAGCTAGAACTGCGAGGTAAACAGGATAGTCTTATCCTGGTCTTTGTGCTCAGTTGGGGTGCGGACTTCAAGAAATGGGATGTGAGCGGTGGTAATTGCAGACAGATGCGGAGAATGAGGAACAGGAGATCTTTTGTTGCGGACGTCTGTCATGGGCGATCCCTTCATAAATTTAGGAAACAATGACTTCGGCCATGCCCATTGGAGGGAGGGGCGAAAGTACCAGCCACGCAACTGGTCTTGCCAGGTCGTTTCCGTCTCGTTAAGTTGATAAATAGATGCATTAACATAACTTGCACGACCTATCTTAACGCTACTTCGGTCCATGTCACATGACCGTGGCAAGTTTAGTGCAGTCTATCATACGAAATGGTGTAATCTGGGTGTGCGATAGTTTAGTGGCTAGCCGGGTAAACTGCAAACTAAGAATTTTTGCTCCAAATTCCCCTTACATAACTTAGCTATAATGAGGACACACTGTCAGTGTGAATAGTAGGCGGCGAGAGTAAGGACTGGCGGTCCGCCCTTATAGGCTATGCTATTGTTAAGAATAATTGAGTCTCTACTATCCATGACTGCCTCAGGGCTAGGACAAGGAGATTGCGGAGGGGTTATCCAGATATATCGTGTACGTAACAAGATCCCATTCCAAGGAGATCAGAGAAAGAGACAGAGAGACAGAGATAGAGAAAACAGACAGACAGACAGACGACAGACAGACAGACAGCGACTGATATACAGGAATGGACAGAACAAGAAAGAAACTGAGAAAGGCATACAGAGAGAGAGAGAGAGAGAGAGAGAGAGAGAGAGAGAGAGAGAGAGAGAGAGAGAGAGAGAGAGAGAGAGAGAGAGAGAGAGAGAGAGAGAGAGAGAGAGAGAGAGAGAGAGAGAGAGAGAGAGAGAGAGAGAGAGACAAGGTTTTATTGAGGGAAAAGAGTTAATCCAAACCATTCTCCATCATTTTCTGTTATTAATTTATCATTAATTTAATTAGCGCCAATATTAACAGACCAAGTATGAGTCGGTGGCACTGAGCATTTGCAAGTGAAGTACTTGCTTAAGGTCCGTGCACGGCAACTGTCTCAAGTTCGAGCAAGCGATATATCCAATCGGCTACCGTGTCCACCAACATCATTGTGTGTATGTGTGTGTGTGTTTGTGTGTGTGTGTAGGTGTGTGTGTGCGTGTGTGTGCGTGTGTGTGTGTGTGTGTGTGTAGGTGTGTGTGTGTGCGTGTGTGTGCGCGCGTGTGTGTGTGTGCGTGTGTGTGCGTGTGTGTGTGTGCGTGTGTGTGTGTGTGTGTGCGTGTGTGTGTGTGTGTGTGTAGGTGTGTGTGTGTGTGTAGGTGTGTGTGTGTGCGTGTGTGTGTGCGTGTGTGTGTGTGCGTGTGTGTGTGTGTAGGTGTGTGTGTGTGCGTGTGTGTGTGTGTGTGTAGGTGTGTGTGTGCGTGTGTGTGTGTGCGTGTGTGTGTGTGTGCGTGCGTGCGTGTGTGCGTGTGTGTGTGTGTGTGTGCGTGTGTGTGTGTGAATATTAAGTAATTAGAAAAATGTTGCTAATGCTGTCTCACATAATTCATCCTTAATTTTTCTCCTCGTCTGTTGTTTTCTGCTATATTTCAGAACTAGTAGACGAATGTTTTAAGATTTAGAAAAAGACACAATTATTATTTATGTGTCTTGTTGCGGTTATGTTTTAAACTTAACACTTTTGTTGCACAGTCTTTGTCGGTGTGGTAAACATTCTCATGGTAAGCTTATATCTTTAATCTGTCTCGTGCATTGTGTTGTTGGTTATAATTCTGTTTCCGGCGAATTACTGTTTCAGCCGCCCAACCAGTGGAGCAATGGTACAAGGAAATCGAAAGATATGACTTCAAGACCTACAGTGGACCTAAAACAGGTGATCACATACTCATAATAGGTTCATTAATGTTAGATTAGGCTAACTGTCGTACTTGTGGTTACAGTAAAACGGAAAATTTAACTCGGTAGTTCTTTTTGCAACAGCGAACCTAATGAACTATAGTATAGGATGTAACCTAAGTGCAAATAATCCACCATTTTGCTTTAAAGAGTATCACATGATTGACCTCTGAGTCACAGCATGCAGCACGCGTATGAGTTTTAAGCACAATTGATTCTCGTATTACTCGACACTCCTGACTGAAGTGAAAATCGTCATGGACTATTCTGATAATAGCCACAGTGCACTGAATCTGTCACGTTGCTATAAGAAACCTTATAATTATGATGGATCTCTGAAACACAGTTTGCATAGCGTGACGTCATGTGATGTGTATGAGGCTAAACCTTGTGACACAGTATAATGTTACACTCTTGAATGTACTCTCTGGAATCAGCAGACAATATAGTATATATTGGTTGCTCTTTTAGTTAGTACTCATTTCGTACTTAGTCCTTCCCCCGCAGGTCTGCATATCGGGAAACGGATCTCCTCCACTCGTCTGTCCATCGTCACCTCGTCGGCCTCGTCCCATGACATATCCAAGCATCTCAAGTCATTTCTGATGGTTTCCGGCCAGTTCGTCCGTTGTCTTCCTCTCCTCCTCCCTCGAGAATTCTATGATCTCACTTGCTTGGCATACCTATTAATAGACTACATTTACTGCAGCTTTTTTACAGCCAGGCTAATTGACGTAATTAGACAAAATTGCCTTATTACTATATTAAACTGTGCATAGTAGATGACAGTGAAATCCATCCTGAATTCTGTAATTTGTCAGTTACTGCACCAAAATCGCCTTTTACATACATCTGCCTCAAGATTCTCCATCTACCTCACCTGAGGCTTTCCACTGCAAACTAGCGTCTCATCTGTTCAAAAATTCCTTCCCTAATCCAGCTTATCCCCCGCCTTCCACTCTGTGTCTTTCGTACTAAACAAACCCTGTCTAAACAGCTCCTCTGCCTTCTTCTCTTCCTGTTCTTCTGACATCCGGACTTTGATCGTCATGATCGTCACTTGTTGGTATCTCTCGAAAACCTCTGTGACACGAGGCAGCGCTCTTGCGTAAGTTTATACCATACACAAGCGTAATTTTTGAAGGTTCGAGGAGTACCCGTACCCCAACTTTTTGAACAATGCCAATCAATATTTTATTAGTGTGCCTTCCCAGATATCGCCGTATCCGCCTTGCTTCGTGTATGTAGGAAATTGTTACCTCCACTTTTTAGACCAACGTTACGCCTCTGTTACCAATCGGGTAAGGTTAGCCTGGGACTCTAAGCAACACTTCGGTATAATTTTAGAGATTGCTATTACGAGAGTATATAGACAGCAGATGTCTGCAAGCGTCCTCGTATTAATTACAATAATAAACTTCAAAATTATAAAGCGCTACTCGAAAGATAAGCAAGCTCACGGCACCATATCATTTGAGAGTGCTGGGGATGATAAGAGAATTGTCAAATGGAAACCCAGGTCCTGTTACCAGAGAGACAAGAGAGAGGAGGCAGACGAGAAAGCTTGGAATTCAGATAAATGGATGAATTAGGGTCAGACTTGTTAAAGAGGTGGGCCTTTCAATTGGAATGGAAAGCCTCTGCCATGGGGTGAAACATACAAGGAGAGAATCCTGAGGTAGAAACTGGCAGGGAATATTTTAACTGTATAACTAGTGGGACAAATGCCCCAGTTGTCTTAGGATTTGTCCCAGTAGTTAGGCTGATTTTGTCCCAGGCAATGTATGTTTAAAGTATAAAAAGGATAACTAATGGGACAAAATGTTGCAAGAGTTTTAAGATTTGCCACAGTAGTAAGAAAATAATCAGTAAAACGCATTGTCAGGAAAAATTCCCCAAAAATGTCATCAACTTTTTCGGGAGATGAATTCCTAAAAAAAAGAAAAAAAAGGTCATCAACTTTTTCGGGAGATGAATTCCTAAAAAAAGGTCATCAAAGTTTTTCAGAGACGAGTTCAAAAATTTTGTCCCAGTAGTCTAAATTCCTTAAAATAAAATATGCACTGGAAAATGGTGGCTGAGCGACGATACTGGTGTACCGACACATATTAGGGTATGATGCTCTTAGTAGCAATTACATTAAATAGTGGCGACTTTAGCAAGTCCCCTCCTCTTCATTTTCTTCCTTTCGCTCATTTCTTTTTTCTTTCTCATCATCCTTCTATTCATGGGCGGCGATCCCGGGGGGTCGCAAAGGACATGACCCCTCCACCTTTAAGAGTGGGGGGGGGGACACGCCATGCATCGGACTCCCCCCAAATTTTGAAGAAAGACTAAAAAATGTAATAGTGTGTGAGAGCGAAAATGAGTTGTTAGTGCGTTTTTGGACCTGAAAAGTAGTTTCGAGCAGAAGTGTCCCCCAAAATAATGTGAAAAAGGAGAATTTTTTTAAAGACGAATAGGTAAAAAAGGTCGTGAGTTATTTAGAAGGTATGTTTTTTTGAAGAAGTCACGAAAGTAGGTGGAGGAAAAAAAGGTCATCAACTTTTTTCGTAGATGAGATGAAATTTTTTGACGACTATAAAAAAAAGGTCATCAACTTTTTTGGGGAGATGAAATGGAAATTTTTCGGAGATAAAGTGGTGGCAGAAACAGAGATTTTCGAAAAAGGTCGTCGACGAGATCGTGGCCGACTTTGTCCCCCCCCCCACCTCTCAGACAAGATCGCCGCCACTGCTTCTATTCCTTCTTCATCACATCCTAATTTTCCATCTTTTGCCTTCTTTTTCTCGTCCTTCTGTCATTCCTCATCCTCTTTTTCCCTCCTTGTATTTTCCTCTTTATTCTTCTTTTTCGGTATATCCTCTCATACCGGTACTCCTTCTTCTTGATGACTTTAGTAGTTTTCCTAAAAATACTCTTGCAAATTTTCCCGTCACTGTAATATGTTGATTAATCGCAGGGCACTTCACACAAGTCGTCTGGAAAGGTAGCAAGGAAGTTGGAATCGGACGGGCCCAATCGAACGACGGAACCTGGATAGTTGTGGCCAACTTCTTTCCAGCTGGAAACTACGTTGGACAACACGCAAGCAACGTCTTTCCTGCAAAGAAAGGAAAAGTTCCCAAGTTCATGAACGCCAAACCTACAGGACGTACAGGTTAGTTATTAACACTTTTACAACGACCTGCATTGGTTTCCCATTCACTTTTAGCACATGCTTGTTGCTGAAGCGTTAAACTGTGGCGTTCGTGGGTATGAAAATGACACTTAGCCTAGGATTCGTGTAGATCCGATTAGACTTTTCGATCCATCATTCTGTTGCTTGCGACTTTGCTCTGTTGACGAGTACAACTGCTGTACTATGAGGTTGTTTTATGGCCAGTTTAGCCTGTTTTATTTCTACACACAGATTTACTTCCAAGGCTCCGCCCCTAATCCCGTTCACCAGTAGGCCTATTCGTTATGGGCTTCGTGCAATCATGGCTTATGCTTGCTCAGAAGTTTTCGATCTTCGCCCACGTACCAGACCGTTTGTGTAGAAAAAGTCGCACAGCCATATAGCTCAGATGCACTTAATTTAGTAGTAAATGTTTAAAAATGCGTTGGCCTCAGAAGCTTCGTCTGGAACCCCGCTTACGCCTCCAAACCTCGAGTCGTAAGCAGGCTATATGTTCCAGATCCCCTCAATTTTCTCCATGTACGGGTCCAATATACAGAGCATGCTCTCGCGTTTAGCGAAATGAACTTCTTTTCTCATTTTGTCCAAGGTCCTTTTGCCTAAAAGTCACACAGTCACCAAATAACAGCAATTATTAGTTATCAGTGGGAGATTTCGTAACGGATGTACACGCCTTTTAGTTTTGGGTGTTTTAATTAAGGTAATAGCGGTAACCATTAGTCTAATTATTTATCGTGCTGTGTTGTCAGCCAATGGGTTGGGGATTCTAATTGTTTTTAAATGTCTGTTCCATTTTCCCCCTCTCACTGTGTTTGATGTCCCAGAAGATATCACGTTTCTCTGTTTAAAACCTGAACTTGCCTAATGGTGATGATTGATAGGACCTAAGTAATCGGCTAGTAGTTTGCTTGCCCTGAGAAAGCCCGCCATTATGTTTAGGCGGACCTTTAGCAAGTAATTAACCCGCAATTACTTAGCACGACTGTTGTAACGATAAGCTCTCGGTGTATCGGTTCCTCTGTCTCTGTCTCGATCTCTGCATCTCTCTGGTGTTGTTGATTGCAAATTAAGCTGAGCCTCACCGTGTTACCGTCGAGGTACTGCAATCGTTATCGTGACCAATGAGCTGAACGTGACCTTGTTACCGACGAGGTGCTCTAACTGTTTCGTGACCAATAACTGTTATGCAAATCGAGTCAGTGAGGTCACGGTTATGAAGTATAAGCGACTTCATTTTCTTAGTCTCGGTCTAAGAGGGCGGGTGGCCAGTACTCTCCATCGCCATCTTGCCTTCCCACCAACAGTGTATGGTCTGTGCACTCACTATAGCTCAGTTGGCTAGAAGGTCCAGATGGAGCAGAAATCTCGAACAAAATTCAGCTCTGGTGGGGATTTGAACCCCCTACCTCTCGACTGACAGTCCGACACGCTAACCACTACATTATCCCACCACCTAATGAAACCAATAAGCAACAAAGCGACTGTTATATCAACGCTTCGTTTGAAATTGGCATTAAAGCTACAGTCTGAAATGTCTTTCAATTTCAGAAGCGTCTTCGAGCGCACCTGCTTCCAAAGACACCGATCGCGTCACTTCCGCTTCCGCCTCCAAGACGACCACAAGACGACAGGTGCGCACGGAAAAAATCGGAAACGTTACCAAGACAACCACAACGGAAACAACCACCGACTCTAATGGCGTCACAACGGAGAAGGTTACGGAGAAGGTCGAGACACCGGGGTCAAAGACGCAGACAAAGATCACCGAGACGGTAACAAAGGCAGACGGGAAGAAGACGACGAAAACAACCAATTCTTAAAGTATTACAAGTACTTTTTGGGATACTTCCCACAAGCGTCTCTTCTCCTGACAACACTACTGTACTCTCGTGAACCTGAATTATATTAGCTGCATGGGAAGGAATCTTATACAGAGGAATGGAAACTCGTTGACATTTATAATGTGCTTCCAGTTGAATCTTTAGCAACTCCGCTTCAAGTTTTACGCCTGATATAAAATATGATGTTTAACTTTCCATAGTTTATGTTCTACTCTGCCAGTTTGATGTTCGTCGATTTTCCTGCATATATATGGTACGATTAACTGAAATAATTTTTTATGTAAACTAGATACTTTCTTGCCGCCAGGACCGTCCTTCGTTAACCTAGTCACCCGACTTCAAACACTGAGTTTCCTTTCCAGTCCTGTATGTGCATCATTGGTCCTTACCTGCGGTGTAGTCTGTATCTCAGTGAATCGCATAAGAATTCCATTGCATTATTTGTCAGAATGAGTCAAAAAATGAATTGCAGTCGTTTTTCTCAAGCTATCAAATAAACTCTTGCTTTTTTTGCTTTATATGAATTTTTGATTGGAATTGAAGCATCTTTGTGTTTGATTCTTTAACCTCGATCATGATACTATAATGCAATACAACTGTAAGTTGACAATGTCCTCATTACAAAATTCAGAAGTGCATGCAAAAGTATGGCACACGTTAACCCTTCGCTATCTTGCTTGCCAGATTTATCCGGCGAAGGAAATAAATCATATTCACTTGAGTGCTGGATATATATCCAGCCATTTATTGCTTTCTGGTTTATAACCTCATTGTACGAAGTAACGTTGTTTGTGGTCGCCCAGATTACGCATAATGAAGTCTGCATTTAAAAATTCCCATGCCTTGCTTAAATTCATAGGATATTGATCGACTTATGTTTATTTATTGATGTTGTGTATTTTGTTTACCAAGGAAGCATTCTGCATTATGCAAGCGGGATATGTATTTATGTAGGCCCTATATATTTTGTATGACATGTAGGCCTATATATTATGTCTCTCTGTGTGTATGTTTGTGTATGCATGTACGCGTGTATATATCTAGGCCTATGAATATTTTGCTTACTAAAGAAACATATTTGTATTTTGCATATATGCAAGTTGGGACAAGTATACAAGTATATATTGTATTGTATTGTACTATATTTTATATGGACATTTATAAAGCGCCTCTCGCAGTATAGACCATTCAGAGGCGCTCCCAGTGCGCAAGACCCCGACAGATAAAGCAGGATTTAAGGTGAGAAAAGGAAGAAGCAACGCTACCAGAGATAATGGTGGTGCGGACAGCACCAGGAAGTCGGTTCCAAAGCGAATTAGCAGCAGCATTGAGTACGGACTGGAGACAGGCCCGGCTCAAGACATTTGGCGGCCCTAGGCAAACCGGCAAATCGGCGGCCCTAGGCAAAGCGACAAACCGGCGGCCCTAGGCAAACCGTCCGAAATTTTAACATTTTCGTCATGATAATTTCGATTTCGTCCATCTTTTTTGAAATTTCATCTTCAAAAAAAGTTGATGACCTTGTCATTCGCCTCACAAATGAATGTCTTTACCTTTTTTAGCAATTCACGGTTACACCTGCGCGATTTATTACACCACCACTATAAATCAACACTATAATACTTCCTTCTACCGAATCCTAATTAAATAAAAAAATGGAAAATTGGCGGCCCCTAAAAATCGGCGGCCCTAGGCAGTTGCCTAGTTTGCCTATAGGACGAACCGGGCCTGACTGGAGAGGAGAAAGGCGGATCTTGGGGAGGCAATAATGTAGGCCTACCGTATGTATATGTATGTATGTATGTGTGTATATATGTATGTATGTGAAAATTTTATGGTTGTATGTATGTATGTATGTGTGTAGGTAAGTGTTTATGTATGTGTCTGTGTGTGTATGTGTGTGCGTGTGTGTGTATGTTTCTTGTGGTCACAGTTGTTTTTATCTCTGGTAGTTAAAGGGTTAAGATCCATAAGAACGGTGGTCGTTGTAGCCTAACTGAAGCTGCAATCGTCAAGTCAAACTAGTCTCATTCTATTACAAGCAATAGACTTCTGTAATGCAGTTATAGGCCTATATCAAAATGTCCAAGACATGAATGGATCCATGGAGGAAAGAAACTATAGGTTGATAAATCTGAATAACCAAAAGCCATTGTACATTTGGTGAGTATGTGCGTTGTTGGAGATGAGTCTTAACTTTAGATCAGAATGACGTCAATTAATTAGCAAAACGAACTGAACTGGCGAATTCCAAGTCCTCTAACCAGCCACGAAGAAAGCCCGAGGGCCCAGTAACACTGTTCAATTAGGGTTCGTGTGCGGGGCACAGCAAAAGTCATAGTTTTCAATTGATCAAGTACCGGTACTATAATTTTATATTTGACTGAGAGGTGCGCATTCAAATAAATCATGATCATTGTGATGTTTGTTTCTCTTCTTCTTATCGTTTTTCAACACACCGTTAGAACTGCATACCATTATGTAAAGTTTTTTTTATTGAGGCTAATGGTTGCCTGTAGGCCTACCTTCCTCGGAAGCCAGACAAACAGCACCATGCAAATCAAAACACATTGAACTCGCAAGACGTGTATGGTATCTTTTGACACTATGCACCATAGGGGCCTACTTAAATATTTGGCTGATCAACAAACTGATACTGTTCAGGCTGTATTTTTTATAGCCTGCTCTACGCGGTTGCATAGATGTATATGGAAAACCAAGTCACTAGCCAATTTTGATAGTGTGGTGTACATGTATTACGAAGATCTTATTTGTCTCATTTTCTGAAACACGTCTGTAGCCGATATTATGTCAGACACAGAAGGACAAATAGCATTATAGGATAAGTTACAAATCCTAGTATCCGCTTCCTCCGGCAAGTCACAACGGCTGAGAAAGATGCCAAACATCGGAAGCCATTCTGGTGAACTTGACCAAGGCCCGATGTGAGTTGATTGTGTTGAACAGAAGCCACGTGGTTTAGGGTAGTGATGAAGTACTATCTTTGAATTTCGGCCTCCATACATTTTGAAGGGGGGGGGGTCCATGACAGAAGTTAATGGCTTCGCGTTTCGGACATGCATGGCTACTTTTAAACGAGCAAGCTAGCCTACTCCACTAAGAGAACAATTTATTTTACTTATAAAACGTCTGAAATAGGAGAGCTGTACCTACAGAAGTTCGATTAAACAGTATGAGAATTGTAGGAAAAAGATTGGGGGGGGGTTAGACTTTGATTTACGTGGAGTTGTGGTGTGCAATGAAGACTTTACTATGGAGTCCTAAGAAAGACTGGGGGGGTTAAACCCCCCCAGCCCCCCGACAATTCTCACCCTGCGATTAAACAAGTTATTTATCCTTGACTTCATTGAGTCACGTGCAGAGAGCGCCTCTGCATATCGAGGTGCTCTACAAAGATAATATTATCGCTATGCAATCAAACCATTTTAACCAGCCACTTGGAATCATTCTCTTGTCCGGATTTTGCAGACGAGCTCCAATCGAGTGTTAACCCTCGAGTGCCCAAGCTATTTTTTGGTACACGAATGCCCAACGGGGGGGGGGGGTCCGACCGGACCCCAATGTTTTCATTGTGATATCTGGAGAACGGATTGGAATATTTTAACGGGATTTGGCTTGTTATAATCCAAATTCAATTTGCAATCGACTGATATATTTCACAATAGCGCCACCTGGTGAAACTTTATTTGAACTTTAATAGGGGGCCTACTCTTTTGTAGTTTCTTTGCAATTTCGGGATTTTTCGCATGTATTCAATTGTACGCATGTAGTTGTTCCCTGGTTGTGGGGTACAGGATTGGAATATTTTAACGGGATTTGGCTTGCTATAATCCAAATTCAATTTGCATTCGACTGATACATGGTATTTTACAATAACTTGCGCTAAAAATTTATTTCTGGGTTGGTAAACCATATGCCAGTATGACCACCAGCCGCTTATCTTGGGGGTGTCCTTGGTATATGCTATGGTTGTGGGGTACAGGAATGGAATATTTTAACGGGATTTGGCTTGTTATAATCCAAATTCAATTTGCAATCGACTGATATATGGTATTTCACAATAACGTGCGTTAAAATAATTTATTTCTGGGTTGGCAAACTATATGCCAGTATGACCATCAGCCGCATATCTTGGGAGTGTCCTTGGTATATGCTATGGTTGTGGGCTACAGGGTGGTAGTATAATCACGCAAAATATAACATACGAAGCCCAATTGAATGCTTTAGGATGTCCTAAAAGCATTTCTACAATTTCGTAGCCGTTCTAAAGTTATCCGTGAAAAGCGGGCCTGGGGTCCGGTCGGACCCCCTTGGGCATTCGAGGGTTAAACCCTTCTAGATAAGGCTAATTGTTAATTTGACTTTATTTATAAAGCGTTCCTTGCATCAGAGCTATTCAGAGAGCACTCAACGTGATCGGCTCGTGAAAGAAGAACGTCTGTATAAGCATTGAAGTGAAGCTGGTGAAAACGTCTCATGCATCTTGTTCCGAATGAGGTTGGTGATAAAAGGAACAATTTTCAATAGAATAATTGAGAGCAGAAGGTTACCTAAAAGCCGACATGGTGTTGGGATCATGTCCATTGTGGGCGTTGGCGTGTGAGTTTGGTACACAGGCTTCGTGTACAGCATGTGGCCTTATGTAGGACCTAGTTGTTGATGGGTTTCTGACTTACCTTAAGTTGCTTAACTGACGTGAAGGCTTTTGGCTTGTAACCACAATTGCCCGTAAACTGGTAGTGTAAGTACCACGCCTAGACAAAGATGGAGCACGACCCTAATCGTCCTTGTAGACAAAATGTCGTGAAAAAGTAACTTACCTTGTCGGAATTTTAGCTTTTACAATGATCGCTAGGTGACGCAAAATGTTCACGTCAGATTGTGTCATCCAGTTTCGAGTTAAAGTTTGTATCAGCCGCCATGTTGAATAAATTGAACAAAGAATGTCGATTTCAGCACAGAAAGACTGTAACTTTGAAAATCAGCGTTTGAGCTTCGGATTTAGGAGTTAGTATTGATGCTCTAAATCCGTGTTGATATCGAGAGAACGAGATCTGTGATCTGTAATTTAGTAGCTATGTCGGCCTATCAGTTTCATGGCGTCGGCAATACAGTTTGACAGCCAATCGGAAAGTCTCACATGTTTACCCTGAGCTAATAGCAAATTTCCTAAGATAATTGGGTGGGGCTTAAAGGGTTATATAGCGGCTGTGTCAGATATCATTGCATTCAGGTATTTCTGCCCATTTACGCTGCCTTTACAATACAATGCAGTAGAATAGAATTCAATACATTAGCGATACTTATGTTTAAATACGCGCTTTTTGTGGAGCCTGCAGATGCAGTAATATTGATGGGAAACCCACATAAATTTTGTGCATTTCTGTGACCGATAATTTAACCCTTCAGTGCATTTTGCAACTGGTAACCAGTGTGCAGGAATACAAGACTCCAAGTGAATGAAAAAGTGGATAGTAACCCAACCATATTGTCCAGCATGGATATTGGTCTAACAATGTTTATAGCCTAGAATAGAATGTTAGTGCACATGTCAGGATCTTATTGTATTGATATCATTATTACTAAAAGAAAATCTATCCGTATTAACTTTAATGTAAATATGTTTAAATTTCCTTCAACTCACGTTAATGCAGTATTTACGATTTAACATTTTCCAATGTTAAACATTTAATTGGTGTCTTATAGATTGGTTGTGTACTGTTATAGAATAAAACTGAAATATAACATATTGAAAAGATGCATGAAAAATAATTCTAGTACACACCATTCTTACTAATAGTCAAACTGACTTTATTGTTAACCAAAGAAAATAAAGTTAATATTGACTTCTTGCTGAGTGAGAGAATTCTATTTATTACAATTCTAGAATGACAACATTTGATTGAATGCCATCATGCAAATGATTAAAGAGACTTTCATGATGTAATGAAAGAAATTTCTCCATCATTGTCTGGATTTGCCTAATATCTGAATGCCTGCTGAAATGAACACCTTTCAAGATCAACAATTCCTATGTGGCAACTTGCTTCCATGCGTCAGTTTGCCAGAAGTGCAAACTCTGTGTAATTCTGTTGGAGAAAAGGGTTTCAGTGCAACAGATAAGCTGCAGAAATGCCAATTATGTCCGAAATCATTTTCATCGGCCGAACACCTTAGGAGACACATGAGAATCCACACAAACGAGAAGCCATACAAATGTCAGTTTTGCTACAAAACATTTGCACAGGTCGATTACCTTAAGAAGCACGTGCGAACACATTCTACAGATAAACCATTCAAGTGTCAGTGCTGTCACAAAGTTTTCGCGCAGGTCGATCACGTCAGGCGACACATGAGAATCCATACAGCTGAGAAGCCGTACAAGTGTCCGTTGTGCTACAAGCAATTTGCTTTGGTTGATTATCTGAAGAAGCACGTGCGTCTGCATGCAGGAGGAAAGCCGTACAGTTGTCAGTGTTGTCAGAAGGCATTCGCACAGGTTGATCATCTACGAAGGCATCTGAGAATACACACAAGCGAGAAGCTGTTCAAATGTCAGCTGTGTTGCAAGGAGTTCGCGTTGGTCGATTATCTGAAGAAACATTCGCGCATGCACGCCAGAGAAAAGCCGTACAAATGTCTGTGTTGTCAGAAGTCGTTTTCACAGTCTGACCGTCTCAAGAGACACGTAAAGACGCATACCGGATGAGCTGCTAGTAAATGCGATGCAATGGATGACGGTATGCAGTCAATTATGAACATTTTCACATGATTATCAAGAGATTCGCTCTCCTCTTGAGTGATTTCAGATCAAATCTAGTCTATAATTTACATTTAAATTTCTTCAAGCATGACACTTTCTCAGCAGCATGGAGGATTAACAATCCAGAGGATTGTATATCGTTACGAACATTTTCAATCTGTTTATCAGGAGACTCCCTACACTCATTGATTTCAGACCAAAGTCTAGTCTATTATTTACATTTAAGTTTGACGTTTTCTCAGCAGCATGGAGGATTAACAGTCCTGAGGATTGTACATCATTCTGAACATTTCAGTATGTTTATCGGGAGATTCCCTACACTCATTGATTTCAGACCAAAGTCTAGTCTATACATTTTACACATATTAAGTAAATTCAAGCACAATGCTGTATCAACGGCGAGTTGTGTTAACAGTCTCGAGCATAGCATGCTGTAGGTAATTGCCACACATGCGTGGATGAGTCATATTTTCAACTTGATTACTGCTAGACTCGTTACACTTTTGATTGATTTCTGACCATTATCTAGTCTATAATTTATGGATCGTAACTGGCCAGTCAAGAGTCTTGGATCTGATTCTACAACAGAAAGTTATTTGAAGATATGTTCTCCATTATGAGTACACCAGGAAAGCTTGCAAAGAAGGATTCCTCTAGTCACACGCTGTCATAGTCTGAGGGTAGGAATAACAAAGTTGCATGCAGCTGCTTCCCAAGTTTGCGTAACATACTACTACAATCAAATGCTTCGTTTCTGGATTTATTAGTTTCTTCCGTACTCCATTGGTTTTTGCACTGATGTCTCTTTCATTTGAACTAGCAAAGACCTCTGAGCTAGGAAGTCCAAGAGTCATGGTGGATTCTGCACGTGCAGTTCTGGCATATCGATTTACATAAACTTGTCGCAGCTACCATGCTAGAGATTGTGACTTGACAATGAGATCCTGTAGCATGTTTGCAGTTTTCCTCAGAGTGTGATGCTAAGTTGCATTACTTCTTACATAAACGAAACTTCAAACTGTGTACTGAAAGTTTCAGGAAGATATAATATACCAGAAACTAATTGACATCAGGCCTAGTCATTTATCTACTGTTGGTGAATTCACGGTTGACTTTGTTAATAATTATAATGTCTAAAGCCATTGCATTCAGAGGCACATTTCCTGATGGTCGTGAAACCTGGGACGAGGCCTGATTTCTCGAAGATGATCATTTATTCCTAACATGATTTTTTCTGAGGGATTATTTCTACCTCGGTTCAATAATAATAATAATAATAATTAATAATAATAATAATAATAATAAAATTTATAGTGTTTAAAATATTCCATTGTTATGTTAATGTTGGTTGTACATCAAAATTTTCTATGTGTATGTTGTTTACATTATTGCTTTCATATTCCTGTTCATGCACCAAGTCATAACTGTGAATGAATGCAACATAATAATAATAATATTAATAATAATGATAAGAATACTACTGTGGATATGCTGATGCCACAACACTATCATAATGTGGCTATATAGATATTCATGTAATTTGTCTGATGTAGGCACAATGTCCAGAATCCTCACTTCATATGTATTCATTATGTCTCGTATATTCCACTGGTACTATTCCGTGCATTGCATTGTTGAGGATTTTTGTTCTGGGTGCAAAATGTAGATGTAACAAATAGAAGCTGGAAATTAATGCTGCCATCTCATGAGATGTGCAGACTAAATAAGTTAATATTGTCACTGCATGGGGAGTTTTGACGTTTCCAAAAGGATGGCTCCTCAATAATGCCCTACTTTGGATCCCTCCCTGCCTTGTTGGCATTTGACTTCACCCTCCCATAGAGTCCGAATGAGGCGTAACCTCTTCCCTTTGTTCCCATTTGGGTCACTCATCTTTGCACCATAGTGTAGTGGTTAGCATGCTGGACTGTCAAGAGGTCCAGGGTTCAAATCCATGCCAAAACAGAAATTTGTTTCGAGATGTCCTTTTATCTACATCCCTAGCCAACTGAGCTATAATCAGTACATTGACCACACGATGTCAGAGGAGATGAGACGGCGAGGGAGAGGACTGGCCACCCGCCCCCATATGCTGAAGCTAAGAAAAATGACGTTAGCACTTCATAGGCATGGCTTTCCCAGGGTCAGTTTAACAGAAGTCCAGTCCTCTTCTTACCGTCTTTTCATACATCGTTAATTGATGACCCATATGCAGACCAGGAGTGAACCATCTCCGGATCAGCCATCCAGATTAGGCCAAATATACCATAGGCTATTTTCAGCTGTTCTAACAGTCTTCTGAATGGGAAGGCTGCTGCAGCACAGGAGAGTGGTGCACAAAATTACTGACACAAGTGTTTAAATTATTTAATTGTTATACTAATGTTGGTTGTACATCAAAATTGTGTATCTACATGTTGTTTTACATTATTGTATTCCTGTTGTTTCGTACATCAAGTCATAACTGTGAATAAATCCAACATAATTTCCTGAATTTTTTATGTTACATGAAAGGATGCAAAATTATCGACATAGCTCTCTAAGTAATCAGTGAAGTAAATCAAACACAAGTTCTTGAACTTTTTAATTTATTTTAATTTATTTTATTATACCAATGTTTGCTATATTTCACAAAGTCCACAGACTATATCGGTTATCTTACAATATATTTTTGCATGTGTTAACTCGTAAAGTTCTGTAAGTAAATCAGACATAGTTCTTATAGTGTTTAAGTTATTAAAGTTTGCAAACTTATTGACACACTGAGAGCGATTCTATATTGCCATGCTGAGACAAACCCTTTCTGAATGTTCATTTAAGATTTATAAGATAACTTTTTTGAGTTTTTGAGCTTTTTTAATATAATTTTGCAAAATTTTTGATTATTTGAAGTGTTCATTTTTATGATAAATTTTAAGATATCGGGCATAATTTCCTGATGTGTTTGTTTGTTTAAAATATCCAAGTACTGACATAAATTTAAGTAAAGCAGGCATATTTCCTGAAATGTATACAATTTATTTAAAAGTATGCACATTATTGACATAAATGTATGTACATGATGCATATTTCCCTGGAATGTTTCAATCATTTTATCATTGTACATGTAGTAATATTGGTTGTCTATCAATACTCTGTATCTCTCAGTGGCTTTAAACTTTTAGTTTTTTTTACTACTATTGTTGCGAACAGCAACTGTGTTTTTCAATTTATTCTTTGTCAACTCTTTGTTATTTTTTACCGCTAGTTACTAACTAGTCATTTCATAAATTTTATGTTGTAAAGTTATTAATCTACTTCATATAGGTCAACTTGTACACCTGTAAGTATAAGACCTTTTTAGTTGATGATGGATACTGATGTGAAACGTTTTTATCAGTAAAACATCTGCTTTATTTTCTACTTTGATAAAAACGATAAAAATATCAGAAATGCTTCATGGTTAGAAATTCTTATTAAATAGAGTGAATAAATATTGTTACTGTCAGTTAATAATTTGCACTCGACATTAGCACGGTCAACTTAATCAAGAACTGTTCTTGGTGAACGAGCTTTTT
The DNA here is from genome assembly GCA_963556255.1 of Allolobophora icterica. Taxonomy (NCBI): domain Eukaryota; kingdom Metazoa; phylum Annelida; class Clitellata; order Crassiclitellata; family Lumbricidae; genus Allolobophora; species Allolobophora icterica. The sequence continues at coordinate 43,868,219 of OY744613.1, forward strand.
CTGTTCCTGGACTTACTCTTAGGAACTCTCCCTGTGTCTGTGCTTGTGTCATTTCGTTCTCAACTGAAATTTTTTAGCTCTATTCATTGCTTATCCACTATAGCCTCCATAGGCTGCCTCTCTGTCATACGGACTGATCTTCTGGATATTGACCTAATTATGGCTTGGCTCTGGTGTGTCATTGGTTGATGCCTTGTGCATTAGACACTGGCACAGTAGAAGTACATGATTACAATTATACAGTATGGTTTCATTGTTTTAGGTCAGGAGCACCTCCGACGAGTCTCTGTTGAAGAGGTGCTATATAAATTCACAATGTCATGTAAACACAGCAGTTTAACGCTCATCCTACAACCATTTACTGCACGTTGTTTACCGAATGAAATCATAAATGATTCCACGTGAAAATGATGAAATGGCTTGTTCAGTCAGGTCTTGTGAACAACAGGATTGCAGAAATATGAGCAAAATTGTAAACGATATATATATAGAGTATTGCAATAATTGTGCAATTTACTTGGCACCCTTTATTGATTTGAAATTTCAAGGTGGCTACCTAAAGCGAAAATGCTGGCATTAGACAGAAAGATTCAAAACAACCTCTATCCCGTTGTTTTTCATGTGCTTTATTCCTATAACACTACATAACACATTGACAAACTATAGCATTAGACAAACTTCCAGTTAGCTCAGATCAACATACTGTACATGCTCAATACTGCTATACTTATGTACAGTTGAAGCTAGTGTGCAGCACGACTGCAGTTCTTGATAACAAATTGCTTCCCACAGTGTACAGAACAGATTGGCGTGAAACATGTGCAGCAAAATATGAGGTCAACACAATCAAAGTTCTGAAATAATTTCCATTTCATTAAGCTGTCTATTTACCAGATATTACTTGCGACTACCAGTACTTTCCACAAGTACAACAAAAGGAAATTCAGATGATGATATGCTCCCTATGCAATATTATTTTAATTTTGTTTTATTTACTTTATATAAAGCACTAATTATGCGTTAGAAGTCATACACCTGAAGTCAACGCTTGATGTATGTCTACTTGGGGTCAAGACGGAGCCGAGTACAGAGTAAAGAGGAGTCCTAAAAGTTATATTATTCATACTAGGTAACTGGCAAGTCAGGACTGTTTTGTAAGATGATTCCAAATTTATGTGAGAGACACAGCAGCTGGTAGCAGATGACTTTGAAGCCATGGAGATAATCAAATGTTTCTGATAAACTAGAAACTGCAACAACCTTAGAAACTGAGTTTTGAGTGACTTGCAGCTTGTGTCTATTGTGTAGAAATCAAACTCTGGGAAATATTTGTTTCTTTGCAACTAGGACAACTTAAAATATGCCCTTCAAATAGTTCAAAAAGTGTGCACTTCTGTGGAGTATTACAATGATGATAACAGTGTTCAATAAATTTCTTTTCGATTTCAAAAATTTCATCGCACATTCCGCAGCCATAAGGTCTCAGAAAGAAACGACTCGCATAATATGAATTAACTGTTGGCTGACATTCAAAAACCTGTTTTTCTTCTGGAGTTGGATTCATATTCTGCCAAGGTGAATTGTTTTGAATCGCTTTTGCTGTTGATACAGTTGACTTGCTGAATCTCTCATTTGAAGTAGTTCCACTCTGTCTCTCTTTCATACTTGACACAATGCGTTCACATTTTAATTGCTTTTCTCCATGGTGATTCTTTATATGCGCTTTCAGGTGACTCTTCCTAACATAAGATTTATCACAAAGTTTGCATTTGTAAGGTCTAACTGCAGTGTGCACCTCTGAGTGACGTTGTAGTTGACTCCTAAATGTAAATGATTTATCACAAAAGTTGCACTTGTAAGGTCTAACTGCAGTGTGGATTTCTGTGTGATGTTGCAGTTTACTCTTACATACAAACGATTTGTCACAAAAGTTGCACTTGTATGGCTTTTCTCCAGTGTGGTTTCTCATATGCCTATTCAAATAAGACTTCAGTATAAATGCTTTGTCACATACGTTGCACTTGTGTGGCTTTTCCCCGGTGTGGGTTCTAATATGGGTAGCCAGGCAAGAACTCTGTGAAAATGCTTTGTTGCATAAGATGCACTGGTATGGCTTTTCTCCAGTGTGTATTATTATATGGACATTGAAATTATTCCTTTGTGAAAATGCTTTGTTGCATACTTTGCACTTGTATGGCTTTTCTCCAGTGTGAGTTCTCACATGGGTGTCCAGATCAGATCTCCATAGAAAAGCTTTGTCACAAAGGTTGCACTTGTGTGGCTTGTCTCCAGTGTGGGTTCTCATATGGATATTGAGATCAGATCTCTGTAGAAAAGTGTTGCTACATATGTTGCAGATGTGTGATTTTTCTGCAGTATGAGTTCTTACATGGCAATTAAGGTCATCCGTCTTTGCAAATGTTTTGCTACAAATCTCACATCTGTATTGTTTTTCTTCATTGTCCATTGTTGCTTGCATGTTAGATCTAGGATAAATTTAAAAAAAATTAAATAATTATCAATTTTTACATCAAAGGAGAATCAGAAATCAAAGTTAGAAATCCAGTAGTTCAACAGTTCAAACATTAAACCTTACCCATGTTAAAATCGGGGTCAACCCGAATCCCCAAAAAACGCTGAGAGTACACAAAAGCCCGATTTCCAGAAAACACTTTTATAGAAAGCGGCCGAACTCCCGAAAACTATTCAAAGTTGAATTGTAAACGCTTATACATGACACAGATCTAGCGTGGCCTTGCATTCATTCGACTTCTACCTTGAGTTACATTTTCATCACTAATCGATTTCGGGGATCCGGCTGAAATTCGTTTCTGGGTTTCGGGCCGGACCCGTTAAAAACGCTATCACCATATACAAGTAAAATGTTCTGATGAAGGTTAACTCTAATGTCAATTCAGTGCTGAAATGTGTGACAAACATACACAGCAAACCACAATGTTAAAGCAAAAACTATTCGAAGTCTGTCAAACGAAGACTATTTAAGAAATGCTAACGGAGAACTGCTAGGACTAATAAAAGGGTCCGGCCCGAATCCCCGAAACCCGAATCCCCCAAACGAATTTCGGCCGGATCCCCGAAATCGATTAGTGATGAAAATGTAACTGAAAATAGAAGTCGGATGAATGCAAGGCCACGCCAGATCTATGTTACCAGAGTTTACAATTTAACTTTGAATAGTTTTCGGGAGTTCGACCGCTTTCTATAAAACTTTTTTCGGGAAATCGGGCTTTTATCACGGTATAAATAATTATACTGTGCTTTTATTATACTGTGTTTCAGCGTTTTCGGGGATTCGTGTTTCGGGGATTCGGGTTGACCCCTAAAAAATTGCTCCCGCATGACTTCAACCATGAAACCTAAGTGGTAATCCTGGGTTTTAGCGTCGGAAATTATTTCATTGAAAAGTTCTAATACAATAATACAATAAATAATCATCGTTCATCCAACTTCTAGTTTCAGCTATATTTTAATCGATTATCCAGCTTCTAGTTTCGTGAAGATTTTCATCAATCTTCCAACTTCTAGTTCGAATTTTACTATGAAATGTTTTCATCGCTCATACACGGGAATAATATCGGCACTAAAACGATATATTTTCGTCGTAATTCCAACTTCTAGTTTGACTTTTATTATGTAATATTTTCATCGCTCATCCGGCTTCTAGTTTCATTGATATTTTCATCAATCTTCCAACTTCTTGTTTGAGTTTAACTGTGAAATGTTTTCATCGCTCATGCAATGTAAATAGTTTCCGACGCTAAAACCCAGGATTACCACCTAAGATACGTAATTAAACAGCTACAACACTAATAATCAGAATATCTAGACGTATACAGCGTTCAAACAGCGTAGGTGGTGTTAGATTACTTTGGTATAGCACACAAAGTCCAGCAGATTATTGAAGAGTATTTACGATAATTTCTTTTGCAAAGTGCATCAAAATGGCGCTGATTGTAATAACCGTTTCCTGAAAAGATGTTGCAGTGTTCACGCGTCTCTCCTCTAGCGATTAAATGTGACATTTACGGCAGTCAAAACTGTTATTTAAAGGTAAGTGCCGATTAAAGAAATCACCACAGCTACTACAAGTCAACGAAATTGAGAAAAGAGACCAACATTAAAAGTCCGTTTACCAGAAAAAACAGGCAACTCATCATGTGATAAATAAAAATTATGTTGGTAATTACTGCATTGTAACCTAAACTTATAATATATCAGTATTATAACTGCAATGTTCTTCGACTAAATACTAGTCTCACTTCCGCAAACAAACAGTTCAACACTAACTGTTATCGATAGTTTTTAGTGACCGCCTTCGTAAAAAAATACCCTCTTACAATGTGTCTTCTGTGTTTATACCTTTAGAAATAATACACTTTCATTTGTCTCTGTATACTTATGTGGCGAGTTTTACTTAAAGGTGCCACTCTGCTTAAATTAATAATTCTACTTGAACTTCAAACCCATTAAAAATCAACAATTAACTCAAGTTATTTTATCGGAAATCACTACCTTCATGACAATTTCGATCGCGCCTGTTGCTTCTAATGTCTAAGTTGCGTGTGTGTCAGCTTAATGTATGAATAAATGAATTTGATTGATTGACAGTAAGTGACCTCAATATTCTATAATCTTGAATAAGAAACGACGCTGAAGAATGAATCAGAGCTAGAATTAGACTGTGGTTTTTACATTAATTTATTGGGTCCTGTGGATCCTCGAGCAGTTGGTCATTGCAGTGTTTGGTATCTAGGCCTAAGTTGGTCGCAAGGGAATCAATTATTATAGAGGTGCATTCTTAATTTATTGTTTTAGGAGTTGTATTAAACTTCACCATTGACCTGTTCTAACACTTCTTTCTGTTCAACGTCGGGGAATTACGAAAGAGCCTTGTAAGCCTCTTTACAGTGAAATATTATCATTGCATTGTATATCCATATTATAGCTGCATTGTCTTCACCTAAATACAAGTCTTACTTACGGAAATAAACAGTTCCAGAGTAGGCTAAATATTATTATAAATCTAGTAAAAGAAGGAACTCGATATCCAGAGAAAATATTATAATCCGATGTGAATTAGGCTTATTCGATCCAATGTCATTAGTGTCTATGTTGACCGCTTTCATAGAAAAACTCCGTTTAAATTTGTCTTCTGCGTCTATAACCTTACAAATAATATGCCGCCAATATCATCATAGCTTTTAGCGTCGGAAAGTCGTTTAGGTAATCCTGGGTTTTAGCGTCCGAAATTATTTACATTGCATGAGCGATGAAAACGTTTCACAGTTAAACTCAAACAAGAAGTTGGAAGATTGACGAAAATATTCACGAAACTAGAAGCTGGATAATCGATTAAAATATAACTCAAACTAGAAGTTGGATGAACGATGATTATTTATTGTATATTGTATTAGAACGTTTCAATGAAAATAATTTCGGACGCTAAAACCCAGGATTACCCAGTTATATTTTCATCGATCATCCAGCTTCTAGTTTGAGCTATATTTAATAAATCTTACAACTTCTAGTTCAAATTTTACTATGAAATTGTTCATTCGCGCATGCAGTGTAGTTTCCGACGCTGCAAGCCAAGATTACTCCGCCATTTTGTCTCTGTGTATATATCCTACTTATTCGACGAATTGTTACTTCAAGGTGCCACTTTTTACATAAAATAATAATTCAATTTGAATTCCAAATCCATAACGTCAACTCAAGTTATTTGACCGGAATTAAATCATTACATCTGTGAACATTTTTCTTTATGCCTGGTGTTCTTTACTTGACCTTGGTACATGCATTAGTTTCTTCACAAACCATTTAATAATCGATTTCTTTTTATTATTTTATAATTAGGCCTATATTATGCACGAGTCACTGTAAAGATAACTGTTGTAATTCATATCATGTTTTGTTATTCCTGCCAGAATGTCCTTTTGCAAGAAATGGGATCAACATATAATATTCCATCAAATTTAACCAGGCATTATGGCAGACCTGCATACCGGTTTCGATAAAATCCTAATATATATATATATATCAATCTTTAATTCACCAAAACATCGGTAGCACAAAAAACCAAAACAAAAATCTCAATCACTTATGGTGTTTGAGAGAAAACACATAGAAATCTGACAACATCATTGTCATGTCTTTTAAATAGCCAACAGTTTTTAATATTATTTTCATGCATGAAATGCAGAACCGATACAACACTACTGTGACAGTTTTTTAAAGTTTGCATAAATTTGCAGAGCTTCAGCCTAGAAGATCTCACAAAGTCATTAAAAATTGAAATTACATGACAACTTATTTACAAACTGTAGGTTAAAGTCACCTCCAAAATGACAGGGTAATTGCTAAAACATTTTCAATAACATTTACTTGTTCCAACAATATGTCACCATAGGCATTGCTATTGCAAGTATTTACTGGAAAATAGACATTTATAAACATACACATCTAAATTTGTACTGCAATAAGTCTAATTTCATTAGTATCTTCAAATTGCATGCAAGCTAGTTGACGACAAGAATAGCAACAACTTCAAATGGTGAGTTGGTCCACCCCTTAAAATACCTCCAACAAGAACATCATCCGACAGACAACCTGTGCTCTTCCACAAAAATTATGCAACATGTTTGGCACAGTTCAAACATTATTCACCGACCTTGGTTCAGACCATGTCAACTAAAGGGGCTAACTAATAAGATACACCAAAAATTTATGAAAATCCATCCCAGGAAATTTCTTAAATGGATCACCATATCCCAAAATGCACATTGAAAGACGCGAAGTGGAACACTAAGCTGATTCACTTCCATTATGTCCTCTGTAAAAACTATATACGCCTTTCCCATTCGAAGGCAATATTAGGGTCATTCCGTCTCAAATCAACAAATTTTTTTGGAAGTTTCCCGCTCGACCATCTCAGATTTTGATGAAATTTGCACAGAATGTGTATTAGTGTATTACAATATGCTGTGCAAAATTTTACTTCAATATTCTTAGTATTTTATTTTTTACGGAATTTTAAGGACACCTAGGGTGACCCCGTTTATCGCGATTTGGAAATCACGTCTTAATCTGCTGCCATATTCAGAAGGCCGTAAGTCCACTATTATTGCAGATAAATGGATGAAATTTGCAGGACACCTAGCATTATTGGTGCTAATCAAGGGCTGCTTAAAGAGTTTGATATTTGATGGATAGTTTTTTTCTAGCTGCAGATTGAAAATGAGAAAAAAAACAACGATCCTGTCTGGCGCCAGTACTTTACTGCTCCACTATGACCAAATGGGTTGCTTAACAGAGAAACTGTTAACCAATTGCAGTAATGGTCCACAAAGTGTGCGCAAAAAAGCAATTAGGTTAACTTTATCATGTGTACTTGTTGCATTATGGCCATCTGAAATTGACAAAAAGCATTTTTGTCCGTTTTGACGACCATTTTCAAGGCCTAATTTGGGCATGTGGGATAGGTGATAAAGCTTTGAAATTTACACCATTGGAAAGAGCAGCTTAAATACTATTAAATGTAACAAGAATGGTTTTGGAGACTTCTGTAGTTCGATGAGTGTAGTTGTTTCTGCTATAGTAGTGTTTCAAGCATTCGCGGGCAACCGCCAGACATATATCATAGCCAAACATGATCATGATATGGCAATTAAACTCTTAAATGTTTGCATCTATGCATATAAAAGTAAACTTTGTTATTAAATATGGTCATCAACAAACCATCTGGCTATAAAGACACATGAAATTGTTTATAAACTGATCTCAACGTGGTACGACTTATTTTTGTATAGTTTTTGCTATAAGCAGTGAATATATCTATGGTATAACATGTTCCTTTGTTTTTGTGTGTATGTGATTTAAATGAGCACTGCAGAGATGCAATTTTAGAGAAACTTTGACTGCTCAAGATAGTATTTTTTATTTACCATTCAGTTGATAAAGGCCGTACCCAGTTGCTCACCTTGTTATATATATTTGAATATCTCTGAAAGAAGAGGAAGAGAGTCATAAAGCAATATATACAAGGTATGTGTATATATTGTATGACCAATTTAATTTTAATAAATTTGCTGACCAGTAGAAGTTTTAACATTTGGATGTTTTCAAAATTTTCAAATACTATGAATATTTGGCGTAAATGATCATTTTAAAAAAAAATTTAAATCTGCCAGCACATAGGATAATTTGTGTATTCCCAAGAGGATATGGACTTCATACCTGAAGAGAAGAAGGCAGACAGTTTGAATGCCAGTTTGCCAGGTGTCTCATCTATAAAACCGAAGCAGTATCTGGATCTTTGCAAGAATTGAATGCAACTTCTAATGCAGAAAATGACATAGATTGTTTAGTTGAAGCCTTTTGCTGCCTGTTGTTTAGATACTCATTTAGACCAAATGTTGATAACATTTAAAAATTGTGAAAACATCAAAAAAATGTTAAAATTTCTACTGGTCAGCAAATTTATTAAAATTAAATTGGTCATACAATATATACACATATATTGTATATATTGCTTTATGACAGTCTTCCTCTTCTTTCTGTATACAATATATACACATACCTTTTATATATTGCTTTTTGACAGTCTTCCTCTTCTTTCAGAGATATTCAAATATATATATAACAAGGTGAGCAACTGGGTACGGCCTTTATCAACTGAATGGTAAATAACAAATACTATCTTGAGCAGTCAAAGTTTCTTTAAAATTGCATCTCTGCAGTGCTCATTTAAATCACATACACACAAAAATGAAGGAACATAGATATATTCACTGCTTATAGCAAAAACTATACAAAAATAAGACGTACCACGTTGAGATCAGTTTATAAACAATTCATGTGTCTTTATAGCCAGATGGTTTGTTGATGACCATATTTATTAACAAAGTTTACTTTTATATGCATAGATGCAAACATTTAAGAGTTTAATTGCCATATCATGATCATGTTTGGCTATGATGTATGCTTGGCGGTTGCCCGCGAATGCTTGAAACACTACTATAACAGAAACAACTACACTCATCGAACTACAGGAGTCTCCAAAACCATTCTTGTTACATTTAATAGTATTTAAGCTGCTCTTTCCAATGGTGTAAATTTCAAAGCTTTATCACCTATCCCACATGCCCAAATTAGGCCTTGAAAATGGTCATCAAAACGGAAAAAAATGCTTTTTGTCAAGTTCAGATGGCCATAATGCAACAAGTACACATGATAAAGTTAACCTAATTGCTTTTTTGCGCACACTTTGTGGACCATTACTGCAATTGGTTAACAGTTTCTCTGTTGAGCAACCCATTTGGTCATAGTGGAGCAGTAAAGTACTGGCGCCAGACAGGATCGTTGTTTTTTTCTCATTTTCAATCTGCAGCTAGAAAAAAACTATCCATCAAATATCAAACTCTTTAAGCAGCTCTTGATTAGCACCAATAATGCTAGGTGTCCTGCAAATTTCATCCATTTATCTGCAATAATAGTGGACTTACGGCCTTCTGAATATGGCAGCAGATTAAGACGTGATTTCCAAATCGCGATAAACGGGGTCACCCTAGGTGTCCTTAAAATTCCGTAAAAAATAAAATACTAAGAATATTGAAGTAAAATTTTGCACAGCATATTGTAATACACTAATACACATTCTGTGCAAATTTCATCAAAATCTGAGATGGTCGAGTGGGAAGCATTTGTTGAATTGAGGCGGAATGACCCAATATAAAGTCTACAAAGTCCTCACTCAGCACCAGCACACCTCCATACCTTCAATCACTATGAGCTCCCCCTGGAATCGATTGCCATGCTCTCTTCGTGGCTCAAATTCACTTCTTACCTTCAAATAGCAGCTCAAAATTCACTGTTTCTACTTCGCTTTCAAGCCCTTGGATATCTATCTGCATGACTATCCGTAACTCGCAGTTCACAAATCGGTATAATTGTGCACACGTCACAAATTTAATTAATTCATTAATAATAATAATACTAAAGTGCATATTTATAAGACAATTAACATGCATATATTATGTTTTCATACCAGTTTTAGTAATGATGTTACAGGCTAGCATGGAAAAGTGGTTACATCTAGAAAAAGATGATAAAATGAATTATATACAATCCACACAAACAAATTACAACTTTAACATTACCAAACATAAAGTAAGAGCCAAGTGCAAAAAAGGGCTCATTACCTTAATAAGAATAATTCACAATTAAGTCAAATAAAGTGTCTTTCTGTGGAATATCATAGTGAGCACAACAGTGCTTCATAAATTCCTTTTCAATTTCAAACATTTCATCACATATTCCACAACCATAAGTTCTCACAACAAAAGGATTTATGTCTGCAGCAATTATTGACTGTTGTCCAGAGAAATGATTTTCACGAGGCCTTAGATTTTTACTCTGCACTGATGAAAAGCCTTGTGGGTTCTCTGTTGTATGCAACTCTTTTTCATCAAAACAACTGTTATTAGCATCATATATGGCAAAGCTATTAGATGAAGTTTGACCGTGGCATCTCTCCGTCATCCTCAGCACAACGCTTTGACATAAATCGCTCGTGTATGTTTTTTCCATATGATGTGTTCTTATATGGCAGTTCAGATCATCCATCTGTGTAAATGTTATGTCACATAATTGACATTTGTACGACTTTTCGCTGTTGTGGATTCTTAAGTGTCTTCTAAGAGGGGTTCTCTCTGAATACGCTTTGTTACATATATTACAATTGTATGGTTTTTCTCCAGTATGGGTTCTTATGTGCCTTTTGATAACATCTTTTCCAACAAATGCCTTGTCACACATATGACACTTATATGGCTTTTCATCAGCATGAAGTCTTAAATGAAATTTGAGAGACCAGCTGCGTGCAAATACTTTGTAGCATAGCTCACACTTGTATGGCTTTTGTCCAGTGAGTGTTTTTTTGTGCCCTTTGGCAGCATTTTTCTTTGGAGATCCTTTTTGACAAATATTGTTGTACTGGTTTTCTACAAACCGTTTTTCAATAAAACAGTTGTCATCACGGGTATCTGTGCTGAGTAACTTATGTGAAGTACTTCCATGGAAACTCTCTGTCACGCTCGACACAATGCTTTGACATAATACATTCTTGTATGGCTTTTGCCCAGAATTTACATGATAGTTGTGATCATCCATGTGTGTAAAACTTTGGTTGTTTGGTTTTTCTGCTATGTGGGTTCTTATGTGTCTCTTTAAAACATCAATCCCGATAAATGCTATGTGACAGAAATTACACTTGTATGTATCATCTCCAGTGTGGGCTCTTGTGTGCCTTTCGAGAACAGATTTCCTTCCAAATGCTTTGCTACATAATTTGCACTTGTATGGCTTATATCCACTGTGGGTTTTTATATGGATACCTAGATTCCCTCTGTGGGTGAATGCTTTACTGCATAAATAACATTTGTATGGCTCTTCTCCAGTGTGTGTTTTTAAGTGACTTCTCAGACTGCTTCTCTCTCGATACTCTTTTGGACACATATTACATTTGTATGGCCTTTCTCCAGTGTGGGTTCTAATATGCCTTTTCAGAACATCCTTCGCTACAAATGCTTTATGGCATAATATGCACTGATATGGCTTTTCTCCAGTGTGGATTCTTATATGATGTTTGAGAGTTCCAGGTCGTGTAAATGCTTTGTTACAGAAGGGACAGTTGTACGGCTTTTCTCCAGTGTGTGTTCTCATGTGTTTTTTAAAATGATCAAAGCGTACAACTGTTTTCTGACATAAGTTGCACTTGTATGAATTTTCTGCAATGCGACGACGTTCTCTTGTACGACATTCCGGTTTACTGTTCTGTGGAACTGCTTGGCGACATATATCGCAGTCGCATGGATTTTCTCCGCTGAAGTTAGTTTGATGGAATTTTAAGGAGGAACTCTGTGCAGGTTCACACTTGTGTTGTTTTCTTTCGTTGATATCACTTGCTTGCATCTTGAGACCTTCAACAGAGAAAAAATATAAAAATTTGTTTAGTTCAAATTCAACTTTAACAGAGGTAAACGTTTGCTCTTAATGGTCAATTTGTTGCACACGAAAGCATCGTGACTTTGTGTAAGAGGTTCATTACTTCCACTGTTCACTTTAACGTAAGTTCACTAATTCAATCGTCCATTTATTAGTTCAGAGGATTTGTTTAAAGCCATCCAATACAATGAATTATTCAGAAAACCCCTAGTTCTGCACTGGTTAAAGATAGTAGTTCTTTATGGCCTTGTGTAATGCACATGCAGTGTCCCAGGTTAAAAAGAACAACCTGTAGATATGTATGGAGGATACTGAACTAAACACTGAAAAGGAAGGACTTGCACTGTCAAACTTAACCCTCATCCTAACAGCTGAGGTCACTTATGACTCCTATGATAAATTCAGTTGGGCTACTTCTTTGCTATTTGGAATTAGAAACTAGATTTTTACGAGTTTTTTCCTTAAACATACTTACATCATTTCAATGTATAGTTAGAGTTGTTTGCCTATATTTTAATTTATTCTGAATTTTATTCAATTGGGGTCATAAATGACTAAAAATTACATAAACAATCAAGCACTTATTAAGGTCTATGTTTGATTGTGGCCAATCTTGGAATACTTTTTAGTTAGTTCTTATGAAAACAAGTATACATACTATACTACAATTGCTTTTCATTTTGTAACATGCTAGAATGATACTTGGTTCATGGGATATGGTTGGGTCATTTAGTATCCGTTTCGCTTAGGGTTAGTAAGGCCAGGTCAGGTTACCATGTGGGAGCAGTTCAGTTTTCCATCACCAATGAAATGGTCTAGAAATATTGTTCGTCACACAAACCAAGATGGTAAGAAGGAAGAAGAGGAAGTGCAGTTTCAGCCAATCTGTCAAAATCAGCAAAATACGAGTTGAAGACCAGGTGGTTCTCTGATGTTATTATGTTGAACACAATGGTAGGGCAAGTCTATCTGGGTAGGCACCCTTATCGACAGAGAAGTGAGTTAAGATGTATGGGTTATTCAGGTTTAGTTTCACCTTAGCGTCTGTCGAGCAGAAACATCGCAGCAGACAATTTATTCATAACTATTCCTCTGCACCAAGAATATTTGGCTGACAAGGCTATCAAATTTATTGCTGCAAAGGTTGCAGTCATTGATTACCCCCAACTGGAATGCATCCGAAAGCCACCGACAATCTGTCACATGTCTTAGAGAACTTGAATACAGACTATTCAAGCATCACAAGGATATGACATCAAGATCACAAAGCGACTTCTGACATGCAATGCACACATTTGGGATAAGTCACAGTGTCATTAATGACTGTTTTGGCTCCTGTTCAAGAAGAGATACCAGTGTTGTCTGTGACCACAAAATGAAAATGAGAAAGTTTTTCATGCTCGATTCACATGTTGCAGACCTAACCCAATGCTGAAGTTTGGTAATACCACAGTGTTGTAGAAATAAAGCACACAATGCATAGACATTATTTTTAATGGTTCTGTATGATTCTTCCGCATTCTGCTTTAGGTAGTCATCTGGAAATGTCAATCAATAAAAAAACCAGTCATGCGTATTGCACAATCATTGCACTATTTAAAAAATAGACAATATTTCTCTTATTTGCAGAATTTTACTGTCACCAAGACCAAACATATGGAGCTAGTTCATCACTTTGACAAGCGTTCATTTATGAGCCAAGCTGATATTAACAATGTCATACATGTATAGTAAGGTAGGATGAGGCTTAATCTGAGCCAATTTCTGGGTCAGCTGTGTGGTGTAGTGAGTATTCATAAACTATCAAGGGTTAAACCGTAGTTTACGTTGCTAAATTATGCACTTGCATTTAAACTTTATAATAAAAAAATAATAATCATCATTCATCTACCCTCTAGTTTCAGTTATGTGTTCATCAATCATCTAGATTATAGTTTGAGCTATATTTTCATCGTTCATCCAGATTCTAGTTTGAGATATATTTTCGTCACTCATCCACAGCAATAATTTTGGTACCAAAACGATATACCGGTATTTTCATCGCAATTCCAACTTCTAGTTTGACTTTTATTATGTAATATGTTCATCAATCACCCAGCTTCTAGTTTCAGTAATAGCTTCATCAATCATCCAAGTTCTAGTTTGAGCTTTACTATGAAATAATTATCCTGCACAGTAATTTAGGAACGTAAACTATGGTTTAACTCTATAACAGAAAGAATGGACGGATGTAATGGAAGACAGGAAGAAATAAAACCTTTATTATTGTGAATATGATTCATTCTACATTAGCTTAAAAACAACTAATAAAATTGTCGAATAACCTTGCCAAAGCATCTTAAATGTGAGTTAACATCATACAGTCAGTGGCGGCGCCAGACACTTTTTGTAACCAGGGCATAGCCAGGGCAGTCATACCAGTAACAAGTGCAAAGGACGATTTATTTAGAGCGCTGTAGCGCCAGCTTAAATGGTGACCATTATATGATCGCGCTACCACGCTTTCCATAAATCGCCCCCAGAACTATTATATTTGGCTATAGTCAGGGTCAGATGGGCGAAGCCCCCCGGAAACTGAACGATTTTGACAATTGTAAAGCAAATTTGATCATTTAAGTGAATTAAGTGAATTTATATCTCAGGATATAACAAATATGCCAGAACAAATTTTGGATAGGGCAAAAATTCTGGCAGGGCATCGACCAGGGCAAAGGCTTTTTTACCAGGGCATTTGCCCTGGCGCGCCCTGGTGTAGCGCCGCCCCTGCATACAGTAGATGAAAGTATGAAGTTGAGTTCGTGCTTTTTACATTCGATAGAAATCTAGATTGTTCTGTGTAATCTTTGACTGTAGAAGGACTGAAAAATAAAAATATATAAGTAAATCAAAGGAAATAAAAATATGCCGAGAATGCCGCGTGGACACACTATAAAATGCACAGCCGTATCGGACTCTATCTCATCTCCGTATCACAGCGTGACGTATGACGTGTTTCAAGGACCTTGTTGGTATTCTTAGACAATAACTGTTCAGGGCCTAGATATTTGTAAACAAAATATAGGTATAAAAATAAGTTGTGAATGCTGAGTGAATTAAACAATCGAAATTTAACTTGCCTACAGTGTAAAATTATGAATATCCTTTTCAAACCTTTCATAAAATTGTAATATCTTCGTCCTTCTCGTTAAAATGGCGTTCACATAAACTGACATGCTAGTAACTAGAAGTTGGATTTCCGTACATTTTCACCTAGCGATTGAAGACGGCGTTCACATTCGACATCAAAATAATTGCGAAAACCGGCTGATTTTTAATAGTTTTGGGAATTCGGGCGCTCAAAGGTGGTAGGCCTATAGTGAGCATCGTTACATACATAGGCACAAGCGTAATCGTTAACTCCAAACTTCTAAAGCGCCACTTGAAGGCCAGGCGCAGGGCACCAGCCTATTCACGAGCGTAGCCATATCAGATGGGGTTTCCAGAGAGGTCCGAGTCCGGTTTCCAGAAGGCCAAACCAAATCAGAGGGGGTTTCCCAGAGAGTAGTCCAAAAGAGGTCCGAGTTCGATTTCCAGGGTATCAGATCAGGAGAGGCTGTAGACCCCTATAATCTAAGAAATCCTGAGTCATTCCACAGTATAAATAATGACACTGTGGTCATTCGCTCACTGTGCAACTGTAGAAATTCGCATAATGCTAGTCTTAATGCTTGTTCCAAGGTCTGGTTTCCATTTGTAGACCTAAGTAAAGTTTATAGGCCTATTCTTCAGATTATGCCCGAGTTTCTGTCTTGTCAATTTTAGTTAAGCTTGCATCTAGTTAAGGTTATTTTGGATTTCATCAGCTGTGCATGTCTTATTTTTTTCTCTACAGTGAAAAGAGGCTATAATATAAACGTTTATATTATGAGAAAGCCATTCGCTATTTGTTACTAATGCATTTATGTTAACTTAGTGGGCATATAGCCCTTTTGGGTTACCATTTGTCGCCAAAACTTCCCTGTCTTTTTTTGTACACTGATTTTTGTTGTTTTGTTTTTTTGGTTGCAATAAATCCTTGATTGATTGATTGAAATATAAATTAGGCATTATAAACTTTTTATAATATGCATATTTTTTTGGTTCTATTCATATCGTGCTATTGTTCTACTGATAATGCACTGTTGTTAACCGATACTGTGCCATTGTTCTAGTTTTCGCCAGTGTTTGCATTGTTATGAAGTATGACGTTTGTCTCGTGCTAATAAAAGAATACTTACTTATTTGCTTATGAGTAGGAATACTTACTTATTTGATCGTCTTTGTGTGCAGTAGTTGAAAGTTACGAGCTATACAAAACATAGAAAAAAAATAGTATCTCACTTTAGCGTTTTTAGTTAATCGGCAATTTATTGTAGATTTGCTGTGCTGCTTTTCCTTATATTATCGCTCATTTCTGTTTATGCTATTCACTGACCTGTGCCTGATTATAATGTTGATGCGACATTTGTTGACTGGAGATTCACTGCCTGGAGTAAAAATTGTACTGTTTTATTTTCTGTTCAATATTTCCTTGCTTAGCTTGTCCTGTTTAGCGCTCGTGAATAGGCTCCTTCGAGTGGCGCTTTAGAAGTTTGGAGATAACGATTACGATTGATTTTCGAGGACATCGGCATCATTTCTATGTTGTTGTCTCAAGAAATATGTATCGCCCTTTTGCAGAAACCCTACTGTTTGAAAAATAACTTGCTGAAGACGTCATAAAATCCATATTTACAAATTCTGACGGAGAGTCAATTTTCACTCTGACTTGTCAGTGATGAAATATGTGATAAAGACACTTCTGAAATACGCAAGGAGGGTTACCAATTATTGCTGTATTGTATTGCAAAAAGGAAAGTATTATTGTAAAAGCAAAAAATATTCAAAAAGTATTCACGATAGCATTTTGTTGTCAGCTGTCTTTTAACTAGTCCTCCATTTAAAAAATTAATTATGGTCTCCTTTGCTTCAAATTTTCATTTCATTTAACTAATTTAATATAATATAACATATAATATAACAAGAATTTTAAGCAGTTCAGATATATATATATATATATATATATATATATATATATATATATATACATATATATATATATATATATATATATATATATATATATATATATATATATATATATACATACACGTGACTTTGAAGCCATGAAGACAATCAAGTGTTTCTGATAAACAAGAAACTGCAACAACCTTAGAAGGTGAGCTTTGAACGACTTTCAGGTTGTCTACAGTATGCAGAAATCAAACTCTGGTAAAGTTTGTTTCTTTTCCACTAGGACAATTTGAAATAGGCTATTTTCTTTCAAATGGTTACAAAAATATGTCCTTTTGGGGAGTATTACAATCACATGATAGCATATCATATTGAGAAATTAGTATAGCGCCGCTCACATCCACGGACATTCAACAGCGCTCCCAGAGTGAAGGCCCCGAGCAAAGAAAAGGTTTTATGAATGGAGAGGATGTATCCTATATTAATTTTATAATAGTTCTTAGCTTTCGTGCCAGAGATAGATGAGTGTATTACATCATATCCAATAATGACATATATCCAAATAACACCAATTGTTTTGTAGATTTGAAATGCAAATATATTAAAATTAGACAATCAATTCACTTTACAAACACTTTACAAACAATTCAAAACTCATGTACCTAAAGTGGCATATTTAATCTAAAGAATGATTAATTTTTGTTCCTTAGCTGAGCCGTGGTATCTGATGAATTATCCAACCAACTAGGTCGCAGATCACAGTGGGATCAGTCCTTGTAGCTTTTCTACTGAGTCCATTTCTAGACAGTTGAATTGTAGATTCTCTTTCGAAGTTTAGACTATGATGAATCGCGTAGCTTCGGATAACCAAAAACCAACATTTGATTAAATTGAAGCGTACTTATGTGGACCTCCTTCAACAACCGCAGACATCAGCAATTCGTAGAGCTCCTTTTTTTGCTATCTTATACTATGTCTATATTAATTATGAGACTGAAAAATACAAGTTATTTGATAAACAAGGCTTCCCTAAAAAGCGATGTAGGAAGAGATCCAGAAAGTATGGTTGTATGTACAGAGGTAGGAAAAGCATTCCGCATATGTTCAGAAAGAATCTAGTTTGAGCTACAGTGGTCCTGGTACACGGAACAAAGAGAACATGTCGGTGAAGCAATGATGATAACAGTGTTCCATAAATTCCTTTTCGATTTCAAACATTTCATCGCATATTCCGCAGCCATAAGGTCTAAAGAAGAAAGAACTCACATACTGTTCATTAACTGTTGCCTGACATTCAAAAACCTGTTTTTCAACTGCAGTTAGATTCATATTCTGCCAAGGTGAATTATTTTGATTAGCCTCTGCTGTTGATGCAGCTGACTTGCTGAACCACTCATATGATGTACTGCCACTGGATCTCACAGTCATGCTTGACACAATCAGTGGTGCACATTTTAATTGCTTTTCTCCATGTTGGTTCTTTGCGTGCACTTTCAGGTGACTCCTTCTAACATAAGCTTCATCACGAAGTTTGTATTTGTAAGGTCTGACTGCAGTGTGCACCCTTGTGTGACGTTGCAGTTTATCTTTGCGTGCAAATGATTTGTCACAGAAGTTGCACTTGTATGGCTTTTCTCCAGTGTGGCTTTTTATATGGACATTCAGAGAAGACAAATGTGCAAATGCCTTGTCGCATAAGTTGCACTTGTGTGGCTTTTCTCCAGTGTGGGTTCTTACATGGACATTCAAACTCAACCTCTGTGCAAATGCTTTGTTGCATAAGCTGCACTTGTATGACTTGTCTCCAGTGTGATGTCTTATATGCAGTTTCAGATTAGACCTATGTGCATATGCTTTCTTGCATAACCTGCACTTGTATGGCTTTTCTCCAGTATGGGTTCTAATATGCAATTTCAGAAGATGCCGCACAGCAAATGCTTTGTCACAAACGATGCACTTGTATGGTTTTTCTCCAGTGTGGGTTCTTACATGGACATCAAAATTCGACCTCTGTGCAAATGCTTTGTTGCATAACCTGCACTTGTATGACTTTTCCCCAGTGTGGGTTCTTATATGCAGTTTCAGATAAGACCTCTGTGCAAATGCTTTCTTGCATAAGCTGCACTTGTATGGCTTTTCTCCAGTATGGGTTCTTATATGCGATTTCAGAACATGCCTCACTGCAAATGCTTTGTCACATAAGTTGCACTTGTATGGTCTTTCTCCAGTGTGGATTCTCATATGCTCATACAGAGGAGACGGCTGTGCAAAGAGTTTGTCACATAAGTTGCACTTGTATGGTTTTTCTCCAGTGTGGGTTCTCATGTGGATGCCCAGATAAGATCTCCGTACAAAGGCTTTGTCACATAAGCTGCAGATGTGTGATTTTTCTGCAGTATGGGTTCTGACATGGCGACGAAGGTAAGCCTTCGTTGCAAATGTTTTGCTACAAATTTCGCATGCGTATCGTGTTTCTTCATTCTCGATTCCCCCTTGCATCTTCGATCTATGTTAAATTCAAAGGACACTAAATAATTATATACCCTGTAGTTTACCATTTTCTGCATCACAGTTGCGTAACCCGTGTGAGGTAAGTAAACTCATATTGGTAAATGCGAAGACTGAGTTCCTGTGCATATAAACAATATGGTCGCTACTGACTTCGCTCCAGTAGACTGCCGACAGCCACCAGCCTTATCCAATAATGCCATTCACTAAATAAGTAAGTAACGCGGTTGTTTTGTGCTATAACGTGTGTTGAAGGAAATAGGAAGTATGTTTTGGCACTTGTGGTTGATCTGCGCTATACTGTTTTAAATAAAATCATTTAGTTCTATTTGTAATTTAAGTTCTTGTTCGTTACTTACTTACTTAGCGAACTGCATTATGGGATGTGGCATGTAGGTAGCAGCGCTCTACTGGAGTGATGTCAGTGGCAACCATACAATGTTTATACACAGGCACTCAGTCTTGGCATTTACCCCATTTTTTCCACAGCTCAAACGTCAAACCTTACCCATGTTTAAAACGTTAAATTTTTTGATGGAGGTTAATTGGGTAAACGTACGCTTTAGCATAATTAATTATTGGCAGGATTTAGAAAAAACGAATAGCGTAAATAATTATTTCATCCAGTTTCTCGTTTGAACTATGTTTTCATCGACCTTCCAGCTTCTAGTTTAGTTTTAATATTACACGTTTTAATCGTTCATCTATCCGGCTTCCAGTTTTAGCTCATTTTCATCACACATCCAGCTTCTATTTTAAGTTTTAATATGACACATTTTCATCGCTGACACAGCTTCTAGTTTGAGGTCTATTTACTTTATACATCCAGCTTCTCGTTTTATTTTCATTGCTCGTCCACCTTCCAATTTGATTTCTATTTTTATCGCTCATCCAGCTTCTATTTTGTTTTAATATGACACATTTTCATCGCTGATACAGTTTGAGCTTTATTTTCTTCGCACATCCAGCTTCTCGTTTTATCTCCATTTCATCGCTCATCCAGCTTGCAGTTTGATTTCTAGTTTCATCGCTCATCCAGCTTCCAATAATTAATTACACTAAAGCGTACGTGGACATTTCGTCCAATAATTAATTACGCTAAAACGTACGTTAAACGTTAATTGTACACCTTAAGTTGTAGATTCAGTGCTAAATGTGTGCCAAACAGACAAAGCAAAGCAAAGTATTAAAGCAAAAGTAAGCTTATTCGAAATATTTACCTAGGGAAAGGGAAATTACAATACAACTAAATATTATAGAGCGCTCGAATAAGAGAAGTCTTGCACGAGAGACGTGTTGCGGTGCATTCCTAGTCATAGTACAACTGGAATACATGAGTTTTAATTTTGATTTAAATTGGGAAATTTAAGAAAATGAAAGACAATGAATGTAATTGGAGAACTAGTTAAAGCAGATGACTAGAAAAAAGTATTCATAAATATAGCAACGCACAACCTTGACCCTCTTACTGTAGATCTAGTCGAAAAAGTGGCTAGACTAAATAAAAATGCCCGCGCGACCTCAACAAGAAGCCGTAGTAACATAATTCAACATGTACAACGCTAGTAATCAGAATACCGAGAAGCGTAGAGCGCTCTTAAATGTGAATTCTCTCAGATTACTAATCGTAAGAACAGAGGAATATAAATTACAAAGTCCCGCAGCCTATTAGGCCTAGAGAATTGTTTCGATCCTTTCTTTTGTTAAGTGATACAAAATGGCGCTGCAGTAAATAGCTGCGCCCAAAATAGAAGTTGCAATGTTGATAATTATTTCCTCTAGCGATTAAATGCGTAATTTACGTCAGTAGTGCAGTGATCGTAATCGTAATCTCCAATTTTCTAAAGCGCCACTGTAAAGCTGAGCGCAAAGCACCAGCTTATTCACGAGCGCTGCGACGTATCCGAGGGGTTGTCCAGAAATCGATGTCCGTTGGTGGTCCGAGTCCGGTTGCCTAAGTTAAGTTACGTTCGACAGTGGCTAGAGAACTAAAACTTTAAACATTGTGCAAACTGCACGAACAAGCAAAATATTATATTTATTTTGTAGAGTAGGGGCCTATATAAACATTGGCGACAACAATCAGCTACAGCCACAATAGTCATGGTGTACGATTTTCTTAAGAATTATAATAAAATTACGTTATTAGCACTATTTGTTTGGCGTTCTAGTGACCTAATACATTCTGACCTAATTTCGAGGCCGCTTATTAAAGCAACAGTAAGCTTAATCGAAATATTTACCTAGGGAAAAGGAAATTACAACTAAATATTATAGAGCGCTCGAATAAGAGAAGTCCTGCAGGAGATACAATATAAAATCGTTAGTTCAAGGTTAAAAATTGCGGGTCAACATATTTACAAGAACTGTAGTAATTCGGAGGAGTTGACGAGAGAAACCAATGTTATAGTAGGCAAATCTATTCAAGACATGGTAGCAAGAGTGTGCAGCGTAGAAAAAGTTTAGAGATGGAGACGAAAACCTCAGGCGGTGACTAAGAGTTTAGACACCGTGATAAAAAGCTTGGAGTTATTGTTGAAACGCCTGAAAAGGGAGGGTCATTAGTACAGCAGAATGATCAAAAACCAGAAAAGGTGGTATCCAGTAAAACGAAGGACAGGGGTTGATGATAGGAGATTCACTAGTTCGACACGTTGGGAGGAATCTGCAGAAGCAGTGTGCTGGATTTAGCACTGTCTGCAAGCCCGGTGCCAGAATAGAGCAGATCATTCCGGAGATTGAGAAGAGAGACGTCAAGGCTGACACGGTTATTTTGAAAGTGGGCACAAACAATCTGAGAATGGATGACACAGAAGAGATGATGACGAAATACGAAGGGGCTGAAGGAGGAGAGACAGAGGGACGTTGTGGTAGTGGGCATTTTGCCAAGGCAGGGCTTCAGTGAAACCTTAGACAGTTACTGTAAGACAGTTGACATAAATAGAAGACTGTGAGGTGGAATTCAATCCCTGGAAAGGTGGGTACATGGGGAGAGATGGTCTCCATCTGAATGCCCGCAGTGCGGACATGGTTGCGAGACAAGTCTTCATGATGATGATGACCAGTATGAGAATTGTAGAAAAAAGACTGGGGGGGGGGTTAGACATTGATTTACGTGGAGTTTGGGTGTGCAATTAAGACTTTACTGTGAGGTCCTAAGAAAGACTGGGGGTTAAACCCCCCAAGCCCCCCGACAATTCTCACCCTGATGATGACTTTAAACTTGGTGGGAAGACAGTTAGCACAGTAAATAGAGTTGCTAACTGTCACACAAATAAAGGCAATAAATTAAGAAAAAGACAAACTTGTGGTAGTGAAGACAGGAGATAATATAGGGAAACTGGAGGCAGTAAAATTGTAAAGTGTATGTTTGCAAATGTGAGGAGTAGCCTATTGTAAGTACAGTATCACAAAAAGAGCAGAATTGGAATTGTATGCTGATAACGAGACACCGGACATAATTGGAATATTAGAGTCATGGACAAAGCCGGAAATCACAGATGGCGAACTAGCTCTAGATGGATAGAGATTATTTAGAAAGGATCGAGCTAACCAGAAATCAGTTGGACATGGGGCTGGAGGGGTTCTGCTATATGTTAAAATCGAACACCATGCTTCCATAGTGAGTCACAACACATGGTTAACCGAAAAATGATTCACGGACAAATGGTTAACGACAAAAGGTTATAACGACAAATCTTAATCTCCAAACTTCTAAAGCGCCACTCGAAGGCCAAGCTCCGGGCACCAGCCTATTCACGAGCGCAACGTCAGATCAGAGGGGTTCCCAGAGAGTAGTCCAAACGGGGTCCGAGTCCGGTTTCCAGAGGGCCAAACCAAATCAGAGGGGGTTTCCAGAGTGGTCCAAAAGAGGTTCAAGTCCGATTTCCAGGAGGCCAAACCAAATCAAAAGGGGTTCCAGAGAGTAGTCCAAAAGAGGTCCAAGTCCAATTTCCAGGGACAAATGGTTCACGACAAATGGTTCACTAACGATAGGTTCATTTTTTCATATTGGTAAGACATTCGGTAGATGGCAAATCTAACCATGTATCCAACTTCTATTTATATTATTTTTTAAAAGTTAACGCCATTTTAAGAAGCAAGACAAAGGAAAAAGAAATATTTTACAGGGTTTCGATATTTTGCTGGTATTTCTGAATAATAACTTAATTTTCTGATATACCTGTCATGAAAGTGTACTTGACTAAATAAATCTATAATTGAGAATTTACTTTGTTTTACTGTGCCATAAATTGCGTATTGTCTGTGTGGTATACAGTAACTGGTGGGAGTGTGATGACTTGACACAGTTTTTGGCGAACATGTACAATCGGGGTATGTACTATCTGGGTGGGTGACTTTGTATCATGAGGGTCGGTTATGGTCAGGGTAAGCGTCGTGAGGGTCGGTTAGGGCTTAGCGCTAGGGTCAGTGTAGCCTATGTATTTGTGCGACTAAAAAAGCTATACCTGGGAGTGGAAGCTGGATTTCAAAATTCAGGGCTATGGTTAGGCACCTCGATTGTACATGATCGCCCAGTTTTTATTATATAAATTATGTCTTATGAATCTTACGTAAGAATTTTACTTTTTTTTCAATAATTAAATTTGTGTGCGATATAGCTTGCAGTAAATGCGAAGACTGAGTGCCTGTGTACATAAACAGTATGGTCGCCACTGACCTTGCTGCAGTAGAGTGCCACTAGCTACCAGCCTTATCCCATAAGGGGTCAACCCGAACCCCCGAAGTCCGAATCCTTGAAAACGCTGAAAATACACAAAAGCCCGATTTCCCGAAAACAGTTTTATTGAAAGTGGCCGAACTCCCGAAAAATATTCAAAGTTAAATTCTAAACTCTTATACGTGACATAGATCTAGCGTGGTCTTGCATTTGTCCAACTTCTACTTTCAGTTACATTTTCATGACGAATCGATTTCGGGGATCCAGCAGAAATTGGTTTCGAAGATTGGGGTTTCGGGGATTCGGGCCTCACCCTCCCATAATATATTCGCTAAGTTAGTAAATAACACGGACTTTAATTTCCTCGAAAATTATAATATGTGCAAACATCTTAAGAATTGGTTATTTCTTGGAATATATGATTGTTCTTATACTGTTTTAAATATTTAAAGTCATTTGGTTCTGTGTGTATTATTTAATCCTGTTGCGTTTGTGTCAACGGGAATTTTTGCAATAAACGAATATTGATTTATTGAATATAAGTCCCTGTTCGTTACTTACTTACTTACTTAGCTAATTGCATTAAGGATGTGGGGCATGGTGGCTCAGTGGTAAGTTCGGCGCCTTGTGACCGGAGGGTTGCAGGTTCGAATCCCATTCTAGCCGCTGCGTGCGGACCTTGGGCAAGTCCTTCACTCGCAATTGCTCGTGGCGCTTCGGCGTGAAATTATGGCACAGTATACCAATGCTGTAGTCGGGAACGCCTCAGTAGTAGTTGACTTCGAGAGGCGCTATAGAAATATCCGGAATAAAGAAAAAAAAATGTGGTAGGTAGCAGCGCTCTATTGGAGCGAATGGTAACCATATTGTATATATACACAGGCACTCAGTCTTCGTATTTACTTAGTTTGCATATGTGAACATAACTACATTTTTGATGTGCATATTGGCAGGCGTGTTTCCATTTTCAAACTTTATATGTCATTCTCGGTAAAAGCGGGTTTTAGCATCGGAAATCATTTCATAGTTAAACTGAACTAGACATTGGATGATTGATGGAAAGTTTACTGAACTAGAACCTGCATGATCGATGATCGGTAATCCTGGGCTTTAGCGTCCGAAATTATTTTCACTGAAACGTTCTAATACAATATACAATAAATAATCATCGTTCATCCAACTTCTAGTTTCAGTTATATTTTAATCGATTATCCAGCTTCTAGTTTCGTGAATATTTTCATCAATCTTCCAACTTCTAGTTCGAGTTTTACTATCAAATGTTTTCATCGCTCATACACGGGAATAATATCGGCACTAACACGATACATTTTCATCGCAATTCCAACTTAATCTAGTTTGACTTTTATTATGTAATATTTTAATCGATCATCCGGCTTCTAGTTTCATTGATATTTTCGTCAATCTTCCAACTTCTTGTTTGAGTTTAACTGTTAAAGTTTTCATCGTTCATGCAATGTAAATAATTTCGGACGCTAAAACCCAGGATTACCCGATGATCATATTACACAATAAAACTTAGACTAGAAGTTGGATGAGCGATTAAAATATATATCGTTTTAGTGTCGATATCATTGCTGTGGATGAGTGATGAAAACATCTCATACTAAAGCAAACTAGAAGTTGCATGGTCGATGAAAATATAGGTCAAACTAGAGCTGGATGATCAATGAACATACAACTTAAACTGGAAGTTGGATGTACGATGATTATCTATTATACTATTTATTGTATTATAATATTTCAATGGAAATGTGTCTCTCGAATAATTTCCGACACTAAAACCAAGTTTTGCATCATTTCTGATATATCCAAAACAGAGTCTCCCTGTAAAAGTCTCTTCCCAGATAATCTATTTCCAAACATTCTGCATTTGAGCAACTGTCTTAGAATGCATTCTCCCTGGAATCTATTCTTTATAAGAAACTCTCTGCATGGCAAAATGGTTCCCCCTCTGTTGATATAATCTTTTCCAGGTAAGACTTTTCTTTGAGAAATACAGTAACATTAAATTTTGTTCTAAAGTTAACAACAATTTACGCCAGTGTACTTCGTAACTTTAAACGCTTCCCGAATGCATCGGGAAATCGGGTTTTTGTGTATTGTAAGACTATTTAGCATTTTTAAGCAATATGTTGCAATAACGACATGAAATTTCTGACTCTTTCGGCGGAGACTTTATATCGTGTCCTTCAAATTCCGGCATTTTCATTCAAAGCACCATTTGAATTAATCTAACGTTGACAGCTAGCCTTTGCTTGTGCCTTGATCATAAATGCAGCTTTTTCTCACAGATGACTTCTTACCATGAATGGTATAATTCCCTCTCGAATTAATATCCCTGAGCATCTTTATAAATGTACTTTTGAAATTTGTTGATTTAAGATTTTTATCACTCCACATTTAAAAGCATTTCTACATTGTATTTTGATATGAAAGCAGCTTAATTTCAAACTTAATATTAACATATTTACAAAATTGTACCGAGAGAAAATTCATTTACATTTTCTTTACATAAAAATATAGGCAAGACAATTTACCAAACAAACATTTCGCATTCCAATTTAGATTTTAAAAATCAAACATATGAAGCAAGTGGATCCATTGTTGACCTCTAAGTTTGGGAGTGGGGAGCCGTGTAATTTCTGGTTCCCATGCTCATAGTGCACCCATATTTGTGAATGCTATTAGAACACTTCAAAAGCCAAGGAAAATGAATGATAATCTGCTAAAAGCTGTGATTTTCTTTGACAGAAATAGAAGCACGATTTCAAGGTGGAATATATGATGAAATCCTAGCCTGTGAATTTGTTGAAAGTGTTACAGACAATTTGATCATGATTTAAAGGTATTGTGACTGAAAGGATGGACATTGGTGTAAAGAAACTTTGCCAGTCGTTAAAGTAAAGACCTGCTTAAAGAATCGGATCTACGAAACGTTGTGATAGTTATTGAATAAACAAAACGATACTCTAAAATCATATAACTTTCTAAGACTTAACAACATGGCAAATATCTCAGCGTCGTCACTTCAGTTCAATGAGTGTGACAGTTTTAAAGAGGATGAATGCAAGACAGAGCTAGAGGAAAAAAGTGGATCAGAAACGACAAAATCATTTGACAATGATCATGAACAGAAGATGCATAAAAGAGTCCATACAATGAAGAAACCACACAAATGCCAAGTATGTCATAAAGCATTTGCGAGAATTGGTAGATTGACAGAACATATGCGAACACACTCTGGAGAAAAACCATACGTGTGCGAAATATGTGAAAAAGCGTTTGCAAGAAGCGACAAATTGAAACACCATGTAAGAATCCACACAGGCGAAAAACCATACATTTGCAAATTATGTGACAAAGCTTTTGCATGGAAAAATGATCTGACAAACCATTCAAAAGTTCACACAGGAGAGAAACCGTTTAAATGTGAACTATGCGATAAAGCGTTCGCAAAAAGAAGCGACCTTACGAAGCATTCAAGAACCCATACTGGAGAAAAACCTTACAAATGTAACATATGTGACATGACATTTGGAGACAATTCTAATCTGAAAAGCCATGAAAAAATCCACACTGGAGAACAACCTTACAAATGTGATGTATGTCATAAAGCATTTGGAAATCTTTGTCATCTGGAAAGACATATGAGAAATGTCCACACTGGAGAAAAGTCATACAAATGCCAGTTATGTGAGAAAGCGTTTGCATGGAAAAGTGATCTAACAATGCATTCAAGAGCTCACACAGGAGAAAAGCCATTCAAATGCGAAGTATGTCATAAAGCATTTGCACGCAGTGGGAATTTGAAATGTCATAAAAGAACTCATACTGGCGAAAAACCGTTCAAGTGTGGACTTTGTCAGAAAGTTTTTGGAAACTTTTGTGTCCTAGAGAAACATACACGGACCCACACTGGAGAAAAACCTTACCAATGTCTGATATGTGAGAAATCGTTTGCACAGAGTGGTTCACTGAATAAACACATGAAAACGCACACTGGAGAAAATGCTTTGGTGTGACTTATGTCATAGAGCATTTGGACGGTACACTATGCTTTGTGGACATGCAAAACCGCACTTAAAAGAAAAGGCACGCCATTGCCAAGTATTTGAGGGGACACTTGAAATTTAAATACACACGAGATTTACTAGATTTTGAGAAATTGAGGCTGAAGGCCCATTCCATTTCAGACTATCTGCAAATAGATAATGAAGAGAGAATGCCAATGAAGAGTGTTGTATGCTATTTGAACTTCATTAGTTACAATTTCTTTTAAATTTGCTAAGGCGCGTTAGGTGACTAACGAGCACTGTGAAGTGATTCTTAGAAGTTGGTATGAAATATCATTAGATATTTTGAGAAATATGGTTGTGTGATTGTTCATTTCTGAGCTTTATTTATAATTTAAATTTAAAGTATGGCATGAAGTATGCACTGTCAAGATATAAGCTTAGTATATTTGTTCTTTATGTTGTAGTTGATCTTGCTTTGCTAATAATATTAACCTTTTAACGACGAGATGTTTAGTTTTCCATACACTTTAGCGCGCAGTCGTCATTGAAATGTTGAGAACATTATGGGAGGCAGAAAGATCGACATGGTTGAAAAGTGACAGCGGAAGGTATCAAGGAATGCTAACGAGGATAGTAAGAGTTCCTGCAAATATGTGAGAAGCAGAGAAGGAAAGATAAGAACACGGCCATTGAAAAAGGAAGTTGGAAAGGAAGAAGTTATTAATGGATGAGGTGGAAGATGCTGAACTACTGTCAATATTTCGGTCTCCGTTAACCCTTGGGCTACCCAGGCTTTTGCGAAATCGGCTACCAAGCGGTTGGTGGTTACCACCATCCCCCAGGATGTCGTGTTTGGTTTCAAATATATCATGTAATACAGCAATTGATTCAGCATTCATTTGAGGCTTAATTTGCAACAATAAAAACGTTCAAAGTCTCTGTTAGTTAGAGACAAAAAATCTGAAGTCATGCACCTATATCAACAGTCAGACTGGAGACGTACCACGGGAATGAAGGTATGCAGTCGTAGCTCCAGTGTTTAAAAAGTGAAATAGAAGTGAACCAGATAACTACAGACCAGTCAGTTTAAATATTGTGGTGTCCTCTGTCCAAGGTCATGGAGAGAATTTTAAGGATTATATAGTGGAACATTTTAATGAGCATGATAGGGCAGTCAACATGGATTTACCAGAGGTCGTTTGTGTTTCAGAATCCTGTTGGAGTTTTTTTTAGGTGTTCTGTTGGAGGACTTACGAGAGAAAGCTGTAGATATATGACCATTAGGGTGGAGTGAAAGCTATAGGTAAAACAATTTTGAGGAATCTGCAATTGGCAGGGGGTGCAAAACTTGTGTATAGATACTAGTTTTGCTAGCGTAAAATATTTTGCCTCTAGGATTATGTTTTGAGGTGCCCCAACGGCGAAAACCTATCCCATTATAACCCAGAAATTGAAATCTTCCATAATAAACTATTCTTGGAATTTTAAAATGACCTTGTTAGAAGCAAATCATGTAACAATTTGCTAATAGGTGCTTCTAGACTAATTTGACCCTGCTGAAAACGAAAATCGTGGTTAGCAAGCTGCAGTTATAGCGGTTACATGGAAAAACCAAGATGTCGGCCAAAATGGTGGCCAATATCTTCAAATGGCTATAAGTACAGTCACGTATATAACGGAAACATGATTTTAGAGTCTAAATAAACATTTCCGGGGTCAAGGAATGCGATGGAACTAAAGACACATATGTAGCAATGCCAGAAAACAAAATGGCGGACAAAATGGCGGCCAATATCTGCAAATGGCTATAAGTAAGGTCATGTATATCATGAAAACATGATTTTATAGTCTAACTTAACATTTTCGGGGTCAAGGAATGCAATGGAACTAAAGACACATATGTAGCACTGCCAGAAAACTAAATGGCGGCCAGGCTGTAGTTGTGTTTTCTTGGTTAAAGAATACCAACGAAATTAAACTCTATATGTAGCATTGAAGTTATTGCAGTTTCAATGTCATTATACATAAAATTTTTAATAGCCTGCGATTCCAGTTTAACCATTTTATACATAACGGATGCAATATTCGTGTTTCGTGACTTGACTTCTATAGACCAGAGCTATTTCAAGTAGAATTCTGTTAGCAGTTGTAAGCCATCTTGAATGAACTACTGGGTCGTGTTTTCGATTAGCAACTTCGTCAGGGCATTTCCTAGCAGATATAGATTGACATATAGGACCATTGTACAAATACTTCTGATCGATACTGTCGGCATTATCAACACACAGACAATTGTCAAGTGCAATTGCTGTAAAGGGAACTACTGAT
Source organism: Allolobophora icterica (assembly GCA_963556255.1). Lineage (NCBI taxonomy): Eukaryota > Metazoa > Annelida > Clitellata > Crassiclitellata > Lumbricidae > Allolobophora > Allolobophora icterica. The sequence continues at coordinate 43,898,828 of OY744613.1, forward strand.
TTGTTTTCAGATGCTTGGTTTGCTTTACCAATTGGACTTGACAACGTTCTAGGACCATGTGTTACACTATCAAGTTTCCGTAGGAGATGTCTCAAAGGCAATTGGTTTGCATGCAACAAACAAACGAGCCACTGCAGTGGTCACCCTATCTGCATTTCGAGCAAGGGAATAACACCTCCTCTGTTACCAGTATTCATATTTGTGCCATTGAACCCAACAACAAGCAATCTGTTCGTTGTAATTTCATTTCGGTGGAGTAAGCTTAGATCTGATATTCCTCTTGCTATACTTTATGGGTTTCCAACTGATGGACTGAAATGACATGCATATTTCGAATTGGGTTCTAATATGCTCCTCGGTTATCATATTCTGATAATACCATCTTCATTTTTCACTTGCACTTTCCTTCTATCAACATATAACCCTATTATGGATTCTCGTTCACTTGCTTGTAAATATTTTCTGACTCTCATTCTCTACGAATTTTACTCCTGTCGTTATCCTGCGATCTGTGATCTTCATGCACTACTTAGTCTATCAGCTCTTCAATCAGAAACATCGTATCTATCACATTCCCTTGTCGCAACACTCAGAGTTGTTTGCATCTGCTACTGCTGAAACAATTACTGTTTAATCTCGCTGCAGGTCATCAAGAACAATTAGGAAGAACTCCATCATGTCAGCACATGTCGGAAGCACTGTTTGAGACAGTTCTGAATGAATACCAAGTACTGGACAGCTAATAGGTTTTATTGTTTTTGGCTGTTTGACTGACATTCTTGCAATCTGCCTTTCAGTCTTCAATATATTTACAAAAGACATCGCCAAAATAAAAATGCAATAGTGAAAAAATATCACATTGCAAGTATAAAAAAACTCATGCCATCCATGCAAAATCTCGGCAATTCGTGTTTTTTTGGGTGGCCTTGGGGCACCTCAAGAATTTAACCAAATCCAGTAATATTTTACATGCAGGCTACTGGGCACAGTAGACAACTTTTGCACACCCTGCCGATTCTGCAATGTTAACTTCATGTTTTCACTCCACCCTAATGACCATGGTACATGCCTGTGTATCTTTGCGCATTGGCTATTCCAATTCTCTTTTAATTGGGTACCTAATGTTCAGCAGTTTCCTATGCAATCCGTCATAGATGCTGCATCTAGACTTAGTGCCCACTTACTACGATACCCACACATCACCTCATATCCGCAAAATGAACTTCACTGGCTCCCTGTCCTGTTTCGTATTCGATACAAGGCTCTCCTTCTAGTTACTAGATCCCAGTAGTAGTTTCAGTTTAACGACGCTGTGTCATAACAAAGATGATTAGCGTCGCCGTTCTCCTTTATCCAGGCTTGGGACTGGCACTGTCAGAGTACAAACAGTGGCGGAGTAGCTAGATCCCAGTTGGGTTTAGCGCTTAAATAGGCTACCTTTCTGAACTGATGAGCAAACCAATCTCTACATTCTCCACTTTCCCCCTTCTTTCTGCTGACCGATTGGACTTGTTTGTGAATTGTACATCAGTCGCGAACCTCATCGGGCCTTCGCTGTGGCTGCCCCTTCGCTGTGGAATGAGCCCCCTAATGTGATCCGGGGCGCTTTCACCAACTTCACATGCCTAATAGACCAAAGACTTGTCTTTTTGCACAAGTCCATCACGTTGAGAGCGCTTCTGAATAGCTCTGCTGCGATGAGCGCTTTACAAATATTTATATTACTAGATGTTTGCCCGTCCTAATAATATGGTATTTCAACAGATTAGAAGAAGCCCTACACACTGTGGGGCTCACTATGTATCGTTACACGGGTCCGGCCCGAATCCCCGAAACCCGAATCCCCGAAACAAATTTGGCCCGAATCCCCGAAATCAATTTTAGACTAAAATTATAAATAAACAGGTGAATAGGAGTATATCGCGATACATCAATGCCACGTTAGGTCTATGTCATGTACCAGTTTACAAATTAACTTTGAATAGTTTTCGAGAGTTCGGCCGCTTTCTACAAAAATGTTTTCGGGAAATCGGGCTTTTGTGTATTTTCAGCGTTTTCGGGGATTCGGGTTTCGGGGATTCGGGTTGACCCCTCGTTACACACACCACGTAATGGTATTATTATACTGATATCGCAGCGTGCGCAATATCTAATACACCGTCGCTAAATACTCTAGAGTCGTAATAGGGCCTACATCCAACCGTTAAACATTAATAAAGTTATTGCTCGCCCCAACCTAATTTGATATAGGGCCGATAGCCCGATATACAATACCACCTGTACAATAATTGGAAACTACATTTTAAAATTTCGTTCCCCATTTGTGCCTAGCGTCCCATAAATGGGACGGGTAGTTTAAAATTTCCAATAAATTCAAATCTTCAATAATTTGACAAGTATTTGATATCAAATTGTTTGTCAGATGCTAGACAACATTTCTGGGCTGCTATTGGGCTACTTAATTAATATGTGCGCGAGTTGATGGCGTTTGTTTTTAGCAAAGACCTACCGTCGCTAGTTGTGAAATCTACGCGTATCAACTCTTAATTATTTAAGATACAATCAATAATTCTGCAAGTTCATCGTAATACACACGAAGGTCAGTATGTTTTCCAACTGTTTCAATAACTTTGTCTAATTGAAACAGTCATTATGGAATTTTAGTGCTGCTTGACCTACCGTCCCATTTATGGGACGCTAGGCACGAATGGGTGGGGCGTTTGTGTAAACGCAGTTTGAAGCTTACAAAATTGCATGTATGAATTTCTTAGTTATAATTATGTTCATTTGCATAATTTAAGTTGTCCTACACTATAATGTTCCATCCTGTATTGCAGGCTCTCTATTAGATTTCTTGAATTGGTGAAATATGGGCCGATTAGACTTGCAAAGTGCTATATTGTTGTCAATTCGGGTTATGCAGTTTGGGTTTGAAAGTCTTTCAATTTGGACACATGCTTTGATTTCAAACTACAAAAATGTATTTGATTTTTGTTGTTGTGAACATTAGCATGCCGAAACAGAAAGGATTTACTTTTCATCAAGTACTAGCAATGCAAGAAGACGTGGTCTTCACACATGCAGATATATTCATCACACCGCCGTGGGATCAAATCTGTAGCGATGAGGATAGCGGTGACGAAGATGAAGGCACGTGTCATAACCTGACTCAGAGACAACTACGAGCCGAGGCAGTAGCAACTTTGACAAGAACACTTCAGGATTGATGGAGGTGATGAATCACACACAGTGTCCACATCAAGACTGGCACCGAATAGGATGATTTCTCCACCGGCCAATTTTTTGACTGCAGGTGTTTCTTCAGCAGAGACCTTGACTCATGGTGGTGTAAGAGTGTCGGATACAGCCAAGATTTCAGATTTCAACCACCAATGGTTTTAGGTGAAGACTGTCCAAGTCATATACTTTGGCAGAGATCTCACCATCTAGCTGTTGGACTCCTGAGGCTGTCAGCAGGTGATGCTGACAGATACTTTGTCAGCCATCAGTTCATGGTGAAGAATGTTGAAGCCATCACTGCGTCTTTGCGAATTCCTTGATAGTGGTATGTCAACCACGATGAATACTGCAGCGAGGACTTCATCGGACAGCAGCTAATCCTACCACGGCGATGAAAGGCACAACTGACCGTGAATCAGACGACAAAGGCAACAAGCCAGATAGGAAATGGGTGAAAAAGACATGCCTAAAGCTGTAGTCGGCTGATCATATCCTTCTGAACCAGTATGCTATTACCGACTACCAGCCAACAACTTTGTTTGAGCGCTTTCTGGAGTAATCATACAGTTAGTTGAAATACGAACAAGTATATGCAAAGAAGTGCTCAACACTCTGCCTACTCTGATAATTATGTTCTCTATTTTGATAACTTCTTCACCTGCCTCCTACACCTCACGACACTAAATATTCTTGCAACGGGAACAGTGCGCGCAAATGGGATTGAAGATTGTACTATAACTTCTGTAGATAAATTCTAAATAATTGTCCGTTGAACAAAAGAGCACAGATTGAACACAGTCCAACATTATTGTGACAAAATGGAATGACAATTGCTTCGTGACCATGGCATCCAACTGCCATGGGGTAGAACCAATAAGTTTCGGTACAACAGTGGTCGAAGGCTGCCAGTAAAGTTGTAACCATATTTGATAAGCCAATACAAGAACATGGGTGGAGTGGACCGGATGATCCACAATATTGTCACTTGCTGCAACTCAGTTCGTTTGCACAAGTGGTGGTGGCCTCTCTTCATGTACCTAATGGATGTCACCATGCAGAATGCCTGGCTGATCTACAGGTTGACTCAATCAGCGAGTCATCAGTCAATGGGTCAGCTGGAGTTCCGAAGCAATGTCTGCAATGTGTTGGTTTTACCCAATGGCATTTGGATGCCATAGTCACAAAGCTATTGACATTCATAAGAGCTATTTTCTTGAATGCATAGCCATTGGCAGACCATCGGGGCATACATAGCCACAGAGCCAGAGAGCTCCGATGGAGGTATTGTATTGTATTTGGATATTTATAAAGCGCTTCTAGCGGGAGGGCCATTCAGAAGCGCTCCCAGTGCGAGAGACCCCGAGAGAAAAAGCAAGTTTTAAAAAACTTAAAAGAGGAAGAGACGTTACCTGAGAGAATAGAAGAACGAACGTACGGAGGAAGCTCATTCCAAAGAGCAGGGCCAATGGAGGCAAAAGACCTAGATTGAGCCAGAGAAGTCCTGACACGGGGAACGAGGAGGTCCAAGCGGTCAGATGAACGAAGAGGACGAAGAGAAGCAGCAGAGTGAGGGCGATGAATTAAGTCACATAAATATTTTGGAGCGAAACCAAGTTGAGCCTTACACACAAGGATGAGGACCTTAAATTGGATGCGGGCAGAAAGCGGGAGCCAATGGAGTTCTTCTGTCATAAAGGTGGTGATATGAGAGAATCGAGGAAGACGGGCAATTAATCTAGCAGCAGCATTGAGAACGGACTGAAGAGGAGCAAGACGGACTTTAGGAAGACCAATGAGGAGGGAATTGCAATAGTCAAGTCTAGAGCAGACAAATGCATGGACAATTGAAGTGAAAATTGGAGATGAGAGAGAGCGACGGATAGCTCTGAGGCGCCTTAGGTGAAAATAGGAAGTGCGAGTGAGTTTGGAAATGTGTTCAGTAAAGGTCAGACAATTGTCAAGGGTCACTCCTAGATCACGAACGCTAGACGAGAAAGTTAAAAGCGGAAACCTTTGAGACAGCACAGCAAAGTCGAGTTTTAGAAGTTGCTGAGGAGTGCCAAACCAGATATATTGGGTTTTGGACGAATTAAGGGAGAGGCGATTGCAAGACATCCAGGTATGAAGATCATGAGAAAGAGCTTCGATGCGCTGAGCAAGAAGAAGCTGAGAGGAAGGAGGCCCATGGACATAATCCTGGACATCGTCAGCAAAGAGATGGCCTGAAGCCCCATGGATGGGGAGCAGAGATGGGATACCGGCCGTGTACAAAATAAAGAGGAGAGGGCCTAGAACAGAGCCCTGCGGAACACCCAGTTTGATAGGGACCCACAGAGTTCTAGATTCACCGCAAGGATGGCAAACACTATATCAAAGCAATTGAAACACAGAGACTATATGCAGTTTGTAGTCTCAAGGTTAAAAAACAGTGCAAGAAGTGTAATGTTGCCCTGCACATTGACTGCTTTGAACAATCTCATGAAATCTAAGGGAAACAGACAAATGGCATATTTGTACCATCGAAAGGAGACACTCAGTAACTGTTTTTTTTTAATATTATGCTGTCCTATTACAGGTTGGATTATTAATAGTACTATTAGTACTAATATATCATTCTCTACAGCAAGTCAAATGCAAGTTTTGACAGTCAGTTTTGCTAACTAAATAGTTTGAGAGCTGTAAGCAGGCAACTACCAGCGTGATATTCATAGATTAGTTGAGCAATTTGTCGTTGTCTTTATTTTTTTCTTATTATTCCTATTTACTGTTGACTGTTAGCTGTAAATATTTGTAGATAGTGACCTTCTTGTTTGAATTAAACTGATTTGACTTTTATTTGATGCAAGAATGCAAGTTGTGGTTGCAAATACATGTTTATTAGTTGAGGCACCCTCTCGTGCCTAGCGTCCCATAAATGGGACGCTTACAAAAGTAGCTGAAATTCACATATTATACAAGTTGTGATGAAAATAATATTTTCCCCTATGTTTATACTATATATACAACAAATTAAAAGTGAATAAATATGATTTTGAAAAATCAGGCACTAATGGGTTAATTAAAACCTCTTAGGGCGGGCAATAACTTTATTGACCATTTGGAAGTGAGGTGAAGCATTGGAACGTTTGTTGTGAGGTGGGGTATGACATACAACAAAACATGTCTTTACTTGCAAGTCGCGATATCGACTACATAACATTAATTGTGAGCTATTCTATAATTGTTTTGTAACCAATTGTCAGCTAAACTGGTGATTATCACATCAAATAACTGTTTTCGATCATTATTGAAGTGGCCAGCAGGTGAACTAATAACCATGCAATATCTAGCACGTGCATTTTACTCTCCTCATTCACACCTACCTTGACAGCTGCTCTGCCTCTCCTCATCTGGTACCCTGGAAATCGGACTTGAACCTCTTTTGAACTCCTCTCTGGAAACCCCTCTGATTTGGTTTGGCCTTCTGGAAATCGGACTTGGAGCTCTTTTGGACTACTCTCTGGAAAACCCCCTCTGATTTGGTTTGGCCTTCTGGAAACTGGACTCGCACCTCTTTTGGACTACTCTCTGGAAACCCCCTCTGATTTGACGTAGTGCTCGTGAATGGGCTGGTGCCGTGCGCTTGGCCTTCAAGTGGCGTTTTAGAAGTTCGGAGATTACGATTGCGATTACGAGTTAATCCTTTATAATAGCCACCGGGTATTATTGCCGCATTATTTTTAAAGGGTGCGCTTTTAACTAAATTAGTTTCTTTTAAAATTATAGGCCTACGTCAATTGCGGTTACGGTAAGGATAGTTATAGATCTATGCAGCTACTTCATTGTAAGATTAAAGCCAATATTGCTTTAATGATGTGGTTAGTTTCCGCACAGTATAAATAATTACACAGTACGTCGACTCTCATTGCTGGCTGTTGACAAGTTTTTCTGGTCACGTGATTACGTCACGTGATTACGACGCCACCTTGAAAAATAGCTTCTGAATTATAGATTTATGCTGAAATTAACGTTAAAAATAATATTGCTAATTCTAATGAAGTCCTAAATGTTGTTGTAACGTTTTAAAAATATTTTATTTGATGGATTGCGGTGTATCGGCGTGTAGTCCTCAATGTTGTTTTTAACGTTTAAAAAATATTTGATGCGATTGTTTCCGGTTTATCGCCATGGTAAACGGTCTCTTTCAAGATGGTGGACGACAGTGGGTGGGGCTTAGGTATTTATAATGTCGTTACAGTGGGCGGGGCTTAGTTATTTATAATATCACACATTCTGACTGCAACAGCGGCGACGAGTCGATGTACTGTGTAATTATTTATACTGTGGTTTCCGTCCGAACATTGAAGATTACAGTGATATTGCGAACATCACGGTTTTCATGTTAGTCAGTCATTCGGAAGATGGCAGATCTAACCAATTATCCAACTTCTATTTATTTATGATTACTTTCAGTGTAACGCCATGTTAATAAGCAAGACACATGAAAAGAATCATTTTACAGAAGTTTTCGAAATTCTGCTGGTATTTCTTAATAATAACTTAATTTTCTGCTATCTTCGTCATGAAGGGGATTTTATTCAACCTGTATTTTCGAAATTGCCCTCGTTTTACTGTGCCATAAATTGCGTAAACTTGTCTGTCTGATGTTGTGATGGGAGTGTGATTCCTGTGCGCGTTTATTATAGATTTTTCATGACTCTTTAATATAGATACTTAAAATGTTCTCAATATTTAAATTAACATAGTTTTTGTACGATATAGTTCGCAAACCTGAACGTAACTAAATTTGTGGTTTGTTTATGGCGTCGTCCCGAATCCCCGAAATCTGATTCCCCGAAAACGTTGAAACTATACAACAGCCGAATTTCTCGAAAACAGTTTTATAGAAAGCGTTCGAAATCCCGAAAACTATTCATACATTTCCAATATTAAATTGTAATGTTTGAAATAATTTATAACACCTTGTCTAAGCACGAATTGTTGAAGTTTGAACTATTATTATTATTCTCCCATGGAATCTATTTTTTTATAAGAAACTCTCTGGGTGGGGAAATTATCCCGTTTCGTTGAAATAATCTCTGCCTGGGGAGACTTTATTCTTCAAGAAATACAGTAACATTTGTTTTAGAATTAATGACAACGTTAAGCAGGTTGATTTTCTTATTTTATTGTAAAACTATTTAATATTTTAAAACCATTTATTACAATAATGACATGAAATTTGTGACTTTATGTCCAAAAAAGGAGACATTTTATTTGAATCCGGATGACTAGTTTTGGAGGAGTCTTTATATCTTGACATCAACATTTACCTTCAAATTACTGATGTTTTGTATTCTGGCACTTTCATTCCAAATGCCATTTGATAGGTTTGGGTTACTGCTGGCAAAAACCTGTTTTTGCCAGCACATTGGCAAAAACCGATAAGAGCCAGCTGTTGCCAGTTTTTTCCAAATAAGGCTTTATTAGGAAGAAATTATATGTTTTTTAATTCAGGTGATTTTATTAGGAAAAATTTGATTGATTTAAATCATGATATATTTAAATCAGTCAACACAGTAAAGTAACAAGGCAGATAAATAAAAAATGAAGATTGCTGTGAAGATTCCTTATTTGATTGCCACAATAATTTATTGTTTCTATTTTAGCCCAGAGGTTTTTGCCAGGAAAGTTATTGCCATGGCGAAAACCGCTTATAACCTGTGGCCATCAACAACTTGTCAACCCTGCCATTTGAATTAATTTTAATCTAGCTAGCTTTTGCTTGTGCCTTGAAAATAATGCAGCTTTTTCTTCCAGATGGTTTCTTACAATGACTGATATAATTCCATCTCCAATTAATTTCAAAGAACAACTTTACAGCACGTACTGTTGAAATTTGTTGATTTAGGTTTTTATTATTGCACATTTAACAGCATTTGTTGATTTAGAATTTTTATTACTGCACGTTTAATAGCATTTTATAGAAAATAATGGAATAGAATATTCTTTATTGGAACCAACTGCAATCCGCATTTTGGTGTACAGCAACTTAAATGTTTCATATTTATTGTGGTATGAAAACAGCTGACCTTCAAACTTAATAACAGATTATAAAAATTGTTCCGAGAGACAGTTTATTTACTTTGTTTTTCTGATCAAACTGTTTTGTAAAACATTTTCTATACATCAAAGTATAAGCAAGACAATTTTCTAAACCCAAATTTTACATTCCAATTTAGTTCTTAAAAACCAAACATAGGAAACAGGTGGACCCGTTGTTGACCTTTTAGCTTGTGGTGTGGAGCCATCCAATTTCTGGGTCCCAAACACAAATGCATCCGTATTTGTGAATGCAATTAAAATGCTTAAAAAGCCAAGGAGAATGAAAAATACTCTGCCAAATGGTGTGATTTTGTTTGACAGAAATGGAAACAAGACTTCAAGGTGGAGTGTATGAAGAAAAGCCAGCCTGTGAATTTATTGCAAGTGTTACAGACAATTCAATCATGATTTAAAGTTATTGTGACTGAAAGGGTGGACTTTGATGTATAGAAACATCACAAGTCGTTAAAGTAAAGACCTGCTTAAAGAATCAGATCTACATAAATGTTGTAAACTTTACTGCATAAGCAAAAAGAGACTCTAAAATCATATTTTGCAATTTTGCTATCTAAGACTTGCAACATGGCAAATATCACAGCATCATCACTTCAGTTCAATGAATGTGACAGTTATAAAGAGGAAGGTCCAAAGGATGAATGCAAGACAGAACTAGAGGAGAAAAGTGAATCAGAAACGCATCCATTTCTTTGCCATATATGTCATGAAGACCATGCATCCATTGGAGACCTAAATAGTCATATGAAAATTCATTCTGTAGAGTCAAAGGTGTACAAATGTAAATTATGTACAGAATCATTTGACAATGCTCATGATCAGAAGATGCATAGAAGAAGAATTCATACTGTGAAGAAACCACACAAATGCAAAGTGTGTCATAAAGCATATGCGTGGATTGGTAGATTGACTGATCATATGCGAACACACTCGGGAGAAAAACCATACGTGTGCGAAGTATGTGAAAAAGCGTTTGCAAGAAGCGACAAATTGAAACACCATGTACGCATCCACACAGGCGAAAAACCGTTCATTTGCAAATTATGTGACAAAGCTTTTCCATGGAAAAATGATCTGACAAACCATTCAAAAGTTCACACAGGAGAGAAACCGTTTAAATGTGAACTATGTGACAAAGCTTTCTCACAAAGAAGTGACCTTACGAAGCATTCAAGAACCCATACTGGAGAAAAACCATACAAATGCAACATATGTGACATGACATTTGGACACAATTCTAATCTGAAAAGCCATGAAAGACTCCACACTGGAGAACAACCTTACAAATGCGACATATGTCATAAAGCATTTGGAAATCTTTGTCATCTGGAAAGACATGAAAGACATGTCCACACTGGAGAAAAGTCATACAAATGCCAATTGTGTGACAAAGCGTTTGCATGGAAAAGTGATCTAACAAAGCATTCAAGAGCTCACACAGGAGAAAAGCCATTCAAATGCAAAGTATGCCGTAAAGCATTTGCTCACAGTGGGAATTTGAAATGTCATGAAAGAACTCATACTGGGGAAAAACCATTTAAGTGTGGACTTTGTCAGAAAGTTTTTGGAAACTTTTGTGATCTAGAGAGACACACACGGACCCACACTGGAGAAAGACCTTACAAATGTCTAATATGTGAGAAATCATTTGCACGGAGCGGTACACTAAATAAGCACATGAAAACGCACACTGGAGAAAAACCTTTTGTGTGACTTATGGCATAGAGCATTTGGACGGTGCACTATGCTTCATGGACATGCAAACCGCACTTTAAAAAAAGGCAAGCCGTTGCAAAGTATATGATGGAATTCTTGCAATTTAAATACATGTGAGATTTACTAGATTTTGAGGCCGAAGGGCCGTTCCATTTCGGACTACCCCTATCTACAAATAGGAAATGAAGACAGCCATTACGCTATTTGAACTTCATTAGTTACAATTTCTGCTATAATTGCTTAGGCGCATTAGGTGACTAACTAGCACTGTGAAGTGATTCTTAGAAGTTGGTATACAAATATCATTTGATATTTTGCGAAAACAGTTGTGTGATTTTTCCTTTCTGAGCTTTATTTATAATTTAAATTTAATGTATGGAATGAAGTATGCACTGCCAAGATATATTTGTTCTTGTTTTAGTTGTAGTTGATCTTGCTTTGCTAGTAATATTAACCTTTTAACGACGAGAGGATTAGTTTTCCATACATTTTAGTGCACAGTCGTCATTAAAGTGTTAAGAGCATTAAGGAAAGCGATGTGGTTGATAAGTGACAGCAGAAGGTATAGAGAAATGCTAAGGAGGATAGTAAGAGTTTCTACAACTATGTCAGAAGTAAGCAGAGGAGGTGAGACAGGAATAGGCCCATTGAAAAAGGAAGTTGGAAAGGGAGAAGTTTGTAGATGATGCGGAAGCTGCTGAACTACTGTCAATATTTTAGCATAGTGTTACTTTAGAGCATTAGGAAATATCCCTGAGCCTAAGCAGACACTTTAAAATTTGATAAGAAGGAATTAATGCTGGTAATATTTACTAAGGAAAATCTGCTGAAACAACTGAAAAGGCTAAAAACCGATAAGAGTCCAGGCATAGATGAACTTCATCCAACATTTTTACAAGAAGTGAAGGAAGAAACCAGCGAGGCATTAGTCCGATTCTTCTATAAATCAATGCAGACGGGAGATGTACAGGAATGAAGGTATGCACTCATTGCTCCAGTGTTTATAAAGTTAAATAGAAGTGAACCAGATAACTACAGACCAGTCAGTTAAACCAGCGTGGTGTGCAAGGTCATGGAAAGAATTTCAAGGATGATATAGTGGAACATTTTAATGAGCATGACATTATAAAGGGCAGTCAACAAGGATTTACCAGCTCTAGGCCTTTTGTGTTTCAGAAATCTGGTAGAGTTTTTTTAGATGTTCTGTTATATAACTCACGAGGGAAAGCTGTAGAGGCATATGACCATGGTACATGCCTGTGTATCTTCGCGCATTGGTATTGCAGTTCTCTTTTAATTGGGCTCCCTAATGTTCAGCAGTCTCCTATGCGATCCATCTTAACCTTCGTAGGACGGAAAGATTTTACGATACACGGTGTAGCTGCTTAACCGCCAAGCACCTGCTACATACACCGCTAGCTTTGCCCCTTGACGGCTTAGTGCAGGGGTTCTCAAACGGTGGTACGCGTACCCCTAGGGGTACGCCAGGTGTCGCTAAGGGGTACGCGAGAAAAAAATTGAAAAAAGAAATTTCTTATGAGTAGGCTATATTCCCATGTTTCTTTGATTAGCTATTGACTTGAAGTCACTATTCTACGTCCACCATACGCTTCTTCTTCTTTAAATTTTCTGCGTTTATGCCCATCTTTCTTTGATTAGCTATTCTACGTCCACCATGTGCTTCCTTTTCTTAAAAGTTTAAATTTTCTATGAGTTAATGCCCATCTTCCTTTGATTCGCTATTTCATATTTTTAATGTTGAAACCTCACAGCCGCGTCATTTATTTTTTCGTGAGTTTTTTCATGATACCACGAAATAATTATTTTTACAAGTAAATACAACACTGCAAAGTAGCATTATTATTTTAAAACCAACAATGGATAAATGGTTGAAAAAAACAACCTTAACAGAAAGCCAGAACCTCTCAACGCAAACGTTAGCACTGAATCTACCGAGACTGACACTCCAGACGCCAAAGTAGACCCTATAACAAGGACGACGGCACTGGTGCGCAGTGTAAGATTAGGCAGTATATGACGACAGCTATTTATCCTTTGGATTTGCGTGGTGTGGTGATGAAAATGAACAGAAACCTCAATGTGTCATCTGCAGTGAAAAACTGTCAAATAATTCAATGAAACCTTCTCGACTTCAAAACATCCACTTCTTCAAGGTAAACCACTTGAATTTTTTAAACGAAGAAAAATAGAAATGCTACGAAGTGAGAAAAGTTTAAAGTCGTTTACTGCAGCTAGCTCTCAAAAGCATTAGAAGCATCTTATTTGGTCAGTGTGCGAATAGCTCAAACAGGGAAACCGCGCACGATTGGGGAAAGTCTAATATTACCTGCTGCAAAGATATTGTGACTTGTCTGCTAGGACAAAATGCTGCCAAAAAATGGACATTGTTCCTTTATGGAATAGCACTGTTTCCCGACGCATTCAAGATATAGCTTCTGAAGTAAAGAAGATTCTCATTCTTAGGATCAAACAAAGCAAATTTTTTGCGATTCAGTTAGATGAGAGTACAGATGTTACAAACTTTGCTCAATTGATGGTGCATGCTAGCCTAGATATGAACATGAACAGGCCGTCTAGAAAAATTTTTGCTGGGGGTACGCTAACACTCGATTTTTTTACCTGGGGGTACAATAAAAATAAAGTTTGAGAACCCCTGGCTTAGTGCACGTTTCAGTGCACAGCAAAACCTCGGGATCTGATTGTTGGCTTGCGGTTGGCTGGACCGTCTCAGCATGGCATTTCACTATATTATCGCCAAGTCGACAAATCCAATTAAAGTCTCCTAATACGGCCAAGAAACAACATAAAAGGACAAACCAAATCAGAAGGACGAAACAGCTTTTCACTCCTCAACATACACAAAAAGCTCAAGGAGACAAACGTGCTACAAATCGTTTAATATCGAGATACGCCGCAACCGTGCAAAATCCACGCCACAGGGACGAGAGCTCTTAATCCCAGTCCAAGCTTTATTATTTTTATTATTATTATTATTATTATTATTATTATTATTATTATTATTATTATTATTATTATTATTATTATTATTATCTCTCATGTTATGCAGCTTATTTAACTTAACACCCTTGAATAATTTGACGAGTGTTTTCGTTTAGCTGTATGCTAAAGTAGCCCTTTAGAAATTTTGAGTTTACGATTACACGATTACAATCACATAAACAACACCGTCGTAATTAAGATTTCTTCAAAGTTAACCTAATCTCACAGTGTAATTCATTCAATTAATCTATTCTACCTTAATACTTCCAAAACTGAATTCAACATCATAATATTATTATGCCTAATCAAATAAAGAAAATCCTGGACCCTTCCAAACTCCTATCGACTAATTGGTCGTCTCTTACCTTGACCTCTGACTACCAATTAAATAGAATGCATGACGATAGCAAGCAGATGAGATCATGATAAATGTAACCTGCAAAATTAATGCTGTCTGGTTAAATTAATAATAATAATAATAATAATAATAATAATAATAATAATAATAATAATAATAATAATAATAATAATAACAATAATAATAATAATAATAATAATAATAATAATAATAATAATAATAATAATAATAATAATAATAACGAGGTTGCCTTCCGGGGCACCATGTCGATGCTGCCCGGTGCCAAGGAGCGACCACCTCTATGACACTAGACCATACTAGTTTATTTCGCAAATAATAATAATAATAATAATAATAATAATAATAATAATAATAATAATAATAATAATAATAATAATAATAATAATAATAATAATAATAATAATAATAATAATGATAATAATAATAATAATAATAATAATAATAATAATAATAATAATAATAATAATAATAATAATAATAATAATAATAATAATAATAATAATAATACAGTTTCAAAGTGTCTGATGGTTCATTTTAAATAATAAAATTTGTTTATAATAATAAAAATTAAAAAAATTAAAATAAATAATAATAATAATTATAATAATAATAATAATAATAATAATAATAATAATAATAATAATAATAATAATAATAATAATAATAATAATAATAATTATAATAATAATAATAATAAATAGTAAATAAATTTAGTTCATAAATATTCATAAATTTATTCTTGCCGCTATAATTGATTTAGAATAAATTATGAAATGTCTGCAATGAATTTATCCAGCTTCCACTCGCACGTATAGCTCTTTAGTCTCACAGATATCGAGCTTCCGAACGCAGGTATAGCTTTTTAGTCGTTTCTCACCCGACTTAAATTCCTGCAATGAAACTATCCAGCTTCCACTCGCAGGTATAGCCTTTTAGTCGCAAAAATATCCAGCTTCCACTGACAGGTATAGCTTTTTAATCGCACAAAATGCATAGGCTACACTGGCCCTAACCCTAATAGTGGGACAGCCTGGTGCAACATATGAAAGAATTGCTCACTTCATGACAGAATTGTGAAATTTTGTACATAGTATGAACATGTCCTAAGGGAAATTTTTAGCTATAGGGCCATCGCAGATTTGCCTCCTGGCCTCAATGGCAGCCATTTTCGAAAATGGCCGACCGAAAATAGAGATTTTTCAATATCTCAGCTTCCATTTCACTTAGAAATATTAATCTTGGTGTCTAAACATACATATATAGGGGCAAGGATTCTAATGAAACTAATTGCAATTACTTACCTACAGGAGAAAAGCTAATTGTGGTAGCCATCTTGAAGCTAAGATGACCGGAAAGGGTCAGTCCAGTCACTCCAGTGCAAAAATATAAACCAATTGCTCATTCACTGATAGAAGCATGAAATTTGGTACATAGTATGAACATGTCCTAAGGAAACGTTTTAGCTATAGGGCATCGCAGATTTGCAGCCATTTTCCAAAATGGCGACTGAAAATACAGATTTTTCAATATGTCAGCTTCCATTTCACTTAGAATCATGATCTTGGTGTCTAAATATACATATTCAGGGGCAAGGATTCCAATAGAACTAATTGCAATTACTTATCTAGAAGATAAAAGTTAATTGTGGTAGCCTTCTTGAAGTTAAGGTGGCCTTAAAATTAAATGTTCCCGTTTCGGATTACTTCCTCGTCATGTTAACTTAAAATAATGATTATAATTTTGGTGTCAAGCGTACAATATTCTGGGCAAAGACTGCAAGGGAACTAACCAGTTCTGAAACTTGTTTTTGTGTTCAGGTTCATGTGGAAATAAAACAAATTATGGTATATCAGCAATTCAGCAGGTTACTAAAGTTCTTGTAAATGTACATTAACCCTCGGGCTACCAAGGGGGGGGGTGGTTACCACCCCCCCCTACGTTTTTCTGGAAAAACTTTTTTTGCACGTGGAATATAATTTTGACATTTTAGGTAGCTGTAGGGGGTCCATTTGCGCAAATTTTGAGGTAAAAGTCATGATGATATCCCACGCCATAAAAAAGTTATACCCGATATAGCCTAGGTACCACTTATGAAATCAGGAATTTCTCTCGTCAGCTGTTAGCTGTTGTCGACTATAAAGGTATTCATTATTCTTTCTGGAAGAGAAACAACTATGCCATTCTTTAGAGGGAATTTAGGGTTATATTTACTTGCTTAGTTATTTGTCTTTTGATAACCGGAAGTGATCATAATGAATAATAATACGCTTTTTCAGTGTGAAAATCACTGATGCAATATCACAACGTAAACCGATATGGTTGGGTATGGGGAAGGGCTATAAACAGTTGAAGCAGAATACTAACAGAGTAAAGCAGTGCTGTGAAGTGTTCAAGAAGCCGGTTTGCAGGAAGCATTCGCACAAAACAATGAAAGTAACTTGCAATAACTGCAAGGACCACTGACGTTTTTTTTGACTGCCGGGGAAAATTACATAATTTCTTGTTTCATGTTTTCATGTTGATATAGCTGCACGCCTTTAGGTTTTGTCTGTAACTAAAACAGACTTTGGAATAGTTTGTATTGTTGAAAATTAAGCCTCATTATATTTATTATATTTAGAATATTCTTGGATACATAGTTCATTTTCAAAACCCACATCATTTATATATTTTTGTCCAGGTATTTACGTAACAATCGTAATTGTCTATGGGCATATATATATATACACACATATACCGGTAATAATGTGTGTGTGCATATATATATATATATATATATATATATATATATATATATATATATATATATATATATATATATATATATATATATATATCAGTCTTGCGTGTCGATGTAGGGCCTTACGTCATAATATTAATTGATCAATAGTACAAATTGTGTGCGATAATATCAGATATCGTTAAATGGACCGGTGCCTTTGTTAAAAACTATATAATTTCGAGATGCATTCATATATTTTACAACTAAATATACCATTCTTTTCAGAAATGAATGCTGAATCAAATGCTGTATTACATGATATGATATCTTAAACCAAACACGAAATTCCGGGGGGGGGGTGGTAACCACCCCCCCCCTTGGTAGCCGATGTCGCAAAAAAACCTTGGTAGCCTGAGGGTTAAACAATATTACAGCTAGTCCACATTTCGGAACCAGTGTCCAGACAAAGTACTGCCCACAGAGTTATATAACATTGTCCACGTCATTCACGGTTACATAGGCCTCTACACAGACAGAGGCCATTACACTGTCGAGCAGCTTTAGTACATCTGCACTGTCCCCTACAACCCTTCTCGCAGCCACATTAGAGCAGTTCACAACAGCCACGAAAAGCTTTGGCAAATGTTCCCACTTCACTTCCCAGGTTCCTTCGATCGTTTGCAGCCACCCCCAATCACTAGGACATGATAGCCTAGGAACAGCTACGAACATCTGTCCCCAGACATGACCTGCCTAGTAGGCAGCTCTCTTGGCATGTTCCAGAAGTGCAGCCTCTTTTGAAGCAGAGTAGTAAGAGTGTGCACTCTGCACTAACTCGCATGAGATATCTATATAAATAAAGCCAGCTTTCTGTGTGTCTGTGTGTGTGTCTGTCTGTCTGTCTGTTTGACCGGGCTTAACTTCTACAATTTTGCACCTTTTCACTCGAAACCTTCACTAATGTGTCGGCCTCGGCTTCGGACACCCAGTGGAGGGGTTCGCGTCCTCCGTTTTCAACACTACCATGGTGAAAATGCCCCAAAACGCTACCCACCCGACCGTCCATAACGCGCAAGCTCGCCTATTCCACTGCCAAGCGGTTCTATTTATGGCGCCGGTATTCCCCAACGTCATTAATAATCCGCTTAACGACACCGCGGTTCTATTTATGGCGCCGGTATTCCCCAACGTCACTAATAATGCGCGTAAGTTGTTTACTTTCGCACAAAATATAATGACGATCGATTCGAAGTAAATTCATCGTTTTACAGCAAAATTTTAACACATGTGTGTTCAAAGACAAAGATCTAAATTATTTACAGTATATCAAACAACCAGTCTGCTCTACTAAGGGCGAGGCCGACTACAGACCGGCAGTGAGGGCTAGATTTCTGGCGTTTTCTTTAACACGCCAACGCCCGGTTCACCCTCTTCGACTGCGAAGCAGTCAGTCCACGGGAGACTGCGAAGCAGTCTCCCCCACAGGTCGCCAGACGCCACAAGGGCCTCCAAGATTGCGAAGCAGTCGCCGCCAGAGGGCGACTGCGAAGCAGTCACTTCACGGCAGAGGTCGCTAGACGCCAGAAGGCGTATACAAGACTGCGAAGCAGTCTCCGCTGTACGCCAGAAGGCGTCTACAAGACTGCGAAGCAGTCTCCCCCACAGGTCGCCACACGCCACAAGGGCCTCCAAGACTGCGAAGCAGTCGCCGCCAGAGGGCGACTGCGAAGCAGTCACTCCACGGCAGAGGTCGCTAGACGCCAGAAGGCGTTTACAAGACTGCGAAGCAGTCTCCGCCAGAGGTCGCCAGACGCCACAAGGGCCTCCAAGACTGTGAAGCAGTCGCCGCCAGAGGTCGACTGCGAAGCAGTCACTCCACGGCAGAGGTCGCTAGACGCCAGAAGGCGTCTACAAGACTGCGAAGCAGTCTCCGCCAGACGTCGCCAGACGCCACAAGGGCATCCAAGACTGCGAAGCAGTCGCCGCCAGAGGGCGACTGCGAAGCAGTCACTCCACGGCAGAGGTCGCTAGATGCCAGAAGGCGTCTACAAGACTTTCGAAGCAGTCTCCGCCACAGGTCGCCAGACGCCACAAGGGCCTCCAAGACTGCCAAGCAGTCGCCGCCAGAGGGCGACTGCCAAGATTGCCAAGCAGTCGTTGTTGTTGTTGTTGGTGGTGGTGGTGTGAAACTTATAACCCCGGGCAACGCCGGGTAATCCAGCTAGTAATTAAATATATTTAAAATTGAATATAAAATCGGAAGTAGAACTCGGAATATATGCAACACAGGACAGCCTGGACAGAGCCCTTACAATAGACGATGAGACGGCCATGTGACTGACGTCAGCATGCACTTACCGCTCATTGAACACTAAGTACAAATTAGCAAGCCAGCGTGGAAACTTTTTAATCACAACTGTGTGTATGTTCTAGCCGAACTTTTTCCGGCGGCTAGCCGTGAAATAACTCTCGGCGGTTTTTCGGCTAAGCCGTAAAATTTCCGGCGGTTTTTCGGCTTGCGGAAATTTTTTCGGCTCGGCGGCTAACGGCGCCGGCTTAGGGGTATGTAGTGAATACTGCTATAACCATGTACAATCGTTGAGCATGACCGTAGTTCTTGAAGACAAATTGCTTCCCAGACTGCACAGAACAGATTCTCCTGAAACATCTGAAGCAAACTCGAGGTCAACACAATCACAAAACTTTCTAATATCTTCATTTCATTAATCAGCCTGTTTACAAGATGTTACTTCTGACTACCCTTAGCTTCCACAAGTATAAAGAAGAACATTCAGCTAATGACATGATCCGCATAGAATATTATTTTAATTTCAATTAATTTCATTTACAAAAAGCATTAATTATACGCAAACGTCACAAAATCTGAATCTGACTCTTGATATATGTTTAATTTAGATCAAACGGCGCCAAGTACAAAGTAAAAATGTGAGTCTTAACAGTTAAATTATTGATACCAGGTAGCTGGTAAGTCACGTCTGTTTTGGTAAGATCATTCCAATTACGAGAAGAACAGCAGCTGAGGGCACGTGAATTTGAAGCCATGAAGACAGTAAAACCTTCCTAATACACAAGAAACTGCAACAGCTTTAGAAAGTGAGCTTTGAACAACCGGAAGCTTTGGTATATTATAGAGAAATCAAACTCTGGTAAAAATTCGCTTCTTTTCCACTAGGACAACTTGAAATATGTCCTTCAAATAGTTTCAAAAACGTGTTCTTTTGTGGAGTATTAGAGTGATGACAACAGTGTTCCATAAATTCCTTTTCGATTTCAAACATTTCATCACATATTCCACAGCCATAAGGTCTCAAAAACAAACTTCTGAAATAATGTGCATTAACTGTTGACCGACACACATAAAGCTGCTTTTCACCTGGAGTTGGATTCATATTCTGCCAAGGTGAAATGTTTAGAATCAATTCTGCTGTTGATTCAGTTAACTTGCTGAATATCTCATTTGAAGAACTTCCATTGCATCTGCTTTTCATTTTTAACAAAATGCGTTCACGTATCAGTTGCTTTTGTTCATGGTTATTCAGGTGACTAATCCTAACATAAGCTTCACCAGAAAGTTTGCTTTTGTGAGCGCTATCTGCAGTGTGGACATTTCCATGACATTGAACATTACTCCTACATGCACACCATTTGTCACAGAAGTTGCACATGTATGGCTTTTCTCCAATGTGGACTTTTATATGGGTAGCCAGTGCAGACTTTTGTGCAAACGCTTTATTGCATAAGTTGCACTTGTATGGCTTTTCTCCGGTGTGGGTTCTTTTATGGGAATCCAGAGATTGCAGTTGTGCAAATGGTCGGTGACAAAACTTGCACTGATATGGCTTTTCCCCACTGTGTGTTCTCATATGGATCAACAGATTAGACCTATCTGCAAATGGTCTGCCGCATAAGTTGCACTTGTAAGGCTTTTCTCCAGTGTGTGTTCTCATATGGACATCTAGTGCAGAACTTTGTGCAAATGCTTTTCCACATGAGTTGCACTTGAATGGTTTATCTCCAGTGTGGGTTCTGGTATGGCGACGCAGAGAAGACACATGTGCAAATGCTCGGTGACATAAATTGCACTTGTATGGTTTTTCTCCAGTGTGGGTTCTCATATGGATGTTCAGAGCTGATCTAAATACAAAGGCTTTGTGACATAAGTTGCAGTTGTGTGATTTTTCTGCCAAATTGTTTTCGACATGGTGTTGAAGGTAATCCATCTTTGCAAATGTTTTGCTAGAAATTTGACCTCTGAATCGCTTTTCGAATTTTGCTTCCATCGTAAATCTGTGGTAAATTCAAAGGACATTAGATAATTATATGCCTTGTAGTTTTACCATTGTCCATGAGGAGTTAGAAATATTATTTCAACAACTCAAACATCAGAAAAGTTAAGAAAACAATCACCTTACACAACATTTTCAGACAAAGACTAATTGTTCAAGCTAATTTTTCAATTAAGTGCTGAAATGTGTGGAAAACACAATGTTTTTTTTCAGCCAGAACAGCGTTCCGGTACCTTCTTTCAGCTACTAAAAAATTATTTATTTATTTTAATAATTAAAACAATAGTTTAGTTATTTTAATTTAATTTCAGTGTTGTGGGCTGTTTTCAGTGTTTATTGAGGCCCCTCCCAATCCCCAATCTCGTTTTTCTCGGGGTTTTAGTCCTTCCATAATTGTTCTGTTCCTGAACCTATTGTTCAGTTCCGGAACTTTATTCTAGAAAAAAAGCACTGGGCAAACATATGAGCAAAGAATTATGTTAATGCAAAAAGTATTCAAAATTAGTCAGTGTAAAGGAACATAAAGAAATGAAAGAGAACTAATGCAAATGGATAACTAGTTAATAGCAGATGACTACAAAGATAGATATATGTGTCCCATATCAGAAAAAAAGTAGTTTGTAGATTGATTAGATCAAGCAAACTGGTTTGTTTAATGATTTCATTTATTTGTTTGGTACTTGATCAATCTAACTGTGATCTTTCGATGAGTTCCTGTGCATACTATGGGCCAAATACCTTTTCTAAGATTATCAATTTTCTTAGATAAAATACAACGTTTGTAATTTTTATATTTTTTTCTGACAGAGGAATAATATGTTACAAAACTGTTAAATAATGTATATGAACTCTTGACAAAAGAGGTTATTCATTGACCAGAGTCATTCCTATCACAGTCTTGCAGATATTGAAGAAAATCTTCATGGGACATAATTGTCCCGTTGTCCCTTATGCAATGTCATGAAATGCCCGTACTGTGGGCCATACACGAAAAGGCGAAAATATCATTTGGACCTAGCCAAGAGTTTGATCGGAACTGGTTGTCGTATTTTCATGGACAACTTTTTCACATACTACGTAGCCATAGATTAGAAGGTACGGGAACTGTAATAAAAAATCGAATCGGCTTGCTGGAAGCTAAGTTGGACAAAGATATGAAAAGAGGAGACATTCAGTCACTCCAAACAACGGACAAGAAGATGAACTTTTTGAAGTGGATGGACATATCTTATTCCAAACCATAGGTAGGTACAGTAAATATAGACAGACCTCAGAAAGGTTCCGCTGAGAATGTTGTTATCAACTTTCCATCATTGGTGAAAGAATACAACAAATATATTGTATTGTAGGCCTACCATATCTAGACATTTATAAAGCGCCTCTCGCAGAAAAACTATTGAGAGGTCAGCACAGAAGCCCCGGAAACAGAAATGCCTTTAGGGAATGCTAGACCAATGAGAAAAAGCCAGTCATTAGTTTGGCCCTGAGCAGAGGGGTAAGGTAATTCCAGATCGTGGGTCCCACTACAGCAAATATATGGGAGCAGTGCTCGAAATGGAAAATTTTACGAAACGGAACGCTAGTCAAAGATATGGGAGCATTCACGTTAATTTCATAGTATTTTCCACAATAATTAATTTGACGAACCGGAACGGAAACGTTAATTCATTTGACGAACCGGAACGGCGTTCCGGTGCGTTCCGGTCCATTTCGAGCACTGTATGGGAGTAGTTGATCTGGCAGACCAGTCAAATCATATTATGAAATAGATATTCGGTGCCGATACAAGTATTATCTCAGACTGGTGTTTGATAGCCTGGACACAACAGTGGTTAATGGCTACTTGAATTACAAGTCTCTTAACGGGGACACCAAAATAACACATTTACAGTAGAGTTCAGACAGCATGTGGTTCATGGTCTCATAGGCACTTATACTTCCAGAGAGAGTACTTTTCCAACTGGAGCCATCAAGA
The DNA here is from genome assembly GCA_963556255.1 of Allolobophora icterica. NCBI lineage: Eukaryota > Metazoa > Annelida > Clitellata > Crassiclitellata > Lumbricidae > Allolobophora > Allolobophora icterica. Next base: position 43,922,287 of record OY744613.1, read on the forward strand.
GAAAGGCATCTCCAGCAGCTATACATGATCATTTGACTCACATCGTGCCCGACAGGAAGAGATGCAAGCTTTGTCACAGGAGGGGCAAAGATAACAGGTCAAGATTTCAGTGCACCACCTGTAGTGTTGCTCTGTGATTTTGCAAAGTGGCCGATACTGCTTCACCAAGTTCCACACTAACTAACGATCATAACAGAGTAATTAAATTCGTTGCTACATGGTAAATGATCATATTCTGACATTTAACCATAATAGTCCAACAATTTTCAAGACTGCTACAAAAATGTACTTTTGCTGCCTAACGGACAATGGGACATTGTCCCATAGAATAAAAGTAGTAATAATGTAATTGTGTGCTGCTAAGCATCAGATAAACTAGATTATGTTGACAGTAGAACACCAGACAATGTATTTGTGTTAGCTGTGAAAAATTTGCAGACGAAAAAAGTCTTGTCCCTACGCTTTAGCGTAATTAATTATTTTGAGGATTTCGAAAAAATGAATAGCGTAAATAATTATTTCATCGAGTTTCTCGTTTGAACTATGTTTTCATCAACCTTCCAGCCTCTAGTTTAGTTTTAATATAACACGTTTTAATCGTTCGTCCATCCAGCTTTCAGTTTTAGGTCATTTTCATCGCATATCCAGCTTCTATTTTAAGTTTTAATATGACATATTTTCATCGCTGATACAGCTTCTCGTTTGAGGTATATTTTCTTCGTACATCCAGCTTCAAATTTGATTTCTATTTTCATCGCTCATCCAGCTTCCAGTTTTATTTCTATTTTCATCGCTCATCCAGCTTCTAATAATTAATTACGCTAAAGCGAACGTGGATATTTCGTCCAATAATTAATTACGCTAAAACGTACGTTTACCCGTTTTATAACTAGCCCAAAAAGTGGCAAGACTAATAAAAATCCCCCTTTAGTAATCAAAATTTCCGACAAGATACACCGCTCAAAAAGCGTGAGTTCTCTCAGATTACTAATCCTTGGAAGAGAGGAATAATTATATAACTTACGAAGTCCATGAGATAGCCTAATTAAGGAGGAATGACGCTAATTTCTTTTGCCAAGTGATTCAAAATGGCGCTGCATCAAATAACTGTTCTTAAACTAGAAGTTGCAGTGTTGATATTTCTCTCCTCTAGTGAGTAAATGCGCAATTCACTTCAATAAAAAATTATAAAATCGCTAGTTTAAAGTTAAAATTCGCGACTCACAAAAGTTACGAAACTTCCGGCAATTCCATGATGTAAGATATGCAGCGTCGCGTATTTTTTTCTTTTAGTGCAAAAAGTACAAATAAAATGATTCATTTTGTTCTAAAATCAAAAAATATATATATTTAAGTTGAGACATTGCCTATACACAGGCTACAGTGCTCTTCGCAATGGTTCCGCGATATCTCGTCTACACACTTTTCGTATACGACATTTTCGTCTACAACTTATCCAGCTTCCAGTTTGAGGTATATTTTCATCGCTGATCCAGCTTTCAGCGATGAAAATATAAAAAAGACTAAGTGCTGGATTAACGATGAAAATATACCACAAACTAGAAGCTGGATCAGTTGTAGACGAAATGTCGCAGGCGAAATGTCTGTCGACGAATTGTAATAAGCCCATCTCTTAACAGGGTTTCTGGTTGACCAAAGTGAAGCTTCTTATGGGCAATTAACCAATTTTAAAATTAATTATCTGCTCATCAGGGAGTCAATAGTAGCCTAGAGTTTGTATAGACATCGCTGGTGGGTTTTCACACTCTTCAATATTCATTTGTAACAGATTGCAAATTATCTCACGAATCGCAACAAACGTGAAGCCATTTTAACGGAATTGTAACAGTCAATTATGTGCTAATAACATACAAGTAGGCCTACACAATTGGTTTTACATTAATTCGTAGCCTGAATTAATTTGTTTCTTGTGTTAAAGTAAAAGAGCTCGAATGTTTACCTCGTTACTACTGTCACGGTTTAACATTTATAATATATACAAAATACGTATTAATAATTATATTCATCGTTCATTAACAATTGCCTGCTTAGCTGGGTGTTATCTATTTTTAGCTTCGGTGCCTATCCAAGGAGAGTTTCCCTCAGGCCTACCTGCGTTCTACCTCTAGCTTATTTACGCTGCAGCCGTGAGCTCAGGCACGCGTGCGATTCGCGAATAATTCCTTAGAAGGGGTTGCCTGCTGGGATGCTGAGCCAAGCTGCTATCACTGACTGATCTCCTGTCTATATAAGATCATACCTTCTTATCTTTGGCCTGACTGATTTGGGGTCGCTCCAGCTACTGATGCTCAGTGCTGGGAAGACTGTCTGTATTCGGTGGCTAAAAGATCATTCATATCATTCGCATCACGTCATCGTCATAAGCTTTCAGCGTAATTGTATTTAATTGGTTTCTATATTAAATGTTGTATTTCCATCATGTCTTATCTATCCTGTAAGCTAGTTCCCTTGTAAATAATGTAACATAACTGTGATACTACTAATTAAAGAAATGTATCATGATCTTCAGTATCACAGAAGTGATAAGAACAATGTGTTATAAAATCATTATCGATTTCAAACATAACGTTATACATTTCACAGGCAAAGGATCTCAACATGAAATGATTTTTTTTAATCAGCTAAACTGTTGACTGATCTCCACAGAATTGCTTTTTAAAATTGGACTTGCCGTAATATTTCGCTTAGATGTGAGTATCAAACGGTTGAATGCTACTGTAACAACTGTTGACGGTAGTAAGACAACATAAATTCTATTTATGAAATGCAACTAAAACGCATATATTAATTTTTGTATGTCTTCTTAGGCTATTTCCGGGTGATAATGATGTTAAAATATAGCACAGAAAAGTGAGTGCATCCAAGAAAGAGGACATAAATGTATGAATTACAGTCTACTGAATCAAAGTTGCTGATATAAAGTTTGATACAAACCACAGAATGAACTTCAAATAGGTCAATAAATGTCTTTTGTTGAATATCATAGTGATGAATACAATGTTCCATGATTTTTTGGCGCTTTCAAACATTTCATCAAATATAGGCTACCACAACCATAAGTTCTCTGAAAACAGGATTTATGCCAGCAGCAATTGTTTCCTGGCCTCCAGTGAATTGGTTCTGGTTGAAACTTGAAGTAATACCGTACACGGTATGGCACTGAGGGCAAGCCTCGCAAGTTCTCTGTTGTAGTCAACTCATTTTCATCAACACAGATCTCTTCAACAGCAAGTGCGTTACATCTCTTAGGAGAAGCACTTCCATGGTGACTCTCTGTCATAATCGGTACAGCGCTTTGACACAATTAACTCTTGTGCCGTTGTTTTCCTGTATTTTTTTGGTATTTTTTTTATCTAGATGACTGTTCTGTGTAGATGCATTGTTACGCAACTCACACTTATATGCCTTTTCTCCAGTGTTGGTTGTTACATGTTTTTTTCAGATTGCAATCTTTGTAAACGCTGTGTAACATTTAACCCTCTGAAGTACCTCTGGGGGTATTTTTGACCCCCACATATATTTCTTATTATATATTTCCTCAACTATGCAATGCATGCGTATTAACTTCTAAGACATTGATTCTATGTTTCTGCTCAACAGATTCATTCAATTTAGTACGTCATTCTTGAAGCAGGGAACCAGTGTTGGTGTTTGACAGAGAAAGTAAACAAATAGTAGTGCAAACATGGCGACCTATTCGCATAGCGCGGTGATGAAACATATTAATGAGTGGTTAGACAATGAAAACGACGTATCTGACATGCGTAAAAACAAGTTTGTCTCCCAGTTGAACTGTTGGCGACTGGACGAGATGTACATTCATCAATGTTCATGTTTACCCATGACCTGACATTGACATCATACGTTCCTAAAGCAAATCGATGTGTAGTTCTTCTCTCTTCAATGCATCATGATGATGCTATTGATGAAACAAAGGACAACAAACCAGACATCATAACATTCTATAACAGTACCAAAGGTAGTGTTGACACACTGGACATGATGTGCCGTCAATATTCTTGTAAACGCGGAACACGACGGTGGCCGTTGTCGCTCTTCTTCTCTATCATGGACATCATCATGCATAACTCCGCCGTCATCTGGTTCCAACATCATACCGATTGGATGGCTTATGCCACGGGCCGTAAGCGCGGATCAAGAAAGAGACTATTCCTTCTAGAGGCAGGTACTGCGATGTGTTGGCCATGGATACTAACCAGACGAGCGGATCCTCGGATCTATGAACAGGCGTCTATGAAGCGTTGCTTTCTTGCGCTGTGAATTCCTGAGGCTGAGAGACCCGCACCAGACGCCAGCAAGAAGAGAGGAAGGTGTCATGTGTGTCCCAGAGTGAAAGACACTAAAGTGAATTATAGATGCAGTAAGTGTCAGCAGTTCGTTTGCGGAAATCATGCAGCGAAATCATTCGTGTGCGATACATGCAAGGACGACTAATTGAATATTTTCGAACACGCTTCCTTGTCAAGAAGATCGATACGAACCACAGACCTATATCTTCTTATGATATATTATAATTTGGATGCTATTACTTCAGATATTATATCTACTATGTTGATATTGTGCATTAGTTGTTTCATTGGAAATATTACACTCAAAACATGCTTAAAATAGTGGGGGTCATTTTGACCCCCAGGGGTACTGAAACGTGTTTTTCAAAAAGGGGTGCCACCGAGGGTTAAGAGATTTAATTCAATGTAATAAAAACTTTCCAAAGTGACCCGTTCATAAAAGATCCGTTTATATTCGTCTTAAATTGGCTCCCCTACCCGCAGCGCATTGCTTATCGGGTCTCTGCTCTGGTTCGGCGGTCCCTTGAGGGTTTGGCTCCTCCTTACCTCCGGGAGCTTTGCTGCTCCACTTTGGCTGTCCAGCGTCGTGGTTCACTTCGCTCTGCGGCACAAGCTGAGCTCCTTGTCCCCCGTGCACGGACTGCTACCCGGCAACACCGTGCCTTCTCTGTCTCTGGCCCAGCGACCTGGAATGGGCTTCCAGTAGCGCTGCGCTTGACCCCAATCGATTGCTCTTCTCTGTTCTACTCTTGTCTTAAGACTGTCATGTTTGACCGTGGTTGGACTGGGAGCGCACCTGAGTAGATAACCTTGAAGGAGCGCTATATAAGACCTCAGTAATAATAATAATAATAATTAAGTGTTCGAAAACTTTGCAAATAACATTCTGCCATTTTCTCTCTATAGGGAGTGGAAATGATAATGAGAAAATATATACTGAGGTGACGAATTATTACTGTAGCGGACTCGTGGAAGAACACTATAGTTACCAGGGGTTCCACGACAAATGGCTCACTAGATGACTCCTCTGTGTAGAGTAATCGATAACACACTGGCGTGAAAAGCTGAAGCTACCAAGATCGAACCAAGTAGACCCCGTAAGGTTTATTCAGCCTTCTACTCGCTAGGTGGCAGCGGTGGTTAAGTGAATTTTAGGCCATGTGTGACGCCGTGTGGCTGCCGCTCAAACAGCCATATTCGACTCCTGTAAAACTGTTATCATGTGCTTCTATTGTATACATGTATGTTAGGCGCCCTGCGTGACTGCCGTTTCTACTACATGTATGTTCAATGTACAGCGCAGTGGGTTTGCAGGCGCTTAATTAAAGAAAAAAATGCATTGTTACACAATTGACATCTCTATGCTTTTCTCGTGTTCTAGTTTCAGCGATATATTCAATGATAATCCAGCTCAACTAGAGCTACAATACTGGATGAGTGAAAAAGTTGATAGTAAAAATCAAACATAACTGCCATGGAAGCTGGATGGCCGATGAAAGCAGCTCAAACTAGAAGCTTAGTGGCTCATAAAAATAGAGCTCCAACTTTAACTGGATTATGGTTGAATATATAACTGAAACTAGAAGCTGGAGTGTCGATGAAAATAGATCGTGAACCATTTGTCCGTTTAACCATTTTGTTCGTGAACCATTTGGCGTGACACCGTTAGCAGGATGGACCTTTACGATCGCTATACTATAGGGGCCTACTTAGTTCTGGGTTCGCCTCCATAGTCTAACGGAGGAACACGATGGGCAACAAACTTGTTTGGCTAACATGTAGGCCTACAATCTATGTACTATCTGGGTTGGTGCCTTTGCATCGTGAAGGTCGTGTAGGGTCAGGGTAAGCGTCGTGAGGGTCGGTTAGGGCTTAGGTCACTGTAGCCTATGTGCGACTAAAAAAACTATACCTGCGAGTGGCAGCTGATTTTAAAATTCAGGGCTAGGGTTAGGCACCCCGATTGTACACGTTTGCCCTTTCTTTATTCAACCGAAAGGTAGAAATAAAACCATCGCGTCTTCGACGTGAACAGAACTCGTCGTAACAACCCTTCCATAGGCTCCAGATAACTGGAGTTAGTAAGTAATCCGTAGATGTCGCCTTACTCTCTTGATATCCACGATACCGCTACTAGTCGGTATGTCGCTCTTATCTATAAGCTTATATATAAAGAAACTCTGTCTGTCCCTCACGCGATCTTAGACCGGAACGCATTTCGACAATCATCGTTCATCCAACTTCTAGTTTGAGTTATTTTTAATCGATTATCCAGCTGCTAGTTTCGTGAATATTTTCGTCAATCTTCCAACTTCTAGTTTAACTATAAAATGTTTTCATCGGTCATACACGGGAATAATATCGGCACTAAAACGATATATTTTCATCGCAATTCCAACTTCTAGTTTGACTTTAACTTTGTAATATTTTAATCGATCATCCGGCTGCTATTTTCATTGATATTTTCATCAATCTTCCAACTTCTTGTTTGAGTTTAACTGTGAAACGTTTTCATCGCTCATGCAATGTAAATAATTTCGGACGCTAAAACCCAGGATTACCTAAGATTGTTTCATAGTTTCATAAAATGCAGCAAAGCTTCTTCATAGGATTGTGTATATTATAAATATAAATCATTCAAAAGATTTCCCAAAATGCACCTTATCACACCTTATCATACATAAATGGAACGTCTAGCTCATATAGCTCATTTGTCATGTGTATAAAGTATGCAAGACTGCGCCATTACCAGTGGAAGGCAACATAAAGTGCATAATTATTCATAAGGCAACTAAAATGCATATTATTATATTTTCATACTAGTATTGGTAATGATGTTACAAGGTAGCATGGAAAACTGATTGCATCTGGAAAAAAGACGATATAATAAATAACACACAATCCACAAAAACAATTAACCACACATAAAGTAAGAAATGAGTCTTTCCTTAACATGAATAATCTGCAATTAGGTCAAAGAGTGTGTCTTTCTGTGGACTATCATAGTGTCTACAACAGTGTTTCATGAATTCCTTTTCAATATCAAACATTTCATCACATATCCCACAGCCATAAGTTCTCACAACAAAAGGACTTATGTCAGAAACAATGACGAGTTTTCAGGGCTCTAGTTCTCTATTTTGTCGATAGATGTGCCACGAGCAAGTGCACTTTAGTATCTATTATCGTTCATTGTTTACGTGTAGTAGATAATAGACAAGTGATTAAAGAAAATTAATAAATAACAGTTTCAAATGGAACCAAAAGCTGGAAGTTCTTCAAACCAGTACGGAGCGTTGTCCCTGGTTCAGCTAAGGTCTGAATTAAGGCGTCGAAACCTGAGGCTAGCGGGAAGGAAGAATGATTTAGTGGCAAGGTAAAGATGTTTATTTCATTTGACTCGAGCCAAACGAGCTATTGAAGCAGAACTGCTCGTATTATTTCTTATAATTATGTACATATCTTTATGCTCCAATTCTTGCAGAATATATTTAGTAAGTTTGTAACAATTTTGTAAGATATTCTTGGTTGCCGTATCCGGCACTCTATTAGTATCGGGGTCCCAAATATACACACTGGGCGCGGCTTGTACTACGTGCGCTGCCTGCTTTGGCGTCAAATTTAATAATTTACTAATGAAACAGTTGGCAATGGATGAAGTGAGCATTAACTTTGCTTGTTTTTCGCAGGTTGGAGTCCTTCGATGCTATGTCTGGATGTTCTGAAGTCGTTACAGAATACACACTCAATACACCTGATGTCAGCTTGTACAAGGATGTAACGGAGGCAACTGACGTTGAATTTCATTTGCTTAGCAGCAAATATTTCCCATTCTATTGAAGTGAAATTATTGTAGCAATGAATTTTTTCTTTTGTGTTTCACTTTGTCACAAAATCTTGAGAGCACACAGATGTCCTGGAGATACGTGAATTTCTGTTATGGCTCATCAAGTATGTTTTACCCATTAAGTAATAGTAATGGGAAGAAAAAACAAACTTCGTTTAGGAGAAATAACAAATTACTCTATTCTAATCAACAAAACACTTTGGCCTAATATCTGCACTGTATGAGAAATAAATGATATCACTATTCAGTATGATACAAACATAATATTATGCATGATCAAATCAGCCATAGTGGGTGATACATGTATGTATGTATGTGTATATTTCTATACCGCATCTTTTAGTCCACTACTACTCAGAGGCGGTCCCGACAACAGCCCGCAAGCAGGTGTGTCAGAGTTTCACGCCGAAGCGCAGTGAGCGTGACTTGTGAGTGAAGGACTTGCTCAAGGTCCGTACACGATGGTTTCGGTTGGGGTTCGAACCTGTGACGCTCCGGCCGCAGGGCAACGTACTTAACCACTGCGCCACCATGCCTCACATGTAACGTTGTGCTTACACAATACCGTGTAACGCTCAGTTTCTTTGTCTGTTTCTAGTTTGTGACATTCCGTGAAGTTCATGCTACAAGCTACCTGCAGGCAATCGGCAAAAGCCTGGACGACAAAGCTGTCAACCTCTACAAGGATCGTCATCTCCTTTCGCTACGTGTAGCGGAAGACAACACAAACTATTACTTCCGTGCACGATTTTGCGCTGAAATGAAGAAATCTGTTATTTATGTTGTTGACATAGTTTTAGACATATCAGGTGTTATATTAGAGTGCCAGTGTGAGTGTGCTGTTGGCATGGGACCAACAGCACATTGTAAGCATGTATGTGCTCTGTTTTATGGCTTAGCACAGATATCAATGGGTAATTGTGTTGTGCTGCATGAAACATGTACACAGAAACTACAAACCTTTAATAAATGCAAGAAATTTAAAGGCTCTCCACAAAAAAGTACTGCTCTGAATTTACGTCCCAATTCATTGATCGGCAGCATATTCTCACAGTCAAGTTATGATCCACGCCCGAGTGACTTCAAAAATCTGAAATCCTATCCTGCATTTTTTCGTAATACATGCATCAACTATGCACATAAATCTCCAACTATGCCCATTTTGCAAACTGTTCCTCCTTGTAACCTTTATGCATTCTACAATGATCATGATTACTTTTGCACTTCTCCGGAGTCTATGTGTTTACAGAATCTGAAAGTTAACGCCATAACACCCAATGAAGCTGAGCAGTTAGAGATCCAAACAAGGGGACAAATCTCAAATGCAGCATGGAAGGAAGAAAGGCGGAAGAGAATTCATTCTTCCAATTTTGGACGTATTTGTAAAGCTACTAGCAGGACCGATATGGATACGCTGTGTAAAAATTTGATGACGCCTGTTCAATTTTCAACTGCATCAGTTAGATACGGTCTTCAGTATGAAGCTGTGGCTGTAATGGCCTACAAATCGGAGAACAATGTTCAGGTGCAGGAGTGTGGCATTTTTGTTTGCAAAGATTTGCCATTTCTCGCTGCCAGTCCCGATGGACTAGTTAATGATATCATCGTGCTAGAAGTGAAATGTCCATATTCAGCACGCCATAGTGTCATTAATGATGTTACTGTGCCATATCTTGTGATGGAGAATGATAGTTTGTGTTTGAGAGACAATCATGATTATTATTATCAGGTGCAAGGTCAGCTACTGTGTACTGGCAGAGAATATTGTGACTTTGTGGTATACACACAGTTAGACATGAAAACAATATGCATTAAACGAAATGACATTTTCATATCTACCATGACAAATAAACTGAAACATTTTTATGACAATCACTTCATGAAGGCACTTCTAGATTATCACCTGTACAGAAACAGCAGAAAGTACACATTTAATTACAAAGTGTAAACAGTTCGTATAGTTCTGCAACTTGTGTGAACAGTATTTAAGAGTACTTTGTTTTTTATGTACAATATTTCGATTAATAAACAATGTCATTGAAATGCAAGTGTTATAAAGGTTATTCAAAATTTACTGTTGATCACCATCGACTTATCATACTATTCAGTTAAAGCAATGTACTTTTTTACATCCATTAAAACTGTAAAGCAATCTTGAAGCTTTCATTAAGCATTTCTTGAAACAATCCCTGAACGGAAGTTACATAACATGTAACACACAAATATTATATCTCCAGAAAGCATAGTCTCAGTTGAATTCATGCAATTCTTAAGAATTTTATACGTTTTACCCAGCCCGATTATACGTTCGATGTGAATTCTCTTGGAAGAAATTTTCTTATCCTTCATTACTGTTTCGCTAGTCATTCTATTTTTTTTTCTGAAAAAAGTTGGAATATTCAATGATATGTTATAGGGGAGAAAAAGATCCTCAACATTAAAACCTTTATCAGCCATAACTGAATCTCCTGAATTGCACATGATATTTAATCCTGAACGTTCAACGATTTGTCTATCACTAGTTGAACCACCAAATGCTGGTGAAACATAAGATACCAATCCACCTGGTGTTGACCCGATTACAGCCTTCACAGTATTTCGATTTTTGTAAGTAGAAAATGTTGACTGCTGTGCACTTGGCATTTTGGGTCTTTTTATTGGACATTCAGTTCCATCAATGATCACTCTAGTCGTTGGAAATTTACTTGTGAAATCTGTGGGTGAATAAAACCGAACAACATCTTGTGAAGGCCATATTGAAGTCTCCCTCCATTGTAAAGACATGAACCTAACCCAAGTGAAGAAAATATTATAAACTTCAGTTGTTGAAATTCCAAACATGCGGCTCAGCTGAAAATTCGGAATGTACTGGCGCAATTTAATTAATACAAGGAAAAACTGGTCAGTTATATTAAGACTTCTCTTTGTCTCTTTGTGCCGTCGGCTCTAGGAGCCCTAGCGATCGTCATGCCACACAGTCTCCGTTGCCGTCTTGCTACTTCTCCCAGTAGCCCTTGAGTCGCGCTTTGGCCTGGGAGTCCCACCTCAGCGCTCCGGCCTGGGAGTCCCTCCATCCGCGACCATCGGCGTGGTTTGGTGTGTGGCATGACGATTTTCTTGGCATGATTAACAGGGGTGGTTTGCCATTGCCTTCCCCTGGTTTTGCCTGCCGTGCCCGTTCGTTCCCCCTCCTAGGAAGAGTACTTCCTAGGAAGGGTACTAACGGTCCGCACCACGAGAAGGTGGGCACGGAGGACTTTGGTTCACCAGCCCAGGTCGGATCCGAGTCTACGCTCATCAGAGTCGTCGGTCAGGTCGCCTCCCTGCTTTACTCTGTACCAGAGTGACTGGTGAACCTTTGCGGACCTATTAAGACTTACAGCACCGTAAAGATACCGTAAACAATTGGCAGCTGGCCCCAAAGTATTCAATACGAACAAAAACTTATCGAAGGTTTCCAAACCAGTAAAATAATGGATGCCCTTGTCATCAGTAACGAAATCTGAATAACAAAAGCGTTCCTTACTTTGGTATGACTGCGTACTACTATCAACCATGTCATTAACAATACTAATTGTCGTTTGCACTTCTACAGTACACAAATTTAATTCATTAGACAAACCGACAGATTCAAACAAAGTCTCTTCAGGCAACGCAACTATCTCCTCCGCAGCAAAGGGTAGATCCTGTTCCAACACGAGTCGTTTTTGCTTCTCTTTTCTTGTAGTCTGTAGAGTAGCAGTAGAGGAACGTTTCTTTGCCCGCTGCTCTCTCGATGCTGTTGCCTCAGGAATCTCAGTAGTTTTGGTCCAAGGAAACACACTTGGCACTGCATTTTTCTTAAGGCGGTGTATCTGAGGTTCATCTCCTGAATGGGAAAAATGAAATGTAAAATAATTAATACGAGGTTCGTCTCCTAAATGGAAAAAATGAAATGTAAGCTAATTAATGTAATTAGTTAGTGTCTCTAAGTTACAAGGCAATAATAAATAATTAAATCAAGTAAGCAGTTAAAACATATTTGGATGTACAATATCATTTAAGCCATGCACCTGTGGAGCTTCTTCTTTCAAGTAGAATATGTCTCTCAACCCGTATAATATTGCATAAGCAAGTTGGTTAATATAATCCACACAGAATATAAATATATTCTTAATATCATCAAATAAATGGTATTAGACAATACACTATATTACACAAGATAAATAAACAACAGCATTAAACAGTGCTAAGTTTGCATCTCAAGGTAGGAAATTACTAAGCAGTTCATACCGAAAGAGTAATAATTTCACAAAACAATTCCAAACAAAGGTGATTGAGCTAACACATTATTGACAACAAATGAGATTTTTAGAATTTGTTACAGAAACACTTGAATTGGCACTATTAAATGCAAATAATCTCTTCAAATGAAGTCCATGTTTTCACATACATCCTTAAATTAATGGAATAGTTGGCAGTGATGTTATTATTGCTACTAAGTCTGGTACTTGGCACTGTATTAGTTCCGAGCTCCCAAATATACACACAGCCATAGAAGCCTCGGGCCATCGGCAGCAGCTGGTCAGACAGTGGCGTCACAAGGGTCGGTTAGGGTTTATTGTCGCTTGTAATGCATATAGTGGGCGTCCCTGAAATTGCATCTATGCCCGTTACTTAGGTAATAATGCACTTTAATGTCCAAACCGTAGAATGTTGCTGTTATGTAGTCGTCCACTGTGAAGTGGTTCGTACACACGACGCTGGCCTTTGTAGGGGTCCAGGATTGACGTCTAACTGCTACAATCCATTGCCTTTTCTGTGCCTCATCCCTAGGGAATCTGTGTCCATCACGATTTTTGCTGCAGTCAGGTACGCAACAGCAAGGCATTTCGAGACAAATACAAAACGTAATTTACGAAATAACAAAAATAACGCTTCCTACAAATAGCTGTTAGCCTGTTACCACACACTGAACGCAATGAGCGATAATACATACTACAGTGCACTTGCTGCTGCTGCCACCTATTTGTTAACTTGTACCCGAAAGTCCCTAATTGTTGATAGGTGTCCACGAAAATGATTTCCACGAGGATTTGGATTTCTGCTCTGCACTGACGAAAAGTCTTGCGCGTTATCTGTTGTAGGCAAATGTTTTTCATCAAAACAGCCGTTATCAGCATCATATATGGTAAATCTCTTACATGAAGTATATCCATGGCATCTCTCTGTCATTCTCAGTACAACACTTTTAGAAATCACGTCCTTGCGTGACCTTTCCCCATGACGTGTTCTTATATGGCAGTTCAGATCATCCATCAGTGTAAATGTCATGTTACATAATTGACATTTTTCTCTATTGTGGGTTCTCAAGTGTTTTCTAAGACTGCTTCTCTCTGCATATACTTTGGGACATATATTACACTTGTATGGTTTCTCTCCAGTATGGATTCTTATGTGCCTTTTGACAGCATCTTTCCCAACAAACGCCTTGTCACACAAATGGCACTTATATGGCTTTTCGTCAGAGTGGAGTCTTAAATGAAATTTGAGAGTCTCTCTGCGTCCAAATACTTCTTTGCATAACTCACAGTTGTATGTCTTCTCTCCATTCAGTGCTCTCGTGTGCCCTTTCACAGCATTTGTCTTTGGAGATCCTTTGTGACATGCATTGCCACATTTGTATGGCTTTACTTTAGTGTGTGCTGTCGCGTGCGCTTTCACAGCATTTGTCTTTGGAGATTCTTTGGGACAAATATTGTTGCACTGGTTTTCTGCAAACCGTTTTTCAATAAAACAGTTGTCATCACGGGTATCTTTGCTGAGTAACTTATGTGAAGTACTTCCATGGAAGCTCTCCATCATGCTCGACACAATGCTTTGACATAATAGGTTCTTGTATGGTTTTTGCCCAGAATTTACATGATAGTTGTGATCATCCATATGTGTAAATCTTTGGTACACAGTTGTATGGTTTTTTTCTGCTGTGTGGGTTGTTATGTGTCTCTTTAAAACATGCTTCCCTATAATCGCTTTGTGACAGAAATTACACTTGTATGTATCATTTCCAGTGTGGGCTCTTGTGTGCCTTTTGAGAAGAGATTTCCTTCGAAATGCTTTGCTACATAATTTGCACTTGTATGGCTTATATCCACTGTGGGTTTTTATATGGATACCTAGATTCCCTCTGTGGGTAAATGCTTTACTGCACAAATGACATTTGTATGGCCTTTCTCCAGTGTGGGTTATTAAGTGGTCTCTCAGACTGCTTCTCTCTCGATACTCTTTCGGACAGATATTACATTTATATGGCTTTTCTCCAGTGTGGGATCTTATGTGCCTTTTCAGAACATCTTTCCCTACAAATGCTTTATGGCATAATATGCACTTATATGGCTTTTCTCCAGTGTGGATTCTTACATGATGTTTGAGAGTTTCATCTCGTGCAAATGCTTTGTTACATAAGTGACACTTGTATGGCTTTTCTCCAGTGTGGGTTCTTATGTGCCTGTTCAGAACAGCTTTCCCTACAAATGCTTTATGGCATAATATGCACTTATATGTCTTTTCGCCAGTATGGGTTCTTACATGATGTTTGAAAGCTCCATCTCGTGCAAATGCTTTGTTACATAAGTGACACTTGTATGGCTTTTCTCTAGTGTGGGTTCTCATGTGTTTTTCAAAATGATCAAAGCGTACAACTGTTTTCTGACATAAATAGAAACTGTGTGGTTTTTCTGCGAGGAAGCTTTCTCTTGTATGACATTCAAGCTTACTGTTCGGTGCAAATGATTGGTGACATAAATTGGAGCTGCATGGACTTTTTCGACTGAAGTCAGTTTGATAGAATTTTAAACAGGAACTCTATGCAATTTCACATGAGTGTTGTTTTCTTTCGTTGATATTACTTGCCTGCCTCTTGAGACCTTCAAAAGAGTAAAAATATTACAATTTGCTTAGTTTAAACATTACTCTTGGTCTTAATGGTCAATTTGTTGCACACAAAAGCAGAGATTTAGACCAATTTAAATGTAACTTTGCATACTTTACTTATTAAAAAACTTTTGGTCTTAATGGTCAATTTGTTGCACACAAAAGCAGAGATTTAGACCAATTTAAATGTAACTTTGCATACTTTACTTATTAAAAAACTTCTGGTCTTAATGGTCAATTTGTTGCACACAAAAGCAGAGATTTAGACCAATTTAAATGTAACTTTG
Organism: Allolobophora icterica; assembly: GCA_963556255.1. Taxonomy (NCBI): domain Eukaryota; kingdom Metazoa; phylum Annelida; class Clitellata; order Crassiclitellata; family Lumbricidae; genus Allolobophora; species Allolobophora icterica. The sequence goes on from OY744613.1 coordinate 43,937,664, forward strand.
CATACTTTACTTCTTAAAAAATTTTGAATTTTGCACGATTATTACTTGAACTGTTCACTTTAACCTGAGTTCATTCATTCATTCATTCATTCATCCAGAGCATTAAATTCAAGCCATTCAATACAACTAATTATTCAGAGCCCCTCCCTAGTCCTGCACTCGCTAAAGAGAACAGTTTTTAATGTTCTTATGTAAGGAACATGCAGTGTCCCAGGCTATAAAAATATGTAAATATATATGGAGGTTATTGAACCAAACACTGAAAGGAAGGATTTGCACTGTCAGACTGAATTTGATTATTCAAAAACTATCAAAAGGCAGAATGGATGCATGGAAACGAAGACAGGATAAAAATCTTTTTCTATTATGAAATCAGGTATTGCCAATCAAACATTTCCTTTGAAGCACCATGTGTATATGGGTCACTCAGGTTCCACGACAAATGGTTCACGACAAATGGTTCACCGACAAGTGGTTCACGGACACGTAGGTCACGATATATGGTTCACTACCTTTCATGATCTTCCAGCTTCTAGTTTGAGCTATATTTTCATCGATCATCCAGCTTCTAATTTGAATTTTACTATGACATGTTTTCAACGGTAAAGCAGTGTAAATATTTAATACACAATAAAACCTGGGTGTATGAAAACATCGCTCAAACTAGAAGCTGGAAGAGCGATGAAAATAATAATAACAATAATAACCAATTTTACGTTCCGTTGTTACACTCAGCATTTTTCTAACAACACTTTACTACCAATCAGCATGAGCAATCAGCATATTCCAATCGGCATTTTACCTGTTGCCTCAAATTAAATGCCTCTAAGACAGAGCTTATCTGGTTCACCCGCGATCTGAGGTGTAGCTCAGACGTACTCCACTCTGTCCTTAACCTTGACCCAGACTGTTCCATTAAACCTGCTGAAGTTGTCCGGGCCTTGGTGTCCTCCTAGAGAGTACACTTTCTATGAAAAATCAAATCTCCATAACCAAATCCTGTTTTTTCCATCTTAGACGCATACAAGAAGTTAGGAAAAGCCTAAGCGAAAAATGTCTTCGCACCCTTGTCCAGGCCCTAGTCCAGTGGTTTTCAACCGGGGTTCCGCGGAACCCAGGGGTTCCGCGAGCGTCGGCTAGGGGTTCCGCGGCAGCAGTCTTAAATTAAAAAAACAACTGATTTCACAAAAGGATGAACAAATAACAGAATTCTTCACAGCTTTCAGGCGTTCATGCTAGACACAATTCTATTAAAATAATTAACATTATTACGGGAATGTATTGTTGCGTTTTATATTTGCATTGTTGCTTTACGTGGGTAAACGGCGGGGGTAGGCCACCCAGATGCTCTGATATAGGTAACCCTCTTGGTTTCGAATTGGTTTAATTACCCCCGATCTGATTCCGTTTGGGATAGAGGAAGAATGCGCCGACAACAGCCCTGAATCTCCGTGCCAGCCCTCCGGGGCGGAGGGCTGGCACATAGGCCTACCATTGTCAGAATTAGTGGCCAGCAAAAATACAGTAAAATACACTTTGTTTGCCGACATTGTTTCTGTGCACTACTCTAGAGTGCTACACTAAAGTATGTATTTATAATAGCCTGCACCAGAGATGAAAAAACTTTATTATAAGTTTTATATTCTAAAATCTAGACATTATTCCAACATTACAAGTTACAATTACTTGAATTTCTTGAAAAATTGGATGGCTGAAATGCCCTGGGTTCCGTGAGCAAATGTGACGCCAGAGGCCAAAACCATCACATGTCGGTTTCTGACCTTTTTATTTAGTCATATTCTACAATTAATCTGCTTCAAAATACTTTTACAGAATGAAAATATCTTTTTGCTAACTGAAGTTCTGCTCGTTTGATTCTTTCATTAATATATAGTGAGAAAATGAAATAAATTTTTTTGGAATATTCATATCATCAAAGTCCTCAGCAACCATTACTTGATTGTACTACAATTTTGCTGGGCAATAAAGGGCTATATCCTGTATTGAATAAAGCAAACGGCATTAAAATCGGATTACTACATTGCAAATTATGGCAAATTCATAGGCAACTGGTGAATTGAAGAATGTTCAATATTTTGGACCCCTCTCGCCTATTTCGGCTCATAGCTCAATATCTAGGAAGCGACAAGCGACGGGTTTTGAGCCCTGGCGTCACAAATGAGTGCTTTGTGTAGGGTTCCGTCACTAGAAAAAGGTTGAAAACCACTGCCCTAGTCATTTCCAGACTCGACTATTGCAACTCAGTCCTCTATGGCCTTCCTGCATCTACTCTTCAACCACTCACCACTTTTTTCCATTACACGACAAAGCTTGTCAAAAATCTCACTCCCCAGGACCACGTGACCCCGGCCCTTTCGTGAACTGCACTGGCTTCCCATACAAGCTAGTATTAACTTCAAAATCTGTCTCCTAATGTATCGAGTCTACACAAACTCATCTCCTCTATTCGTCTCTTCACTGGTTACTCCATGTTGTTCTCTTCAATCCAGGCAAGGACTGCGATAAAAATGCCAGAATATTATTATTATTATTATTATTTTTTTTTTTTTTTTTTTTTTTATAATTTTTTTCCCGAGGTAGTAAAGATCCCTCGGGCTGTAAAAGAAGATTAAAAACAGTTTATTGGTTCTCGTCTCCGACTTCGTGCCCAAAAGTATTATTAATTATTATTATTATTAATTATTATTATTATTATTGTTTTTGTTATTATTGTTATTATTATTATTTTTTAATTTTTTTTATTTAATTTTTTTTTTGCCCGGAGATATACCGGATCCCTCAGGGACTTCAATATTAATTAATGTAACATCCGGAAAATCAAGCCTCGTCGTCCGGAGGCTCTGGGAATGTCCCGTTGAATATTATTATTATTATTATTATTATTATTATTATTATTATTATTATTATTATTATTATTATTATTATTATCATCATTATTATTATTATTATTATAATCAGCAATTGGCAAAACAGCATTTTACCCATGGCAAAAAAATGTTGCATGGTCACAATATAAAATGCACTGTCACATCGGATTTGGTAATCTTGGGTTTTGGCGTCCGAAATTATTTTTAATTGACACGTTATAATAATAATGTGTGTGTGTGTGTGTGTGTGTGTATGTGTGTGTGTGTGTGGTGTGTGTGTGATAAATAATCGTCGTTTAAGAAGATCCTACTTCTAGTTTCAGATATATTTTCATCGAGCATCCGGCTTCTAGTTTGAGCTGTATTTTCATCAATCTTCCAACTTTTAGTTTGAATTTTAATATGAAATGTTTTCTTCACTCATCCACAGCACTGATATCGGCGCAAAACGATATATTTTTATCGCAATTCCAACTTCTATTTCTAATTTTATTATGTGATATTTTCATCGATGATTCAGATTCTACTTTCAGTAATATTGTAATCAATCTTCCAACTTCTGGTTTGAGTTTACTAAGAAAATGTTTTCATCGCTCATGCAATGTAACTAATTTCGGACGTTAAAACCTAGGATTAGGCCTACCTCGGATTTTAGCTCATCTCCGTCTCACAGCGGGATGTACGTGTTGGATCGCGTGTTTATCTCGGTTCCAAGGGTCTTATTGATATTTTTAGACAGTTATCGCGCAGGGCCTATATATCTGTAAAACGATGGATATAGAAATAAGTTTTGAATGTTAAGTGAATGAAACAGGCGAAGGTAATCCTGGGTTTTAGCGTCCGAAACTATTTTCATTGAAACGTTCTAATACAATATACAATAAATAATCATCGTTCATCCAACTTCTAGTTTCAGTTATATTTTAATCGATTATCCAGCTTCTACTTTCGTGAATATTTTCATCAATCTTCCAACTTCTAGTTCGAGTTTTACTATAAAATATTTTCATCGGTCATACACGGGAATAATATCGGCACCAAAACGATATATTTTCATCGCAATTCCAACTTCTAGTTTGACTTTTCTTATGTAACATTTTAATCGATGATCCGGCCTCTAGTTTCATTGATGTTTTCATCAATCTTCCAACTTCTTGTTTGAGTTTAACTGTGAAACGTTTTCATCGCTCATGCAATGTAAATAGTTTCGGACGCTAAAACCCAGGATTACCCAGGCGAAATTTAACTCACCTAAACAGCAAAATAATCAAAAAATCGTATTGAATCCTTTCGTCCTTCCGTTAGAATGGCGTTCAACAAGACTGAATATGCTAGTAACTAGAACTTGGATTTCCAATACGTTTTCATCTAGCGACTGAAATAAAGCTCTCATTCAACATTAAATAATTGCAAAATTGCAATCTTGTGTGAAGATGACACATTTTTTTACTGTCGATCCACAGTAAATTCGATTTCGATTAATTTGCCTAAACTGTATTAAGCTGATGCACAAGCGCGTATTCTTCTCGGAATGGACAAACAATTTAGTAGGGCTATTTTTTTCTGCTAAAAACTTCATAATTTTACATATTAGTGCAAAACCAAATATATATTAGTGAAATAGAAATATTAATGATTTGCTCCAAACAAAAATCAATGTAATTTGCAAAAAAAATTTTGTGCTTCTTCAATTAGTGAATTCATGTGACATGTTACCGGAAAATGACTCAATTATGTCTTCATAAGTTTTCCAAAAATCTACATTTCAGCCTGTCCACAAAAATAATGGCCTTCACAGTTATAAGTTGGGTGCGGAAGAAACCTCGAGATTACAATTACGATAAAAGAAATCCCTGTGTCCCATTACACTGACGGATGAACGCTATAGTAGGCCTATAGGCCTACATTATTGCTCTTAAACTGTTCTACACAATTTATCCAGCAAAAGGAATTAGAATCGAGGTTACCCAGGAAGACAATTGAAGGATTTGAGTATTAAAACGGTTATAAACGACTTGAGAAATCCAACGAAAATCCCAGAATGGATTATATGAAGGAAATCAGTGACAAACGAAAAAACGAAGACGAATGGCTATCGAGATAAATTAGACGTAGGCCTACTATCGCTAACTTAGTTACTTCAATAAAATAGTCTAAGATACAAATAAAAAAACTCTTTAACTTTAAAAATCAGTGACTACTATAAAAACGGATTTTGTGCATGACTCACTCTTTGGTGTTAGCTTTGAAATTTTCAATATAGCGAGCAAGAGTCGTAAAGGCATGATGGCAGTGCTGAATCCAGGCAGTGTTAAGTTGTCCCGATAAAATGTTGATAAGAGACACTCAGTTTCATAATGCATCCCATTAGGTTTCTTAATAGGATCACCCTTTTCCCAAAATGATCCTTGCTAAACAATATAAATTATTATAAACAGAACTCTTAGCTGATAAAGTTCAATATTTGTCTTCAGTAAAAAGTATACACACCTTTACCATTGGAAGGCAACATAAAGTGCATATTTATAAGGCAACTAAAATCCATATACTCTGTTTTCATACTATATTGCTAACGATGTTACAAGCAAGAATGGAAGTGGCTGAATGTAGAGAAAAAAAAGGATACACCGAGTTACCCACAATCCACACAAACAAGTAACAACTTTGAATTAGCAAATTTAGGAGCCAAATTTAAGAAAAGGCCCTTTTCTCAACAAGAATAATCCTGAAATAAGTCAAACAAAATGTCTTTCTGTGGAATATCATAGTGAGCACAACAGTGCTTTATGAATTCATGCTCAATTTCAAACATTTCATCACATATTCCACAGCCATACGTTCTCACAACAAAAGAATTTATGACAGTAGCAATTGCTGATTGATGTCCAGATAAAAGATTTTCACAAGGACTTGGATTTTTACTTGGCACCGATGAAAAGTCTTGTGGGTTCTCTGCTGTATACAACTGTTTTTCATCCAAAAAACCGTCATCAGCAGCATACATGGTAAATCTCTCAGATGAAGTTTGTCCATGGCATCTCTCTGTCATCCTCAGCACAACACTTGGACATAACGCGCTCTTGTATGGATTTTCCCCATAATGTGTTCTTATATGGCAGTGCAGATCATCCATCTGTGTAAATGTTATGCTACATAATTGACATTTGTAACTCTTTTCTCTGTTGTGGGCTCTTAAGTGGCTTCTAAGATTGCTTCTCTCTGCATACACTTTCTGACATATATTACACTCGCGTGGTTTTTCTCCATTATGGATTCTTATGTGCCTTTTGACAACATCTTTCCCAGCAAATGCTTTGTGAAACAAATAACAAATATGTGGCTTTTCGTCAGTGTGCAGTCTTAAATGAAATTTGAGAGTCCCACTTTGTGCAAATACTTTGTTGTATAACTCACATTGGTATGGCTTTTCTCCAGTGTGTGTTCTCATGAGCCCTTTTGCAGTATTTGTCTTTGCAGGTCTTTTGTGACAAATGTTGCCATTGTACTGGTTTTCTACACACCGTTTCTCAATAAAACAGTTGTTATCACGGGTATATGTGCTGAGTGACTTACGTGAAGTACTTCGATGGTATCTCTCATGCATGCTTGACACAATGCTTTGACATAATACATTCTTGTAGGGCTTTTGCCCAGAATTTGCATGATAGTTGTGATCATCCATATGTGTAAAACTTTGGTTGTTTGGTTTTTCTGCTATGTGGGTTCTTATGTGTCTCTTTAAAACATCAAACCCTATAAATGCTCTGTGACAGAAATTACACTTGGAAGGCTTTTCTCCAGTGTGGGTTATGAAGTGCCTTTTGAGAAAAGCTTTACTTACAAATGCTTTGCTACAAAGTTCACACTTGTATGGCTTATACCCAATGTGGATTTTTATATGGATAGCTAGATGCCCACTCTGGGTAAATGCTTTATTGCATAAATAACATTTGTATGGCTTTTCTCCAGTGTGGATTCTTATGTGCCTTTTCAGAACATTTTTCTCTACAAATGCTTTATGGCATAAAATGCACGTATATGGCTTTTCTCCAGTGTGAGTTCTTGCATGGTCTTTGAGACGGCCACTCGTCGCAAATGCTCTGTTACACAAGTCACATTCATATGGCTTTTCCCAGGCATGTGTTATCAAGTGCGTTTCAAAATAAGTTCTACTTGGAAACGCTTTGCAACAAGAAATACAGATGTGCGGTTTTCTAACTAACAGCTTTTCATGAACAGAGCTGTTGTCACCATTACAGATGTTAAAACTATTATCAGTACTTCCATGGCAACTCCCATTAATGCTTGATGGAACACTATCACATAATTCAGTAGTGTATAACTTTTCTATTATGTGGGTTCTTGAATGGCTTGTTAGATGATTCTTCTGTGTAAACAATTTGCTACACAGTTGACATTTATATGTCTTTTCTCCAGTGTGGGTTCTTTTGTGCTTACTGAGATTGCTTCCAGTTGTAAATACATTATGACATAAAGTGCACTTGTATGGTTTTTCTCCAGTGTGAGTTCTTACATGGTCTTTGAGATGACCATTCTTATAAAATGCTTTGTTACAGTATTCACATTTGTATGGCTTTTCTCCCGTGTGTATTTTCAGGTGCCCATTCAGAACACTTTTTTTTCCAAACGCTTTCCAACAAATGTTGCACATGTACGGATTATCTCCAGTGTGCATTTTTACATGGATTTTAAGACAAGAACACTATGGATTGTTCAAAATTTCATAGTCGTAGTGCTCTGCTTCACTAAGGATTCCATCTTGCATCGTTGGATAGTAAAAGGAGGAGAAAACATAAAAAAGCCTAACTTGGGCTTCAACACTTTCTACGTTGCTAAAGAATCCATTGAGGTTTTTTTTATTTCACAGCTAAAATACCAAAAAACAAAAACCTTGTTTACAAAAGATGAAGTTGTTAATTATGTAGAACTGTTTCAGAACTTTGTTTCAGAAGTTTCATATTACTTGTTATCACTTCAGTGACGAATGCAGATTTTTCTAAACCCATATATGGTTACGTAAAAAGTAGGAACATTAAAAAGTGCAGGTGCTAAGTTAATATATCTGAAACATAGGTCAGCAAGATACTGCGGTGGCCAACATTTATGTTTTTTTTCTACAGCCTCTCATTTCGGCGGATTATTTTGTGTAAATGGAGAACCTAATTGGCAATTTAACTTAGTTTCGACTATTAGTTTGCTGATGCTAAGTGTCGGAATAATTTTTCATAACCTTCTGTGACTGGAGTGGTACCCCTACAGTACAAGAATCTTGACTACAAGAACCTTTGTACACGTCTAGGATGGGAACCACAGGGACACCGTAGAGGAAAGGGAGTAGATGTGTAAGGGGGCTTTGAGCGCAGGGCCCTCTGAGGGCCCCGAGACCAATGGGCCCTTACAGCAGATCGACCTTCAAAGGGTCTCCAGAGGCCTACGAACCCATATAGCATATCCACTTTCTCCTGTGTATTTTAGAACAAAATATGCGGGCCCTTAGCGCAGGGCCTTCAGAGAGGGTCCTGAAACCCACGGACAATTATAGCCAATCGACTTCCAGGCAGTCCGTGGAATCCACGAACGCTTATAGCTTAGAAGTCCTCGAGTGTGACAACTTTCACAGTGTGACGATGATATCTGTCACGAGTGTCACGTTTAAGCTAGGAGTGTAATAACAGCTTTAAATATTTAAATTAGGAATGTACGCCAAGTTGAATATTTTAAAAAACGGTGCGGCGCTCCTGAGTAGGTTTCTTGAAGGGGCTATTTTAAATTCACAGAACGAATGAATGAAAGAATGGAAATAGAGAGACTGAGAGAGAGGTAGAGAGATAGACAGAGACATTATTTTATCATAATCATAATTATACCATAATCGTCATCATAGGCGCCGACTTTTGGTTTTGTCTCTGGGTGCCAGTCAGGGGCGGATCCAGAAGGCTTATTTTTTTAGTCATCCGTCATTTTCCATCGTCTGCACAAAAAATAAAAGGGGGCCATGTCTCCTAAAATTTTGCGACTTTTAGGAATTCATCCCCATAAAAATGTAACGACCTTTTTAGGAATACCCCAAAATTTAATTTAAGGTCCGAATTCCTCTGGGGCCAGGCCCCCACCGAACTTTTTCTCTGGGTGCAATGCACCTAAGGCCCCCAAGAAGTCGGCGCCTATGATCATCATTACACCAGTAATATATACTTTTTTCGCTTAATACAGAAAGAAGTAGAATCACTACTCACCAGATGATTGGTTTTTTTCCTTGGGTGGATTGCCGTTTCGTCCTGTGCAGTAGTCATGTCCTGAAGACCAAGGCCAAGACCGTAGTCTCAAAGACAACACGAGTTTTGCCTGGACTCATCAGGGCGTCTTCGAGACACCGACGGCCTCCTCCCAGCAAAACTGCTGGTCTTCCGCCCCCATGTGTGGAACACGATTGTTGGACGGCAAATACTATGTAATGATATTTCAGGGTCTACAGGGTCTATTGTGTTGCCTGTATTGGAGTCGTCTAAACTTTTAGTGAAAAAAATAACCCACAAAAAGCTGCGGGGGCACAGGCTTATTTTGATGGCGGCCTGAACTCGCCACGTCACAAAGCTATCAATGGGCTCCTGCGGTTTTTAATTATGAGACAAACGCCACTTTGCCACACACCGCGCCCTGATAACGATGCCAATATAAATCTTTAAAATTTTCACAGAGCTATGCTATACTCAGCCTTATACTGGCACGGCATCAGCTAAAAAAATCCGTAATAGCCAGGCTCGAAGGAAAATTTTTTACCATGTTAGGGCATCCGTCCTTATAACAGCGCCGTATGAGCTCAAAATTTGTTATAGCCTGGCTGTAAGGAAGAATTAAAATTTAGAGAATTTAACAACTATAAATTAATATCATCGTCCTCCATATTCTCCACGACAGGTTCACCCAAGGCTGCTAAAATTGCATCTTCTACCTGTTGAGGCAGTTGTAAATTTTCACATTCAGAATCTGAATCTTCATTTACGCCTACCTTTAGCCCGTTAACTTTCTCACGCAGCGACTTCCGTTCAATTGCGAGCTGCCTTAATTTTAACGCTGATTCATTCAGCCGTTGTTTCGTCTTTCTATAATTTTGATTTATTCTGCTAAGCTGCATTTCTGCAGATTTAATTTTCTCTTTTTTACTAACCTCTTTAAATGGAATATCAACTAAAGCTCGCAAAAATTTCTGTTCCTTATCCATATCGAATGATTATAGGATGTTTACCGTTCAACAACCGTCTTCCGACACATGGGATGTCAATCCAGACTGACCAGGTCCTATATATAAACACCCACGTTGATCTGCCTGCCTGCCTGCCCACTTCCATTAGTAAGCATGCAGAGACTCTTACTCGCAGCCTGCCCAGCCACCAAAATTTGCGACGGTCCATATAAGTCGATGGTTAAGACTCGGACAGAGACTGACAGGCGCACGGCTACCCCAGCCTGGCCCAGCCAGCAAAGTTTAGCCCCAGAGCGGAACGCCTGCGTGCGGCTACGCCGCAAGGCTAGCCAGCAACGATACATGAGATTCATGTCTGTGTTGTAGCAGCCACAGAAATGCATATACATACAATACATATGCATACATACCTACCTACATACATACATACATCCATACATCCATACATACATACATACGTCCATACATACTTATGTGCATACATACATACATATATACAATACAATGAATACATATGCATACATACATACATCCATACATACATACATCCATACATACATCCATACATACATACATCCATACATGCATACATCCATACATACATACATCCATACATACATCCATACATACATCCATACATACGTCCATACATACATACATACATACATACATACATCCATACATCCATCCATACATACATGCATACATACGGATATCGTCTGGCCGCTATAGAGGCCATTAGGGTTCAGCCAAATTATTTGTGCTTTTATGAGACACTTGATATTAACTATAGCTTTTGACTTAACCATTGTGCGGAGAACCGAAAAGGCAGACACAGGCCAACGCAGATGCAGACAGAGACACACACAGAGGCGCACACAGGCACACACACAGGGGAAGACATATGCCCACATAGAGGCTTTAGGCTACATCATTCAACGCTTGATATAAAACAGATGCGTATTATTTTCCATCAGTGCAGCGGTCTCCGACAACCACCTAATTGTGATTTATTGCTTTGTACCCACATAGAGGCTTTAGGCTACATCATTCAACGCTTGATATAAAACAGATGCGTATTATTTTCCATCAGTGCAGCGGTCTCCGACAACCACCTAATTGTGATTTATTGCTTTGTATTATATTCCATTAGTAAGCATCCTGTTTCACGTGATGTGGCTTTGTTTAGCGCTGAGAAATCTCGGGGATATAGGCCTACATTACATTTACGTAAAGTTCATTCATCATCCTTTCCATCTATCTATCCATCATTTTTCCATTCATCCATCCATCCATCCATCCATCCATCCACCGCGGTCTGGGTTTTACAACAAGCGAACCATAAACACAGGCCAAAATAATAAGGACATTTGACCGATCATCGCCCATATCGACGCCGTGCACTTTCAGGCGATGACTGTAAGCCTTAAATCCAACAGTGGCCTATTTTTTATGTACTGTGGCGCTTCATACGGTGAAGGAGTATAAATCGTGTTTAAAGGACTTGTATAATTAAAGACTTGGAAGTCCTTATTATTTTGGTCATGGCATCTATGTACGTGGCGTTTCATACGGTGAAGGAGTATAAATCGTGTTTACACTGTGGTTTTTCTACGATCAACAAATAATTATTTTAAAGCAATAAACAATTGCCCGTGCTGAATGTATATTCCACTTAAATGACATTCTATTTAGCCCCATTTTTTCTAAAGTTATTAGTACACCAATTAGGCTTAAAAAGTTAGTATTTTTTACTATTTTTAATATTTTTTATGCATGAACATAATAGAATGGAAAAAGATAAATTGCTAGTTAAGGTTCTAAAACACGCTTTAAGAGTTTATTGCGTGCTGAATGGATAGCTAATATATGAATATGCATAATAATAATAATAATAATAATAATAATAATAATAATAATAATAATAATAATAATAATAATAATAATAATTAGCCTTGTTTTGAATGAAAGTCCTCATTACTTTCAATCACGATTATCTCTTCATTTTGCTCTTTCCGCATGGGTAACGTTTGGACGTCTCAGAAAACTTATAGCCCACACTAATAATATGCTGGTGGTGCGCTAGGAATTACAGACTCACTACTCCAACCACCTACGATGAAAACTTTTATTTTGAGGTTCGCGGACAAGTCCCAGTGCTGGTTAGTTTCTTTATTAGTTCCGCCACCATGTCGTCTTTGCTTTGACTCGGCAACTCTTTTTTTCCGCTCTTGCTTTGTATATCACGTTTCATCGTTCTATATTTTTCCTCCTCTCCCAGAATAAGTTTATATTCATCGTCGCTTATAGCTGTGTCTTCTAACGCCCGAGAAATATGGTCATGAACTGTGTTTAGCTTACTTTCCGCCAAAATACAAATTTCGTCGTGTTTTGAAGCTTTAGCAACAAACGATCGGCTAACAACATTTCCAATAATATCCAGAAAACTCGTCGCTATGGCCAAACTCTCTAGAACAATACCAGGAATAAAACCAATACCAGTGGCTAACATAGCTGCCCCACCCACCCCAGTTCCAAGACTAACTATCGCAAGGCCGGCCGACGCCCCATTAGCCACATCTACAACCCTCTTATACTTTTTACACAGTTGTCCCCGACTTATCGCCTCAGACCTCAGGAATGCTTCTATTTCGCCGATCTTCTGCAAGCGAAATGTTTGCGACGTCGTGTCTGACGAAAATGTTGACTCCATCAGCGGTGGGTACAAAGACATACTTTTTTATAGTTGCTCTATCAGTAAAGTTACGTTTAACTCAATAGTTGAAGTACTTAAAACGCCTATCTTTTTTCCTTCAATTCGAAAACTCGTTTGTCCTGGAATGAATATTGCCCTAGATGCATCAAATTGTCCACTTTGAATGTCAACTGTACGATCGATGCTACCCGCGGCTGTAATAATGCGAACTGACGCATCACCGGTACTAACACCAAACATTGTAAGCCTCCAGAATCCGCGGTCTAAAGAGACCGTCTCATTGTTAGTTTGCAACGTAATACAGGGATAGCGTGCCGCGGTTAATGGAAGCGTTTGCCACGAACTTAGAGTCACAGTTTTGGCCGCTGTGTAAATATCGCGGCTGTGGTAATCGTCCGATACGAAATCGATGTGAATTTGGGGAACCGCGTCTAACATATCTGCGGTGGGCTTAGGGATTGTATATCCCCAGTTGGTTAGTCCAACCAAATCATCGAGGTTGTATTTATGCATATTTGTTTCTCCTTTTTGCCGGAGATAACCACGAATCTTGTAGTGTGAGTCGGCCATTATTAAGTCTTATGTTTACCCGACTTTAAAATATGTGTAGATCTGAAAGTGGGATATGCCAACAGTAGTTTGTGGTGGGTTGGTGGTTATGACCGTCAGCCTGTATGCTATGTATGCAGTTTCAGTGTTGACGGTAAACTCCTGCGCAGAATCAGCCAAAGCGGTATTGGAGGTAAGTAGGTCCGTATACACGAGCAGCCCAGAGCTGTTGTAACCACGCCCACTAATTTTCCAGGACGTGATACGCAGACCAATACGACTAGACCCTCCAGTCAGGCCAACCTTCCATATTCGCACAGGCGCCGGGCAATCAATCCGTAACCAAATCTCATCACCCGCAGAGGGCGTGACCCTCCACTCACCGCTGACTCCCGAGTTGATTGCTAGATGAGGCGGGTAAGTCGGGAGAAATGCGCTGGCTACGGCAATAAAACCAGTTTCTGAAGAGTCATTGGACAGCGGTGGAATGTGACCTGTATAGTTTAAAAATTTAAGGTTGTTCACGTACTGTCTTACAGCGGTCTCTTTACTGTCTGCATACCTTTTAACCATAACAGCCTGATTGTCGACATATTGTTTATTGGCCACGTTCAAAGGCTCCGTCGGTATTTTATTTAATTTTGTCATTTTGCCGGTTACGATTCTCGTCACCTGCCCGATACTCGCCGCGTCGGTATTAGTTGTTGAGGCCCCCGTGTAAAGCCCAGTCACCCTCTTACCGCCCATAGCTAAATTTCCAGTCATTGCGTCGCCAACTTTAAGCACGCAAGCGCTCCTGACCATAGCGTCTTGTTCTTCGGCGTAAGTTTTTGCAGCTTCGGCTTTCTGGTCTGCGTACCCCCTTGCGGCGGCGGTCTTTTGATCTGTATACAACCTCACGGCCGAATTAATCGCGGTGTCCTGATCGACCGCGTACTGTCTAGCAGCAATATGTTGAACATCAACATATTGTTTGTTAACCACGTGCAACGACTCCGTGGGAACTCTATCGAGGCTCAATAGAGCGCCGGCGACCGCTGTTGACACTTGTTTCCAACTCGCTGCGTCGCTATCAGATCCTGGAATCTCTGTTGGAAGTCCAGTTACTCGGTGGCCACCCATGACTAAACTTCCAGTCATAACGCTGCCAGATTTTAGCACACACGCGTTCTTGACGATAACATCTTGCTCGTTGACGTAACTTTTTACAATAACGTCCTTTTCGTCCGCATACTGCCTAACGGAATCTCTCAGCACCTCGTTCTTCTCGTCCGTGTACTGTTTGGCATCGATAAGCTTCTGGTCTGCATGCCTTTCGGCTGCGGCCGCCTTCTGGTCCGCGTACAGCCTGACGGCAGTGTCCAGCAGAATGTCCTTATCGTCTGCGTAACGTTTAACGAGACCAGTTGCCTCGGAGCTTAAGCCGTCTGCGTACAACTCAGCTTGTTGCGCCCGCTCTTTCGCGTACTCTGTTATTTGTTTCCAACTCGCAGCGTCGGACTCCCCCACCAATTCGTCCCAACCCTCGTCTTCACTGTCAGATCCCGGAGTGTCCGTGGGCAAACCAGTCAATTTATGGCCGCCCATTTTTAGAATGCCAGACATCGTTCCACCGGTGATTTGTAAGTTGTCCTGATCTACGATGTCCGCATAAGCCTTTGTCGCGGCGTCCGTTTCCATCGTGGGCGTCCCAACGTTTGTTAGCCGAAAACCTCCAGCCGACAGAATCCCAAGCATGGCATCACCCGCCTTGTGGACGAGCCCAGCGGCGCTTATCTGCCACCCTCCAAACCCACCTCCACCGTCTCTTCCAAATTTATCAACCGGCATTTTTTATATAAAAAGGGTGACGGAAGTCTAACTAACATAAGTCAAGCACGATGTCTTCAAAATTCTTTCCGGCAGCGAGCTCTCTTAGCACGAGCAGACAGAGGTGACCACAGACCACATCATCGGGACCCTGCAGCTGGAACGTCTGTGTTCTTATGGAACGGTTTAAATATCGAGAGATTTCGGTAGGCGGATCCAGCCCATAACTGTCAAAATAGACTGCTGTAGGTCCATCTATCCAATAGGCGACCCAGTGAGTACCATCGCCGGAACCGGAATCTAAATTAACAACTCCACACTCCTTCTCACGAGCCACGGCGGGCAGACCATCTCGCATGAAAACACCGCGGAAATGCGGCAGCGCTCCGGCAACTTTCTCTATATCGAAGTTGCTCAGCGGTTTTAGTTTTTTTGTCCGATGTACAGGCCGGATCCTTTACACATTGAACAGCAACCACCATAAGTCTGGCGCCCGAGATATAAACCGGTCCCGCGGACCTGAGCTTCGAGTTCGCGATTGTGACGCGCGGCCTCTGCTAAAGCCGCGTCGTCGATCCGTTTTTTCTCGGCTTGGGCCGCATCGCTGGCCTGTTTCTTGCGCAGGGCCTCTGCATCGCTGGCCTGTTTGTTGTGCACGGCCTTTGCCACCTCGGCGGCCCCTCCAGCCGCGGCACCCACCGCGGTTAACCCGCCAAAAATCAGCGGGAGGAGAGCCAGTAGTGGAAGAAATCCACCCATTTTAGTCATCTTTTTCAATTGCGTTTTGGTGAATCTCAGCTCCATGCCAACGCCTTCCGAAATCTTCTTCACGATTCGGGCGGCTTGAACTTTCGTAAGCGCGAGCTTATCGTCTCCACGAAGCTGGCCATGAGCGAGTCGGATCGTGGCACCAGTGCCGGCGTGCGCAGCTCTAGCTAATGTTTGCTTTTGCCCTTCGGTCAGTGAAAGGCCGAACGCAACGTATTCAGTTTTCATTTTTGGAAAAAATATATCTAAAAGAGGGCCTTGTATCTAAATGTGAAAAACCGATTTCTAGTAGACGACGTTGAATTTGCTGCCATCCGATTCAAAATTCAGGAGTCGGTCGCTGATCAGGACGGCATATGCTGTCGTATTATTTGGTACCCCTTCGTTAAAGTCCACCTTGATTTGTATGTCCTGTACAGAGGTTTTAAGTCGTTCGGATTGCCTGCGCACGTCCAGGACGAAGATCGGAAACAAATCTACAAATTCCATTGGTGTCAGTTGGCATGACGATTCACGCGCGTCTATACCGCAATATTCTTCCTTGAAGTCACGTAGGGCCTTGTAAGCGCGAGAAGTTGTCCTCTTGGTGAAGTCGAGATTCATGTCAACCACCGGGTAACGATCGGTGTTGAGCAAAGCGAATATGTTGCGAACCTGTGCATGGTCAAACAGTGCCGGATTCTGGCCTTGATGTGCATTCTTTCCAGTCTGAAAAGCAACAAGAATCCAGCGTGGCTTTTCCGTGCCCGACTTAACGCTCAAACGCCAGGAAAAAGTCGTCGCTCGTGGCACCGCAATGTTGTCGCATTGCATGGCGCGGAATGCCACAGGTACCTTAACCTTGGCTTCAATCTGCTTCATAAGCATGCTTTTATACTCCAAAGCGGGTATTATATGCGGCATGAACCAGGAGAGTTTAGTCAGCATGATCTGGCCATTGGCCGCTGCGGCTTCCTTGAAGATCGCGTCTGCATCCCCCTGCCGGCTCAGCAGTAAGGAGTGTTTAATCCCGTATACGACCTTGTGATAATCATCACAAAAACCGAATAGATGTTTTAAGGGAACGATGAATGAAAATGTGCCAATAGGGACGGGTTTTCCAATGATCATCAGTCGACGGGCCTCGAAGCCGATATTCGCAGCCGCCGCCGCCGCACTCGTGTCCTTCTGCCAACACATGTTTAAACCTTCGCCTTTGGAGAAGTCGTCGCCGTATACCAGCATGCCTTTCATCGTCGTGGCTTGCCCAGGAGACATGACATTCTCTATCTCGGTGTTGTTAGCCAGGTATCGAATCTGAGAGAACATGTACGGGATGGCGTTGTTGATGAATGACACCAACGAGTCTGCGATGTAAGCCGCACCAGTTGATGTAAGCCTGCCCTCCACAAGAAGGTAACTTTTAGAAGGTTGCGTGAAAATGTCTTGATTCTGGATGTCTATTTGTATGGCCTGGCCATTGTTAATAGCCGCAGGGTTTTGTGATTCATACTCGCGGTATTCAAACGATTCGATGCTATTATCATCGGGTACCGCCGAAGCGATGTCCAACATTTCACTCGGCACGTCAAACGCCGCCATTATTATAAGTAAAAAAGTTCAAGCTTCAATTATTAATCATGTTACAAATGAATTTCATATGTGGTGGGTTTACTTTTTTGCGTTTTGTGAATTAGTCGGAATTTTTTTAATTTCATTTTGCGAGAAACAGACCCTTGCCGCCGCGACTCGGCTTTATAGTTTTGAAACCGGATCCAGCAATACGGCTGTTTATGTCAGCCATTGCCGGAACAACTGATGGCGGACTCACAGCCAGTTGTTTTAAGTATTCGATGCTCTTGTCGCTGAGCGCCTTCTCCAAAGGTGCTGGAACAACGGGCGCGGCAGATGAATTTTTCATTTGCGTTTCCGCCGCCGCAGCGCGTCTCGCTTTCACGGCATCGACGATCTGCCTGACGGCGGAGGCTGTTGTGGCGCCAGCTTTCACAACATTACCAACTACATCGGCAACGTTTGTGATTACACCTTTATTCGCCGAAATGAACGATCCTGCACGGCCAAGGAAGCCCGCGATTTTGGGTATCCAGTCGAAAAGTCCACCACCCACGACACGACGCCGCCTTTTAATTCCAAGAACAAACATGAGAATATTTAAGTGTGAAAATCTACGCACTGCGGATGTGAAACCTTATAGTTACTGTCTCACCGCGGAGGTTTAATTGTTCACCATTCTGGTCGGTCAGCCACACACGAATGCCCTGTACGTTGCCAGCCGGTGCTACTGGTAGGTACACTAGATTTTTTGGAGACTCGATTACCTTATAGCCGGGCGACACATCCGGGAAAAAACTGTAGATTACTGGCAGCTGGCTACCATTGCGATACGATCCAGAGATAATGTCACAATTTACCAGGATCGTGTCCACCCGGAGAATATCGACTGGATTTTCTCCCTCTTTATAACCAATACCAAGCCTCTGAGGGTTAAAACCGAGCGTTTGCCTGATAGTAGATTGCGCCATATTTACTATATATTGGGCATTCGTTATCTTTACGAAGGCGCGTAGGGTAGATGCGTTAGCTCCTATAGTAATAGGAGAATTAAAGCCGAGCTGAGGAACACCTGTCGGCGGCAGATTTTGCTTTTCTATCTGCCGGCTGATTTCATCATTAATCTGTGCGATCTCGTAGCTTCCGTCGGGCAAAATGATCGTCTTGCACGTCTGTCCATTGGTGGAGCTGTAGACGAACTTGTTATTTGTGCTGTCTATGTTCGGGATCGAGTTATAAGTTTCAAGATTGACTAAAGCAAGCTCAAAGCGTCTTTTTGGATCCAGGTACAGCGGTGGTGAGAAAGCCGTGGTCCACCCTGTAGTATCTGAGGAAACAACTATACTAAAATTTTCCTTAGGCTGCAAAAGTTCTCGAATTTCTTCGAGTAGTTTCTCCGAGCGTTCCATCTTGTGTACTTTATTTTATGAGCATGTTTCTATTCAATTCGAGTGCCAGCTCTTTGGAGATCGCACCGGAACGCAGTAACTCGTCAAGAATGGCGGAGATTTCGTTGCCGAGACCTGTGTTTCCCGCGGCCCTAGAGGCCACCAAAAGCTGCAACCTCTCTACCAGGGCGTTTGGATCGTTGTAAAATTGCACCGCGCCGCCTCGAATCAGCTGGAACTTTTTACTTTTCCGGCCATGAATGGGCAGACCAGACATCTGTACGAGCTTTTTAAAAGTTTCAATTGCCTGAGGCGAGTATTGCTTAGTCTTAACGAAGCGTTTTGTTAGTAGGTTGAACAACGACTCATCGGCCGGAGATTCGAGAACGAGGTTGCCACCTTTAAACACTCTCAGTCTACCAGCAGACAGCGCGACGGGGTCGACGGAGAGCTCGCCCAATGCGTTACCTTGTAATTTCAGAGGAACGGCTGGGACACTGAAACCCTTTCCCTTTTTGATGAGGCTGTGGCCCGCTAGCAGTGTATGGATTCGCTTTTTATATTCCCTTAGGGCTTCGATATCTGCAGTCACCTCATCTACCTTTTCTTCGTCTCCTTGCTTATTGGCTTTCTTTTTCTCTTTGCCCAGGGTGTGGCGATTATAGTGATTTACCTCACCGATTATCTTTTCAGCACCTGCAATGTCGGCTAAATCGAGCTCGCTCGGAGGTTTAAACCCATGCCGTGTGATTGCCGCGACGTTGAGATATTTGTTTGGATCGACTAAAAATGCGGGGGGAATTCGGGATGTTGGAAGCGCTGGAAGGGCTGGAGCAGCTGCTGTTCCTGCGGAATCACCGAACAAAGATGCTATCGGGTTATAATTAGCAGACTCTGAAATCTGCGCCGGCAAATCCTGTAAAGCGCTGGTAACTTTCTGCAGCTCCTTAGACGTAGCCGCCTGGGATTCAGCCGTGGCTGTGGCTATTGGTTTAAAAAGCTTTGCCGCATCGTACTGAAGGTTGGCTTCACCGAGCTTCTCATCCACGAAACGCTGTCTCAATCGATTTCTGCGAGCTAAATAATCCTGAGTCAGGGCGTCTCGCTCCTGTTTAGACGAAACTTTTGTCCACATCGTGGTTGTATGTCGACTATATGTTGCCTATATTGTGTCTTTAAATACTTGCCTTGGGCTTATAGAAGCGATCGAACCCGCAACGATATTTTCCATCGTACACCTTGGACGTCAAATCTATGACTGCAAATCCATATGGCTGGGCAGCACACTCGCTGAAGAACGTACGGAACTCATCGAAAGACATGTCGCCGCCTACGAACGTATCGTGAATGGCTCGCAAATTTTTACTGTCTTGGTTGAAGAGGACTATAAGATTAGCATTGTCACGGATCACTTGCTTCGGAATTCGAAAATAATTCTGTGTTAAGTAGAAGCAGTCCGCGCCACCGTGTCGACCCATAGTGAAATACCTTTCGATGGGCGACTGTTTTTCAAGCATGACGTCATCGAAAACTAGAAGGCTTCTGGCATTCTTATTTAATGATTCAACTGGAACTATTTCATCTGAGCAAGAGTGAAAGGAAGCCACTTCCTTACCGGCAACTTTTTCGAGTTCTGTTATCCAGTCCCGAAGAAACTGATATTTTTCCTGTCCCAGAGACTTTGAGTATAGATAGAGCCGGTCAAAACGTAGGTACCCCTTCTTCAGAAGGAGGTTGAGTAGTAGGTTTGTTTTTCCACATCCGCTAGGCCCACAGATTATGCATCGTATGCTTGATGGCAACAACCAATGGTGGTGTTTTTTCCCATCGTCGGCTTCGAGATCGAAATTTGTTATTTCCATATAGAGACAACGAGTTATGATTGTATTCAACGAACACAATGTATTGCCTACGATGTAAGAAACATACTGAGACTTCAAATGAAACAATCGTCGAGTTACGAAACGGTCGGCCAGCCAAGAAGGGAACCTGTGCCGTCTGCGGTGCAAAGAAGAGCCAAATTTTGCCTTCTAAAGTGCGAAAGACTGGAGGTTCTCTACTGAATAGGGCCCTCAACGCTCTACCTCTACCAGAAATGCATATGAGCCTTCCATCCGGTATGTCTTCGGAAGATAATCCGGGAGGTTCTTTTCAGAACACGGGAAAGTACTCTTACTGTGGACCATTCACAAAACTCGACAAACGGCTGTCACAGCGATATCACGGTGTTAATCAGCTCGACCGTGCGTGCCTCCACCACGATGTGGCTTACGCAGTTCATAAAGATACTCCGGGGCGTAACCACGCAGATGACATCCTCGCTGCAGCCGCGTCGAAGATCGCACTCACCGATGAAACTCCGGATTATGAGAAGAAGGATGCGCGGCTGGTATCGGCCATTATGTCAGCGAAGTCGAGGCTGGGGATGGGTGTCAGAACGAGCCAGCGAAAACGCAAATGAAATTCATTTGTGTATGTGTTTACCTGTTTGTAATATATAGTATTACTGAAATGTCTAAGCACCTTTCAGCCGTCTATTACAGCCCTAGAGGTTACTGGCGAGGTAAGGCTGCGGTGAAGAAACTAGCCTCAGCCGCCAAAGTTTCCGAGGCGGAGGCTCGTGATTGGTTGAAGAAACAAGCTGTGTGGCAGATTTATCTTCCCGTTCCACGCCGCATACCGCGTCCAAAGTTCGATGAAAATCGACCAAACGCGGTACACCAAGCCGATCTCTTGTTTTTACCTCACGATAAAGTAGGTCGAAAGACTTATAAATACGCTCTCACTGTTGTTGATGTTGCCTCACGATACAAAGAAGCTGAACCGTTGATCAACAAAAGTGCGACCGAAGTCGCCGCCGCTTTAAGCCGGATCTATAAGAGGGGCCCATTAACTTGGCCTCGACTCTTTCAGGTCGATCCTGGACGCGAATTTATGGGTGATTTTACACCGTTGCTGGCGAAGCACGACGTTCTTGTAAGACGCGGACAGGCCGGAAATCATCGCCAACAGGGCATCGTTGAACGCTTTAACCGTACTCTAGCTGAGCGACTCTTCGGTGCTCAATACGTTCAGGAATTGCTCCTGGATGCAAGGGGGTCATCAGAACGGTCAGTGGAATGGGTTCGACGATTGCCCGAAGTTGTAGCTACACTAAACGATGAGCCGACGCGCTTGCTCGACATGAAGCCGGTTGAAGCGATGAAAGCTGCTAAAGTGACACAGAAGCCCTCTCATTCACAAATGAAAACTCGTTTGTGGGAAATGGATGAGCCTATTCTCGGACACGACGTTCTCGTCCGCTATTTGTACGCTCCCGGCGAGCTCGAAGGTGGAAGCAAACGTGCCACCGATCCTAACTGGTCGCTCACCATCCACGCTATTTTGGATGTTGTTCGGCAGGCTGGTAAACCGGCTTTATACCAGCTAGTTGATGGGCCTGGCCGCGGTTTTGTACGTGAGGAGCTGCTTCTGGTGCCTATGGGCACTGAGCTACCCCCCGATAGAATACTCAACCGTCGTTGATTTTGTAGTGCCCATATGCCAGCGTTGTTATCCCGTCCGGAGATATCCACTTTTTTGTGTCTAATGGAGAGAGGCTGATCTTATTCTGCTCGTACACTCCGATCTGGTGGTCGTGGCTTCTAATCACGACTTGTGTGTGCCGCATCTCTTCTCGTTCGAACAGGCACTCCTTGTATAGCTCGTGGTGCAGATCCTTCTTCACAACTGCTCTCTGAACGCCTTTTGCTTTCCTGATCTCTGAACCACCCGATTTTAAGATCGAGTACATTTTCGGACGCAGTCCCACGAATTGGGCTATGGCAACTCCGTTACATTCATCTTTGAACTTTCCCACGACTTTCTTGTTCTCGACGTCGTAATAGGGGCTGTCTCTTGGAAACTCTGAGAGGTCGTATAGGTGTTTTTTATTCCACATATCGGCATAGGCGTTCGGAGTTTCCACCTGAAATAACAGGCTGTCAGTGTCTGTATATAGCAACTGGGCTTTTTCTCCGTACTCGTTTTTCACATCGTTGTACCAGAAGTCGTACATCAGATGCTTGCTGAGGTCGAGGACAGCCTGGCCGACATATACAGGTCTGTTTAACTTGAGCTTGCTCTTCAAACTGTGAATCGCGGCGAGTTGGTCGTTGAAGATTTTGTGTGATATGTAGGCCGGGTCAGCAATTAGTTTACGAAGTTTGTCAACTTTTGAGGTCGGTACCAGGTTAACTCTGATTCTTTTTCTAAGATTTTCCATGGTCTTTCCAAAGACCGCATTATTAGCCAGCTTGAAGAAATCCTTCTCAAATTCCGACGTTGCCTTCGCCCTCAATTTCGTATTCATCTCGATATATGGAGCCATCCATGCCTCCTGTCTAAACTTAATGACACGATGAATTTTAGAAACTCGTAGGCCCAACGAGTGGTAGAGTTTGAGATTTCTATAATGGACCACATACCGCTCCTTAGGTCGTAGGCTTGGTACTAACTTCACATGCTTTGTGAACTTGCCTCCCAACTCGTTCATGAGCACATTCTGATAGTCACTCAACCACCCCTCTTGGACTGTCAGGGTCTCCGGTGCTAGGGGATAGTCGCTATGTGATTCGTGGAGGTACTCCGGGTACTCGAGATCAACTTCGAGCAGGAAGCCTTCAGGCGCGTCGTCTGGAGTTTCCAACACTTCGTCGAGAGTTGGACTTTCCCAGCTAAATCCTCCAACTGGTAATGGCTGTTGCATCGCCCAGCCGTAGAGGTTATTAGCATCGAGATACATGATCCAGTTGTCTGGCTTCGTGGTATCGTAGTCGGGGCATTGCGGGTTGTTGGCTTTTGCGAAGCGCTTGGATACCATCGAGATTCCACCTCGGAGACCTTTCTCTACAAATAAATGCATATCTATATCGGTGAAAAGTTCGAGTTCGATCTTCGTCTTTTTCAACAAAGCGTCCCAGGCCATTCCTGGTAGGCTGAAGTAGTTAGCCGGGTCCAGACTGTAGTGCTTCATCGATGTGTCTCTGAAGGTCTCGAAGACATCGGCTAGTAGGAGTACATCCGTACGGAGATACAAGTCGTGATAGTCACCCAGAGTTCTACAATCGAATTCATTCCATACTCGTTGGGCGTGTTCATAATCCGCATCAGAGATGTTCTCTCGTGTGAGCTTGCTGTAGAACGCTTCTTTGGGCGGAAGTCGATCTTCTTCGAAGCGGTGGTAATCATGGATGTATTCGTAACAATATACGCCCTTTCGTCTCAACAGATCAAGTTTTGTCCTATTATTATGATTTTTTTCGTTTATAAACGCCGTTGTGACTTTCAGATCCTCTAGCGACAGATTTCCTGATAATTTATCCAACGAGCTGTTTAGAAACTGGAGACTATCAATGAACTGTAGTTGTCCTATGTTGAATGTCATGTATTTCTCCATATTGTTTGGGATGCAGTTAATTTCAGTTTCCTCATCCTGTGCGGCCTCACAGCTACCTATCGCTTGCATTATGAGATGACTGTCATAGCCTCGCAGATTGTGGAAGACCACCGGTACCTTACACTTATCGGGATATATTCGAAGTTTGAGGTTGCAGGCGTTATGAGCGGCACCTCGATATTTACCGGTAATGTGACAGTGGTCGCGAACTCTATCCTCTTCGAGCGCTTCTCCGCAGATATGACATTCAGTAGCCTCGCGGAATGATTGGCGATCAACTGCTGACATAACTATCTTAGCTGGGGTGGCCAGCCTTTGTTTGATAGTGGCTAGCTCGCCTTGTAGTCGTTGTAGGAACTCTGGCACAGCGTTCTCTCCACGATATAGAACTGGTTTCTTCGTGCGGCCGTCACATCGAACTACTATATAACAGAAGCTGCATGGTTTCTGCTCAGCTATCTGTCTGGTGTTGCTCTCGATGGGGTTCATGACTGCACCTTCGATTGGTATGTTCAGCGCCTCGAAGTCGGCGTATATTATATACGGGGCTCGCATCTGTTTGCGATGGTTCTGGAATTTGAGGATATTTTCATCCTCTTTTGGCATCTCAATCCGCTGAGGCTTCTCACTGATGCCCTGACAATCTTTGATGTGGGCATCCAGTAAGTCTTGTCTACAGAATATGTGTAGGCAACGACGGCATGGGTGTTTTCTCTCTTTATGATCGTTATTTTTGTACAGCATTCGGGCCAAGTCCTTGATCCAGACATAGTGATAATTCTGTAAAGGTAAATTTTCATTTACGTCGCTGGCCAACAGTAAAAGATCAATATTGTGAACTCTAGTCTCGGTTGAGACATAAATTGGATACAGCCCTTCATTCCATCCAAAGACCGATATGGACACCATCGGGTTCTGACGTCCGAACTTACCGATATCTGTGACCTTCACCGGAAATTCTATACCTTCGAAGTTTAGTTCGTGGAGGTGGGCTCGATACTTAGTTGGGCGTTGAGGGTCCTTTTCTACTGGATACATGGCGCTTAAAATGGCCCACTCGAAGCAACGATTGTCTTCATTCTTGACATTAATAACCGTACGAGGGGGTATGTACTTTGGTGTGGGAAAGTAGCTCTTACCTCGGAAAGGCTTATATCTTACAAAACTGAGGTCCAGCGCTACGACCCGCTTCACTCTCCACCCCGACCCTTCATTGGTGTAATCCTCGAGGAGTTTTAGTATTTCGGCTTTGGCCTTCCGTATAGCCCCTTGGACTTTACCCGCAGTGGTAATTGGGACTGATGTGCTTCGAAAGTAGGCGGTATTAGTAATGATGCCCGGGGGCGCGTTGCCACCATACACATTATCAACGGTCGGTGCCAACTTTTCCAACTCAACTGTCAACACTTGAGAGTATTTCAAACCGCCATATTTCAAGAGCTCTTCGTTGAGCTGCGCCTCAATGCTGTGCTCCATTGCACTCAAGAAAGCCAACGCATCTCTTTCCAGCCTGTGGTTAAGAGGTACTTCTGCACGGAAGTCTCTCAGAAGCTGATTGGCGAGCTCTTTGTGTACTAGAAAGGGTGGTGGTCCACCTCTATCCTTCTTAAGTAGGAGTGGGTCGAATTCTGCTAGAAGGGCCTTACGTTTTGCCCCTCTATGCTTGCGCACTGGAGGAATTGGCCTTGGAAGCAGTGGCTGTAGTAAGCGCCTTTTGACTGCATCTGGGATAGGTTCGTCTAAGATATTCTGTAGAACGGCTCGAAGAGCTGGGGGACCAGTAAACTCACCCAACAATTGTTCAATTTTTTCATTCGTAGACAATGCCATAGTTATAAATTATTTTATACTACTGTGGCAAACTTTTCTCTAATACAATAATTATATCATTTGTTCAAAATGAAATTTTGTTTACTGATATTCGATTGACGCTTGCTCATCTGTATTACCTCAATACAATAACTATATCATTTGTTCAAATGATAATTTTTTTTATTCTACTGATATATTTGATAGTCGCTTCCATTCTTTATTAAATTCACGGACTAGCCCACCTCGTCGAGCTCTCAAATATTTAGCGAAATAACCACATTTCATACACTCACCCACGTGTGTTTTTATACCCCTTCCACATTTGGCGCAAGGTCTCGTCCCACAACCGTTTCGCAGTCGTGCTAAATGCTTGAAACAGTACTCCCCAATGCACCTGCGACAGCAGAGGGTTGTTTTCCCTATACCGAGCCAAATGCAAAAGTTTTGTCCTAGCATTATGTTTTATGTATACCACAACCTATTCATTTATTTAAATGGAAAAAATTCTGAACGACTTAAGATGCTTCTGCAGGAAGACGCTCCTAGCTTAGTGTGACACTGTGACACTTGTGACAGATATTATCGTCACACTGTGAAAGTTGTCACACTCGAGGACTTCTAAGCTATAAGCGTTCGTGGATTCCACGGACTGCCTGGAAGTCGATTGGCTATAATTGTCCGTGGGTTTCAGGACCCTCTCTGAAGGCCCTGCGCTAAGGGCCCGCATATTTTGTTCTAAAATACACAGGAGAAAGTGGATATGCTATATGGGTTCGTAGGCCTCTGGAGACCCTTTGAAGGTCGATCTGCTGTAAGGGCCCATTGGTCTCGGGGCCCTCAGAGGGCCCTGCGCTCAAAGCCCCCTTACACATCTACTAAGGGTCTTTTGAGAAGCAATGAGAATCTTCCCCAACCAACGTATGCAGTTCATGCCAAATCATCAGGTGCAATCGATAACATCAGCGAGATGACGACTCACGACTTGCAGAGAGATATAAGGTAATCCTGGGTTTTAGCGTCGGAAACTATTTAATTGCATGAGCGATGAAAACATTTCACAGTTAAACTCAAACAAGAAGTTGGAAGATTGATGAAAATATCAATGAAACTAGAAGCCGGATGAGCGATGAAAATATTACATAGTAAAAGTCAAACTAGAAGTTGGAATTACGACGAAAATATATCGTTTCAGTGCCGATATTATTCCCGCGTATGAGCGATGAAAACATTTCATAGTAAAATTCGAAGTAGAAGTTGGAAGATTGATGAAAATGTTCACGAAAATAGAAGCTGGATAATCGATTAAAATATAACTGAAACTAGAAGTTGGATGAACGATGGTTATTTATTGTATTATTGTATTAGAACTTTTCAATGAAATAATTTCCGACGCTAAAACCCAGGATTACCAGATATAATTATGGGTAAACGTACGTTTTAGCGTAATTAATTATTGGACGAAATGTCCACGTTCGCTTTAGCGTAATTAATTATTGGAAGCTGTATTAGCGATGAAAATACAAATGTAACTGGAAGCTGGATTAGCGATGAAAATATAAGTCAAACTGGAAGCTGGATTAGCGGTGAAAATGGAGATCAAACGAGAAGCTGGATGTGCAAAGGTAATCCTCCACGTTACATGCGTTCATTATATGTACACTCTTATAGTGGATAGTTGCCAGCAATTGTGATGACTGATGAAAATATAACTCAAAATAGAAGTTGGATGATTGATGAAAATAGTATTGAAACTAGAAGCTGGATAAATGATGAAAATATTACATAATAAACGGAAACTAGGAGTTGGAATTGCGATGAAACTGTATCGTTTAACGCCGATAATTATCATTGCCGTGGATCAGCGATGAAAACATTTCATAGTAAACCTTGAAATAGAAGCTGGATTTGCGATGAAAATGAGCTAAAAGTGGAAGCTGGATGGATGAACGATTAAAATGTGTAATATTAAACTGAACTAGAAGCTGGAACGTGGATTAAATAATTATTTACGCTATTCATTTTTCCGAAATCCTGCCAATAATTAATTACGCTAAAGCGTACGTTTACCGATAAGACTTAATACACAGTAACCATAGCCTCTCAGAAATTGGTTTGCTTAAGATGAAAGTCGTCTATATTATCAGGTGTAACCTCAAAGTGTCTGCTTTGCACTAAACCGTTGAAATAATTAGTGTTTTTGTTTGTATTACTATTAGCCTTACTAATCTAATGTGAAACAAATTTCTCGAAGCCTACTGAGATGGACAGACAATGTCATCATCTTGTTCGACATGCAGTTGCTGAAATTCATAAGAAATTACTGTTCGACGCTTCCGTGCTCACCAATATAGAAATATATAGAAACAGAAATTTATAAATGATACGCAAATTATTAAGAATAACTTACCTAAACGAACATAATACCGAAGAGAAAAGTTACGAATCTTTTCGTAAATCAAAATGGCGTTGCGCGTCCAGGTTACCAGTTTCTCAAGTGATTAGTCGCCAGATCACGTCAACAGCCGCCCAAAAGTAGCGAATTGAATAATAATTTAATCAAGACTGCAGAACAGTATAACCATACAGAGGCCAGCAGAGGTGGCCTACCTTTTCTTGCATACGAACCACTATAATTTTTGGTAAGCACGAGGCGGGCCAGTCGCAAGTGATTTTTCTCAGCGCCTCAAAAAATACAAATGTTTAATTGATAATTTTATATCCTTTGAAAAGTCGAAAACGTTACTATACTACAAGGTCACTAAGACTGAAAGCACTAAGTTTCCTAGCAATTTATGTGCGTGGGCAGCGTGGTCAACCGGTGGTTGTCAGAAGGGGCCTTTGGAAGATAATCACAGGATTCACAGCACCCGGGCCCGCACAAGCCTTAGCCTAACGCGTCCCTGAACTCACTTATTTCCTAGTGACTGGGACTTTTTACTACTTTCATGCATTGCAGCACTGATAGCCTTTTATGGAATCAACCTTCTTAAACGCCTTTCTTGCAGTCGACATCTTTTCGTACCCATTCAGCAAATGAGTTCAACCATTATTGGGGTAATAATTAGCAGTTTCACAGTATAAAAAAGTCGACACAATCACGGCTCTGATAATTTAATTTCAACAAGCAGTATGTTTACTACGAATTACTTCTGACTTGGGCCTACCCTTAGTTTCTACAAGCCCAACAAACGATTATTCACCTAATCATCAAGTTCACGTCGTGTTTAGGCCTACATTTGTTTATTTAAAGCATTTATTGTGTATAAAAAGTCACAAAACCTGACTCACACGTCTGATGTAGATCTTTGCTTGGGCCCAAGATGGAACCAAGTAAAACCAGAGTGAAAAAGCGAGCCTTAACAGTAAATAAATTGATTCTAGCGAACTGGAAAGTCAAGCCGATTATGGTAAGATATTCCAAAAACATGATGCATTTATAACGATCTATTTTTTATATATAGTTAATTAGAATATTTAACTTGCGTCACAATATCAAGTCACTGGCGTAAACTTCTCCAAAATACTGTGGGCATGGAAATCTGGACAATCAGCGAGTCTCAGAGGATAAGAGCTAGACTTGAGTGTCATCATTGCAATCCACCCGATCCTCCTTAAAAAAGTCAAATAAAGTGTCTTTCTGTGGAATATCATAGTGAGCACAACAGTGCTTCATGAATTCGTTTTCAGTTTCAAACATTTCATCACATATTCCACAACCATAAGTTCTCACAACGAAAAGATTTATATCAGCAGCAATTCTTGATTGGTGTCCAGAGATATGATTTTCACGAAGAATTGGATTTTGACTCGGCACTGATGAAAACTCTTTGCAGTTCTCTGTTACATACAAATCTTTTTCATCACAACAGCTGTTTTCACCAGCACACATAGTAACGCTATTAGATGAAGTTTGTCCATGGCATCTCTTTGTCATCCTCAGCACGACACTTTGACATAACTCGCTCTTGTATGGTTTGTCCCCATAATGTGTTCTTACATGGCAGTTCAGATCATCCACTTGTGCAAATGTTATGTTACATAATTGACATTGGTATGACTTTTCACTGTTGTGGGTTCTTAAGTGGCTTCTAAGAGTGCTTCTCTCTGCATACACTTTGTGACAAATATTGCCATTGTACTGGTTTTCCACAAACCGTTTTTCACTAAAACATTCGTCATCACGAGTATCAATGCTGAGAAGCTTACGTGAAGTACTTCCATGGAAGCTCTCTATCATGCCCGACACAATGCTTTGACATAATACGTTCTTGTATGGTTTGTGCCTGGAATTTACATGATAGTTGTGATCATCCATATGTGTGAAACTTTGGTTATTTGGTGTTTCTGATATGTGGGTTCGTATGTGTATCTTTAAAACATCAGTTCCTGTAAACGCTTTGTGACAGAAATTACACGTGTACGTAAAATCTCCAGTGTGGGTTTTTATGTGACTTTTGAGAACAGATTTCCTTCCAAATGCTTTGCTACATAATTTGCACGTGTATGGCTTACACCCAATGTGGGTTTTAATATGGACATCTAGACGCCCCTTGTGGGTAAATGCTTTATTGCACAAATGACATTTGTATGACTTTTCTCTAGTGTGGGTTATTAAGTGGTCTCTCAGATTGCTTCTCTCTCGATACTCTTTCGGACAAATATTACATTTGTACGGCTTTTCTCCAGTGTGGGATCTTATGTGCCTTTTCAGAACATCTTTTGCTACAAATGCTTTATAGCATAATATGCACTTATATGGCTTTTCTCCAGTGTGGGTTCTTACATGATGTTTGAGAGTTTCACCTCGAGCAAATGCTTTGTTACATAAGTGACACTTGTAATGCTTTTCTCCGGTGTGGGTTCTTATGTGCCTTTTCAAACCTTCTTTCCCTGCATATGCTTTATGGCATAATATGCACTTATATGGCTTTTCTCCAGTGTGGCTTCTTACATGATGTTTGAAAGTTCCATCTCGTGTAAATGCTTTGTTACATAAGTGACACTTGTATGGATTTTCTCCAGTGTGTGTTCTCATGTGTTTTTCAAAATGATCAAAGCGTACAACTGTTTTCTGACATAAGTTGCACTTGTATGGCATTTCTGCGATGAGGCGTTCTCTTGCACGACATTCTGGTTTACTGTTCTGTGCAAACACTTGGTGGCGTAAACTGCATTTGCACTGATTTTTTCCACTGAAGTTAGTTTGACCGAATTTTAAGCAGGAACTCTGCAAATTCACATGTGTATTGTTTTCTTTCGTTGATCATACATGCTTGCATCTTGAGATCTTCAAAAGAGTAAAAATATTAAAATTTCTTCATTCTAAATATTACTCTGAAAGAGGTAAACATTTGTGCTTAAAAGGTTAGACCCATTTAAATGTGACTTTGTGTAAGAGGTTCATAATTATTACTTCAAGTATTCATTCATTCGTGCCGAGCATTTATTTCAAGCCATGCAATACAACTAATTATTCAGAGCCCCAGTCTAACACTGGCTAAAGAGAAAAGTTTTTAATGTTCTTATGTAAGCTACATGCAGTGTCCCAGGCTATAGAAACGTGTAGATAAGGCAGAAAGGATGGAAAGGAAGACAGGAAAGAAATCTTTTTCTATTATGAAATCAGGTTTTGCCAATTTGTGACAGTGTTTGTTGTCTTGTCTCAAACTTTTCCTTTTAAGCACCATGTGTATTTGCGTCAATCAGGTTCCATGACAAATGGTTCACCACAAATGGTTCACCTTCAAGTGGTTCACGGATAAGTGGTTCACGACAAATGGTTCACTATATTTCATGATCTTCCATCTTCTAGTTTGAGCTATAGTTCCATCGATCATCCAGCTTCTATTTTGAATTTTACTGCGACATGTTTTCATCGATAGAGCAGTGTAAAGCAGCGGTTCTCAACCTTTTGAGACTCAAGGACCACTTGTAAATGTTGTGTCTCGGTAGAGGACCACCACTATAAATTGTGGCAAAAGAAATTAATACAAAAGAAATTTTTGGCCATAATCCGTGTATCATTAGGTTCATGCCCCCATCAAGCCGATTCTAGCGATTGAAATAAAACTAGAATTTAAAAAAATGGCAAAATATGTCCGTCTGCTTGTTTTTAATTATAAAAAATAAAACTTGTAGGTCTTGCTCGCAGACCACCAGGCAGATGGCTGCGGACCACCAGTGGTCCGCGGACCACAGGTTGAGAACCACTGGTGTAAAGAATACAAAATAATTTCCGTTAAAACCTGGATTTATGAAAATATAGCTCAAACTAGAAGCTGAACGAGCGATTAAACAAATAATAACAATAGCAATAATAACAGATTGTTACATTCTGTTGACAGTTACACTCAGCATTTTTCTAACTGCACTTTACCACCAATCACTATGAGCATCAGCATTTTACCCTTTGCCAATCAGCAATTGGCAAATCAGCATTTAACCCGTGCCAAAAAATGTCGCGTGGTCATAATATAAAATGCCCTGTCATATCGGATTTGGCAATCCTGGGTTTTGGCGTCCGAAATTATTTTCATTGACACGTAATAATACAATATTTATTAATAAAATAAATAATCATTGTTTAAGAAGAAGAAGAAGATCGAAAGTCTAGTTTCAGCCATATTTTAATCGAGCATCCCGCTTCTAGTTTGAGCTATATTTCATTAGTCTTCCAACTTCTAGTTTGAGTTTTACTATGAAATGTTTTCATCGCTCATCCGCGGAAATTATATCGGCGCTAAAATGATATATTTTCATCGCAATTCCAACTTCTATTTCGAGTTTTATTATATAATATTTTCGGTAAACCTCCAGTTTAGGTGCTCTAATTAAGCATGTACACTTTTATAGTGGATAGTTATCAGCAACACTGATGATTTAGAAAATGTAACTGAAACTAGAGGCTGGATGATCAACGAACATTATTACATAATAAAACTTAAACTAGAAGTTGGAATAGCGATGAAAATAGGCCTATATCTTGTTAGCGCCGATATCATTGCCATGGGTGAGCGATGAAAACGTTCATAGAAGAACTGAAATCAGAGGCTGGATTAGCAGTCTTGTCCTTGAGACCAAGGTCTTGGTCTCAAGTGCACTCGAGTTCGTTTTTAAAAGTCTTGGTCTTGGCCTTGAGACCCAAGTCATGGTCTTGAGGTTCAAAGTCTTGGCCTTGATCTTGAGGTTTAAGGTCTTGACAACCAGACTGTGGATTAGTGATGAAAAGATAGCTCAAACTAGAAGTTGGGATTCTTGATGAAAACATAGCCCAAACTAAAAGCTGGAAGAGCGATGAAAATAGAGATCAAACTAGAAGCTGGAAGAGCGATGAAAATGGAGCTCAAACTAGAAGCTGGAAGAGCGATGAAAATGTAACTGAAAGTAGAAGTTGGATGAGTGATGAAAATATAGCACAAACAAAATGTCAAAATACTAACCAAAGAATAATGCACATGATTTCAATGAAAATAATTAAAGCACCTAAACTGGAGGATTACCCATCGCTAATGGATTATAAATTATTTCGGACGCTAAAACCCAGTATTACCTTGGATTTTAGCTCATCTCCATCTCACAGCGGGATGTACGTGTTGTATCGCGTGGTTATCTCGGTTCCAATGGTCTCACTGATATTCTTAGACAGTTATTGCGCAAGGTCTACATATTTGTAAAGCTATAGATTTAACAATAAGTTTTGAATGTTAAGTGAATGAAATATGCGAAATTTAACTCACCTAAATAGGAAAAATTATCAAAAATCGTATTGAAGCATTTCGTCTTTCCGTTAAAATGGCGTTCCACAATAAACTTACTGAATATGCTAGTAACTAGAAGTTGGATTTCCAACACGTTTTCATCTAGCGATTGAAATAACGCTCTCATCCAACATCAAATAATTGCGAAAACTCACTAGGCCCAAGCAATCTAGTGTCAAGATGACAATTATTTTGTTATTTTCGATCCATAGTAATTTCTATTTCGATCGCATTAATTTACCTAAAATGTATTAAGCTGATGCAGAAGCGCGTATTTTTCTCGATCTTCCCGTTTGGTTTTCGCCGACACTATCGATCATCACTCAAACGTAATATTATAACTTTTGTAGCCTATCGAGATTTATTTTAAGTTCCGGAACCCTGCTCTTTAGAGAAGGACAAGCTGAAGATCTCATAGAATGCAAGTAAACGAAGAAGGCAATAAAAAATACGACAGATAAATAACATAGCTATAATTATAACCTTTAATACAACACATTACAGAAAGTCTGAAAGTGCAGTAAAGCACCAGCACAAGAAAAATAATTAGATGAACTCTTGAATAAAATTGCGTCTTAAAAGGTATTTAACAATTCTACATTTCAGTATGTCGACACAAAAAATGGCCTTCGCAGTTAGGAGGTTGGGCGCTGAGGAAACATCGAGATTACGATCACGATAATGCAATCCTTCAGTGTCCCATTACCCTGACGAGAGAACACTCTATAGTAGGCCTATATATTGCTCGTAAACTGGATTCTACACAATTAACCCACCACAATGAATTAGAATCTAGGTTATCCAGGAAGACAATGAAGGATTTGAGTAAAACAACGTTATAAGCGATTTGAGAAATCCAAAAAAATTCTCAAAATGAACTATAGGTAGGACATCAATGACAAACAAAACGGATACGAATGGCTATCGAGATAAATAAGACGCAGGCATACTATCGTCAATTTAGTTGCTTCAATAAATAGACAGATACAAATTTAAAACTCTTTAATTTTAAAAAAGAATGACTACTATGAAAAGGATTTTGTGCATGTGTGTTAGCTTCGAAATTCTTTGGTGTTAGCCTCGAAATTCTTTGGTGTTAGCTTCGAAATTCTTTGGTGTTAGCTTCGAAATTTTCAATATTCCGAGCAAGAGTCATAGATGTAGGGCACTGCCTTTCCTACCACAGGCACCCTTGCTTTTCTTACGCTGATCAAATTCTAAACAAACTATCGTAGCCTGCCTCTTCGTGGGTTCTGACGTGGAATCGAGTTTGACCTTTATGCAAAGTCATATATATATATATATATATATATATATATATATATATATATATATATATATATATATATATATATATATATATATATATATATATATATATATATATATATATATATATATATATATATATACTACTTTTCATATTAATTATTAGTGATGTCATAAGCTAAATGGAAAGCGGTTGCAAATACAGAAAAAGAAGATATAATAAGTAACATACAATCCACACAGACAATTTACCAAACACAAAATAGGAGCCAAATATAAGACATGGCTCTCTTTCTCAACAAGAATAATCCTGAAATAAGTCAAACAAAGTGCCTTTTGGTGGCATGTCATGATGAGCACAGCAGTGCTTCATGAATTCCTTTTCAATTTCAAACATTTCATCACATATTCCACAACCATAGTTTCTCACAACAAAAGGCTTTATGACAGCAGCAGTTGTCGATTGGTGTCCAGATAAATGATTTTCATGAGGACTTGGATTTTTACTCTGCACTGTAGGCAAAGCTTTTTCAAAAAAACTGTCATCAGCAGCATACATAGTAAATCTCTTAGACGAAGTTTGACCCTGAAAGCTCTCTGTCACCCTCAGCACACCACTTTGACATAACTCACTCTTGTACGGTCTTCCCCCATAATGTGTTCTTACATGGCAGCTCAGATCATCCACTTGTGCAAATGTTATGTTACATAATTGACATTTGTATGAATTTTCTCTGTTGTGGGTTCTTAAGTGGCTTCTAAGAGTGCTTCTCTCTGCATATACTTTGTGACATAAATTACAAAAGTATGGTTTTTCTCCAGTATGGGTTCGTATATGCCTTTTGACAACATCTTTCCCAACAAATGCTTTGTGACATATATGGCACTTAAATGGCTTTTCGTCAGTGTGCAGTCTTAAATGAAATTTGAGAGTTCCACTTCGTGCAAATACTTTGTTGCATAACTCACATTTGTATGGCTTTTCTCCAGTGTGAGCTGTCGTGTGCACTTTCACAGAATTTGTCTTTGGAAATCCTTTGGGACAAATATTGTTGTGCTGGGTTTCTGCAAACCGTTTTTCAGTAAAACAGTTGTCATGACGGGTATCAACGCAGAATATCTTACGTGAAGTACTTCCCTGGTATCTCTCGGTCATGCTCGACACAATGCTTTGACATAATACATTCTTGTATGGTTTTTGCCCAGAATTTACATGATAGTTGTGATCTTCCATATGTGTGAAACTTTGGTTGTTTGGTTTTTCTGCTATGTGGGTTCGTATGTGTCTCTTTAAAACATCAGTTCCTATAAACGCTTTGTGACAGAAATTACACTTGTATGTAAAATCTCCAGTGTGGGTTCTTATGTGGCTTTTGAGAACAGATTTCCTTCCAAATGCTTTGCTACATAATTTGCACTTGTATGGCTTACACCCAGTGTGGGTTTTTATATGGGTACCTAGATGGGCCTTCTGGGCAAATGCTTTATTGCATAAATGACATTTGTATGGCTTTTCTCCAGTGTGGGTTATTAAGTGGCTTCTCAGGCTGCTTCTCTCTTGATACTCCTTCTGACATATATTACATTTGTATGGCCTTTCTCCAGTGTGGGTTCTAATATGCCTTTTCAGAACATCTTTCCCTACAAATGCTTTATGGCATAATATGCACTTATATGGCTTTTCTCCAGTGTGGGTTCTTACATGATGTTTCAGAGTTCCAGGTCGTGTAAATGCTTTGTTACAGAAGGGACACTTGTATGGCTTTTCTCCAGTGTGTGTTCTCATGTGTTTTTTAAAATGATCAAAGCGTACAATTGTTTTCTGACATAAACTGCACCTGTAAGTCCTGTATGGCTTTTGCGACTTTCTCTTGTACGACATTCCAGTTTACTTTTCGGTTGAAATGCTTGGTGACATAAATTGGAGTTGCATGGACTTTTTCCACTGAAGTTAGTTTGATAGAATTTTAAGCAGAAACTCTGTGCAAATTCACACGTGTGTTGTTTTCTTTCGTTGATATCACTTTTTTTGCATCTTGAGACCTTCAACAGAGTAAAAATATTACAAAATTTGTTTTTACTGAATTTGTGCATTATTGTAAAAGATATCCAGAGATACAAGTGGCACAAGCACAGACTAAAGCTGTTAGAGATAACTTTAACAGAGATAAACTTTT
The DNA here is from genome assembly GCA_963556255.1 of Allolobophora icterica. Lineage (NCBI taxonomy): Eukaryota > Metazoa > Annelida > Clitellata > Crassiclitellata > Lumbricidae > Allolobophora > Allolobophora icterica. Next base: position 43,975,010 of record OY744613.1, read on the forward strand.
AAATGTGTCTTTGTGTAATAGGTTCATAATTATTACTTCAACAGATCACTTGTACGTAAGTTCATTCATTCATTCATTCAATCATTCATTCATTCATTCACTCATTCAGACCATTTATTTAAAGCCATTCAATACAACTAATTATGCAGAGCCCCAGTTTTGCAGTGGGTAAAGAGAACAGTTTTAATGTTCTTACAAGTGTAAGGTACATGCAGTGTGCCAGGTTTTAAAAAAACATGTAGAAATGGTTTAAGGATATTGAACTAATAACCGAAAGGGAAGGATTTGCACTGTGAAACTTAATTTGAACTGGTCAATTTTTGGAAAAGCTGTACGGGGTGGTGATTATTCCTAAATTATCAACGGCAGAATGGATGAATACAAAGGAAGACAGAAAGAAATAAAACTGTTTATGATGAAATGTGACAGTGGTTCTGTTATTTCAAACTTGTTAATTTTAAGTACTGTGTATATTTTCTGATATACAACAATGATTACCAAAATGGTAGTTATTTCACCAGTGTTATGTGTAGCTGCTGTTCTTTATTATCAGTTAGCCACTGACGTGAAGTTAGTTCCATAAAATCTGCAAATACATGCTTCCAAGTGCAATTGTGCAGAGTTTATATTGAATATAAATTAATGTAATGGTGCACGCAGTAAACCGTAATTCCATGGGACACACTGAGTGCATTAATCTTGTGAAACTGCCTAAAACGTGAGTCAGCATCCTACAGTAGATGAACACAGTCATGCAGATGAGTTCGTGCTTTTCACATCACATCTGCCCGTAAATATAGAAAATGTTGGGTTTCGCGTAACCTTCGACTATAGACATACTGTTGTCTGACAGAGTGAAAAAAATAATAAAAAATATAAATGATGCTAACTGGAAAAAAAGCAAAATTTAACTGACCTGTATAGCAAAACTGTGAATAATCGTACTGAATGTTTCAGTATTTCAATCTCGTTAAAATGGCGTTCAATAGGTCGACTATGTTAGTAACTAGAAGTTGGAGTTACGATACAGTTTTCATCTAGCGATTGAAGACTACATTGTATTTGTTGCTACTGAACCTAAACGCTGTAACAAAATCGTAACTTACGACAGCATAACTGCTGTAAAATAGGCCTAATGATTGCATAGGCGTACTAGTCTTGACAATAGGTGAATGGTCAGAGAATCGTCTATGTAGTTCAGAAATTAATAATAATAATAATCTTTTCTTTATTTCGAGAAAACCTAGGCCTACTCAGAAGCGCTCGCAGCCCAGCCACGGCAATAGAGACAAGACTTGAGCACTTGTAAAGAGCAACCCCTGGGTACTCAATGGGGATTAAGCGAATCTCTAACGGAAGACCATTCCAAATGAAGGGCCCACGCTGACCAGTAATAGAGAAAGCCCGGCGTTGTCTAATAGTGGAGTAAGCCCGGGGGACTAAAAAGTTCCCCCCCCCCCAGAGGAAGACCGATGAGCACGTCGGTCAACTGAATCAGAGACCGGGCGGCTTAGCTCACACAGATAGGCCGGGGCACAGCCTAACAGACAGCGCCAAACTAGTATAGCAACCCTGTAGCAGATAAGCTGCGGGATAGGGAGCCAATGCAGCACATCACGCATGTCATAACTAATACTGAGTTAGCCTTATTTGCTACTTCAGTGCATTGCCATGAAGGTTTTGCACTCTTGTGCACAATGACTCCCAAGTTCATTTCTTCCTCAATCACTTACAATGCCTTACCCCACCCAACCCCACCCCACCCCCGACATTCCATATGTTGTCTCGTTGCCTCCATGGGCGTCCGGAGGAGGTACATGGGGGGGGCGCTTTCCCCCTGGATTCTTAAAATTGTCTTTTTTCTGTGTTCATGAATAGCTTTATGGAAAACGTCATTAATTTTGATCCCCCAGAAAAATGTTGTCCCCATGGAAAAATATTGTCCCTCAGAAAAATTCCTGCGGACGTACATGGTTGTCTCTCTTCCCCATATGCATCATTGAGCACTTTTCTCAAATTAAAGAGCATTTGCCAGTCCTGCGACCATCTGAACATGCTTCTTAAAATCCAATCATCTATATCATTAACAAAAATACGACCAGCAGTGACCCAAACACTGATCCTTTTGGCACTCCACTTAGCACTGTTGTTCAGCTAGAATGCTTATCACCATGTCCCATGCCCACCTTTTGTCTTCTACTTGAAAACCAACTTTTAATCCATGTTAGTACCTGCCCTCTAATCCCTCTTGATTGCAACTTTTTGGACAGCCTTGGCAAAATCTAGGTAATTTATGTCTACAGGTGTTCCCTCATCAATCCTCTAATAGATCTCCTCAAAGAACACCAACAGATTTGGCAAAAAAAGAACGGCCTCTGGTAAATCCAATGTAGACCGTCCATTATAATACTTCTGTTCATTAAAATGTTCCACTATATTATACTTATTGATTCTTTCAATGACCTTGCACACCACACTGGTTTAAACTGACTGGTCTGTAGTTACTGGTTCGCTTCTATCACCTCTTTAAACAATGGCACCATGAGTGCATCACTCCATTCAATTAATCAAGGTACAAGGCATTACATTCTCGTGGCCTGTGTCGCGGTATATATCCAGTCTGCATTGATTTATTGAATATCTGGGATAATACCTCTCCAAATCCTTCCCTCGTTTCATGCAAGACATTGGATGGAGTTCTTTTATGCCTGGATCCTTGTCGCCTTTTAGCCTTATCAGTTGTTCCACCACACTTCCCTTAAGAAACACTACCTGTGATAATCCATTCTCAACGGTCGAAAAGTTTGTTCAGGCACAGGGATGTTTCGTAATTCTTCTAAAGTAAACACTGAGCTTAAGTATTTATTGAGTAGTTCAGCTGCATCCACATCATCCACAATAACGTCTCCCTTTCCACCTTCGTTTTTCAATGGCCCTATCATGCAGGTACCTGCCCGCTATTCCGGGGTCCGCTATTCCGGGATTCTGCTGGAATATACATACATACAACATACATATATGCATACACACATGCATACATACATGCATACATAATACACGTATGCATGTATGTATATTCTGGCGGACCCCCGGAATAGTGGACCGGAACCATAATGCATTTCTTTCTATACTTACTTCTCACTATAGTTGTAGAAACTCTTAGTTATCCTCCTTAACATAACTTCTGCCTGCACTTCCCCACTTTTGTGACCATATTGATCTGTCTACTTCCCTTATTCTTCTTAACACTTTAATGACGAGCGAGCACTAAAATATATGGAAAACCAATCACACTCTTCGTTAAACGGTTTATAGTAAAAGCAAAGCAAGATCAACCACAACAAGAACAAACATACCTAAACCGATGCCCTAACATTGCACACTTCATGCCACACGTTAAATTTTAAGCATAAATAAAGCAGATATTACAGAATCACACAAATATTTTAAATTCTAGCTAAAGTAACAAAGTCTTCTGCATGATTACGCCTTTGTGCCAAATTTTTCACTTATCACAAAATTTAATATCCAATGTCATTTGCATACCAACTTCCAATCTCTCTTGATTAATTTATCCAAACACTAGATAAAAAATTGCATATTTATATCTATAATTCCACTATATATATGTATATTTAAATTGCAAACGTTTCATCATGTACTTGGCAATGACTTGCCCTTTCTTTTAAGTGCGTTTTTGCATGTCTACGAAGAATTGTAGGCCGTGCAAATGCTCTGTGACATAAGTCACACTTGAAAGGTTTTTCTCCAGTGTGCGTCTTCATATGCGCATTCAGTGTACCACTTTGTGTGAATGATTTTTCACATATCAGACATTTGTAAGGTCTTTCTCCAGTGTGGATACGTGTGTGTCTCTCTAGGTCGCAAAAGTTTCTAAACACTTTGTGACAAAGTCCACAAATGAACGGTTTTTCGCCAGTATGAGTTCTGCCATGGTTTTTCAGATTCCCACTGTGTGCAAACGCTTTATGGCATACTTCGCATTTGAATGGCTTTTCTCCTGTGTGAGTTCTTGAATGCTTTGCTAGATCACTTCTAAATGCAAACGCTCTGTCACACAACTGGCATTTGTATGACTTTTCTGCAGTGTGGACATGTCTTACATGTCTATCCAGATGACAAAGATGTCCAAATGCTTTATGACATATGTCGCATTTGTAAGGTTGTTCTTCAGTGTGGATTTTTTCATGGCTTTTCAGATTAGAATTGTGTCCAAATGTCATGTGACATATGTTGCATTTGTATGGTTTTTCTCCAGTATGGATTCTTGAATGCTTCGTAAGGACACCGCTTTGTGCGAAAGCTTTGTTGCATAGTTGACATTTGAACGGTTTCTCTCCTGTGTGAACTCTTGAATGCTTTGTCAGGTCACTTTTGCCTGCAAAAGCTTTGTCACATAATTTACAAGTGTATGGTTTTTCACCTGTGTGGGTTCTTATGTGGCATTTCAATTCGTTGCTTTTTGCAAACGCTTTTTGACATATTTCACACAGATATAGTTTTTCTCTATTGTGTATTCGCATATGATCAGTCAATTTACCAATCCACGCATACGCTTTATGACACACTTTGCATTTGTGTGGTTTCTTCACAGTATGAACTCTTCTTTTATGCATCTTCTGATCATGAGCATTGTCAAATGATTCTGTACACAATTTGCATTTGTACACCTTTGACTCTGCAGAATGAAATTTCATATGACTATTTAGGTCTCCAATGGATGCATGGTCTTCATGAGATATATGGCAAAGAAATGGACGCGTTTCTGATCCGCTTTTCTCGTCTAGCTCTCTCTTGCATTCATCCTTTGGATATTCCTCTTTATAACTGTCACACTCATTGAACTGAAGTGATGATGTTGTGATATTTGCCATGTTGTATGTCTTCGAATGTAATATAATAATTTTAGACTCTTTTTTGTTTACTCAATAACTTTTACAATATTTATGTAGATCCGATTCTTTAAGCAGATCTTTACTTTAATGACTGGTGATGTTTCTTTACATCAATGTCCACCCTTTCCGTCACACTAACTTTAAATCATGATGAAATTCTTTGTAACACTTTCAACAAATTCACAGGCTGGGATTTCATCATATATTCCACCTTGAAATCTTACTTCCATTTCTGTCAAAGAAAATCATAGCTTTTAGGTGATTATAATGCATTATCATTCGTTTCGAAGAGCTTTAATTGAATTCACAAATACGGATGCATAGGTGCATGGGGAGCAGAAATTACATGGCTCCCCACTCCCAAACTTAGAGGCCAACATATGGGTCAATTTGTTCCCAATGTTTGATTTTTAAAATAAAAATTGGAAAGCAAAATTAGGGTTTTGAAAATTGTCTTTCTTGTATGTAGATGTGGTGAAAAATGTTTTTACGAAACAGTTTGATCAGAATAAACAAGGTAAAGAAATTTTCTGTTGGAACAATTTTTCTAACAGTGCTATTAAGTTTGAAGGTGAGCTGCTTTTATATCAAAATGAAATGTGTATCGATGCTACTAAATGTGGTTCTAGGACTTTTCGCCCCCAGAAGATTCGCCCCCGACATTTCGCCCCCCGGAAGTTTCGCCCCCGTCGATCCAGCTTCTAGTCTTAGTTATATTTTCATCATAGATCCAGCTCCTAGTCTTATAGTTACATTTTCATTGCTAATCCAGCTTCTAGAGTCTTAGTTACATTTTCATCATAGATCCCGGAGGCGAAACTTCCGGGGGACCCTTCCTAGCGGGATCTTATCCCTTCTGGGTTCCCTTTTGCGTCCAAATGAATCCCTCCGTTAAATGAATCCCACCATTGGACCATAAGTCTCTGTATATCTCCTATGTACAACTAAGAAAAGCCAAAAGCTTTAGTATGGGACATGACTTTAGCCAAGTGGCTTACTATGTCACATGCGAACTGAAGTGATGATTGTTTGATCAGTATGGTTCTGTTCTGCTTATTTTTGTTCTACTTTGGTTTAAAACATGACTGAGGTCAGATGTAAACAAAATAATCGATATGTACAATTGTTGTTTTGGAACAATAAAACGCTATGTTATGTTATGTTATGTTATGTTAAACGTTTTCATTGCTCATGCAATGTAAATAATTGTGGACGCTAAAACCCAGGATTACCTGTTTTTATATATTGAAAACCATGTTAAGTTTACGCACTCTTGTTAGTACCCCAGACAGATTCGTTTATGCAATTAATGGCGCAGAAAAAGAGGGCAATTCAAAAATATCGATGTAACAGAGTCCATTTCCATGAAATACAGCAGAAATTTAACTTATTTTTCAGAAGTACCAGCAAAATAACGAAAACTTGCGTTAAATCATTCCTTTCCTTTGTCTTGCCTTTAAAATGGCGTTCAATAAAAGTAAAATATCCGGAAATAGGAATTGGATACATTGTTAGATTTTCCATCTACCGAATAACTTACCAACTTTTAAACTCGACGGTCCGAAAAAACTGATATTAAACATGAATACTGCGTATGACAACTGGATTTGTTGTAGGCCTATTAAACGAATATTGATTGATTGACAATGCAGAATATTAACTTATAATGAAATTTAGCGTTACCTTATGGGTTCACAGGATCAATGCCCAAAATAGCTAGCACGTGGGTAGCCTGTGATGGGGGATCCATAGAGTAGTGGTAACATCACTGTCGTGAATAGCAAGCGGTAGCGGGATCGCTTGCCGCAACCCTCCCAAAAAGGTCCACTCAGCCTATTTTTATTGGCGAGATGGCGCGTTGTTAAAAATGTGTGCGATAGAACTAGAAATGGGAGTGGGGTCTTCGATGAAGAAGCTACAAACTAAGAGTCAAAATAGAATAGAAATAGAAGCGTAAACAAAAGGTTCCGAATTGACCTGCGCCGAACTGACCATGCGCCGAATTTACCGGCGCCAAATTTTCAGGCGCCGAATTGACCGGCGCCGAATTGACTGGCGCCGATATGATGGGCGCCGAATTGTCATAGCACCATAAAAATGATAGTATTATCGAGCAAAAACAATCCAGTTCAGAATTCTTTGCCTATAATTTATAGTAACCAAACTTTGAAGTCGTTTTTCTTGGTTTGTCAAAATATGAGATAGAGCAATATAATTCTCAGGAGGCGAGTTATTCAACACTCTCTCTGTCTCCTATTTGGGTGTAACCCACCAGGCTGGGAAGCATACGTCAGAGAACCTATGGTGGTGGCCCTTGCTATTTTCTGTAAAACATGAGGTGGGAAGCCATGGACTCGGAGTGAATTGAGTGATGATGAAGAGGTAGACAGAACTTTAACAAGGTGAATATTCATTCCAAGGCCAGAAGAGTTTATTATTCCTAGGACTCGCGAAGAAGTAACCCGGGTTGCTCCTGAAATGATTGGGGGAATGGAAGTATTCTTCTCTTATAGCAAAAATCATTACTTCATTAGTTTTATGGGGGTTTAGGCGAAGGTTGTTATTATTTGTCCAGAAGGAGATATGTGAGATGAGCCAATAAGAAGGTAGGTAGGCCTATCATCAGCGAATTTAATAATGAAATTAAATGGATGTTTTGGGTGACGGTCTGAGGGCGATAGGAGATCGCTGGATGACATTGGAGTTAATGGTTTTACACTCTGAGGTTATTCCCGTATAGGCCTACTTTGTGATAAGACTCCTGTAAAAAAGTACTAGGCTCATAATGCTTAGTTCTAATACTTCGTCTGATATCCATTGGTCTTCCGGTTTCTTCCAAGCTCTTCCAACTAGGCTAGGCCTATGTTTTTGGCTTCCGTTTGTATTCCTTTGTGCATGTTTCACCATATTATAACTTCTATGCTTTCCTGATCGTTGATCTGTATATATATCCAGAGATTTGAAGTTATGAAAATCAGCCACCGTCGTGAGTGGCATCCGCAGGAGGATGGAGGTGCAAGCAGAGGTGGCTCGCCAGGGCAAATGCCCTGGTAAAAAAAAAGCCTTTGCCCTGGTCGATGCCTTGCCAGAATTTTTGCCCTGTTCAGAATTTGCTCGGGCATATGTGATATATCCTGAGATATAAATTCACTTAATTCACTGAAATGTTAAAATTTGCTCTACAAAACAATGTCAAAAATCGCTCAGCTTTCGGGGGCTGCGCCCATCTGACCTCCTGACTATAGATTAAAGCAGTGTGGACCGATTTATGGCAAGCGCGGTAGCGCGATCTTATATGGTCACCATCCAAGGACCTTTTACAGAATATAGAATAGGGCCTATAGAATCATTGGTCACCATCTAAGCTCGCGCCACCGCGCTCTCCATAAATCGCCCTCTGCACTGGTTACTTGTATGACTGCCCTGGATATGCCCTGGTTATAAAAAGTGTATGGAGCCGCCACTGGGTGCATGGGACCTGCTGTGAACTAACCAATAGGCCTATCTAACCAGGCCATTTGCCATTGATTGATGCCTGGTGCATACTTTAATGCAATGGCGTTATAGTAGTTATTTGGTTATGTTAAATTAGATGCCTAGTAAATAAATTTAGATGCCCAGTTTGCACAATAAATTATTAGGTACTACTGTCGATTCCATGAATTGAAAGATTATAGCAAACTGTCTTCATAGTGCAAAGATTCATTTTCATTTCTAAACTATCTAATTGCACCTTAGGCCCTATATTAAATTAAATTTAATACATTACGCCATGGATTAAGTGAACTCTGTTCAACATGTTCGTTATCATGATTGTTCACATAATTTATTTAACACAGTTTTAATACGACCTGTATGTAGCCCTATATCCGCCAGTCTTTTTCATGCAGTAAACTCCGTATTTCAGTCATTTTCCGGTAAATGCACAAATTGACAATTCAGCTGTCCCCGGTCATTTCTCAGAAAACAATACCTAGTCTGATCATGCAAAGTGATTAGATTAAAACGTTATTGATCAGTCAACAATTTAAGACCTTTGAAAGTAATTCAGAGCAATAAAATAATTTATTAAAATTTATTTTGAATTTAAAATGGTCCACTCCGTTACCGTCCCTAGGCTATAGTACATATTGCTTTCGTCTACAATTTCAAAATGATTTGCATTAAACCAAAAAATGTGACAGTTTCTTTTATAATAAACATAATTGCATATTTCTAAATACAACTTGGTGAACCGGATCTTCAGTATAAATTTTAGAAATATATTTTAACTTGTCCCGGAAATTTATGTCCGCTCCGTTCTAACATGTAAAAATTATCTCGTATCTCACAACCCTTTCAGTTCTTTGGTCTCGCAACTTAACACATCTCTTCTGTGAAGATCTAAGTATGTCTTAATACAGGATCTGAATGCCAAGACAAATTTCTTACAAATTTTCATTTATTACGTACCTCATGTGTTTTATCATTATACATCCACTCCGTTACTGCATTTTTGCAATGATTATGAATAAATTTAATATAAATAATATTTTTAATTAATATAACATTTATAAGTTATATAATGAGTGTACCGACGATTAATGTGGACGCATGAGAGATAATATGATATTTACCGTGATGATACACAATTTATCCACTCCGATAACTGTCCACTCAGTTAAATGTGACCCTTGAGGTACTAAAATTTATTCCGCTGTCAGGATAAGTCGTCTACTTAAATTATCATTTCTAATACAACTTATATAACAATATATGACATTTTTAATAAATTTTTGTTTCGGCAGACTGTTTTTTTAAAAAGTTCACTTTTCACATTCTGTGCTCAATTCTCGACAGATGGTAACGGAGCGGAACTTCTTATGGTAATTTTTTATGTAATTTTGATGTTATGAGCAGATTTTTAAGACACCATCATAAATATTTTAATGTTTTTTTGTTCATTTGATCACTGGTAATGATTGGCTCAAGTAATTTTTATTTTGTTATTTGGCCAAAAAAATACAGTCAACTTTACATTGATTAGATTTTCTATTTTTCTTTCGGTAACGGAGTGGAATTTCTTAACAAAATTTAAAATGTGATGGAATTAAATAATCACTTGTATTGTAATTTCTTTAATATTTCTTTTATTAACAATAATACTAAAAACATATTGGCATGTCAAGCTTCGCAGTAGGAAGCTGTCTACTATATATAAATAGCTCATATGTGTTTTGGTAACGGAGTAACGGAGTGGACAAACATTTTCGTAGGGCTATTGTCTTTCTGCTAAAAACTTCATAATTTTACATATTAGTGCAAAACCAAATATGTATTAGTGAAATAGAAATATTCAAGATTTGCTGCAAACAAATCAATGTAATTTGCCAAAAAAATTTTGCTTCTTCAATTAGTGAATGTGACATATTACCGGAAAATGACTCATTTATTTAATCAAACGTTGATTAATCTCGGGTCTCCAAAGACCTGATTGTGTTCCCTTTCGTTTCTTTGTTCAACTCATCTGACTTGCCACATCTATCGTAGAATTAAGTAGGCCTGCCATTCGCTTCGCTTTTTCTTTTTTGGGGGGGGGGGTGGGTGGGTCCATATAGAGCAGGACGTGGTAACATCACTGGCGTGAAGAGCAAGCGGTAGCGGGATCGCTTCCCGCAACCCTCCAAAATTTAGGTCCACTCAGCCTTTCATTCGCGAGATGGCGCGTTTGTTAAAATGATATGTAGGACGTCATGGGCGCCTTGCATGGCTGCCGTGTACAGTTAAATTCTACTCCTGTAATAACTTGTGATCATCCGTTCAAACTGATTTGTAATCATACTGCGTTATTGTCAGTTTGAAGATAGGCCTACTAAACGAATATTATTATTTATTATTATATTTTAAATGGAGTTTTTAATGTCGACGTTACAATTAAAAATGTCCCATTCAATCGCTAGAAAATAGAAGCATCAATATTGCTACTTCTATTTATAAAATGGATATTTTCTTGAGCGCCATTTTTATGAACTTGACAAAGAACGATCGTAAATACCCTTGAACAATCTATGGAGTTCGCGCGTTATAATCCACACGTTCAGCTATAGTAATATAACACAAGTATACAACTTATGCTTTTTGAATGTTGTATAATAATAATATAATAATAATATTTTTTTTATTCTTTAATTAAGCGCCTGCAAACGCACTGCGCTGTACATGTAGGCCTACATGTTATGCGATAAATCTTAACTACTAACAGAACAGACAGCCTGCAATACACGGCGCAAATTGCAGCCTACAAAGCATGTCCGCCTATGGGACTCGATCTCTGTACCTCTCGCACTCTACGCCAGATGTTATCCAATGCGCTATCGGGCCCCCGATAACTTACTTCTCGGGGTAAAACCGTAGGTTAGGTTGGCAAATTGTCTGTTTGAGGTTTAGGTTGGTAAATTTTTTCTATGTTCGGTGTCCACTATTTACATGCCATCATCCAACTTCTAGTTTCATTTTTTTATATGAAATATTTTCATCGCTAATCCAGCTTCCAGATGTTATTATGAAAATTTACATCAATAATGCAACTTCCAGTTTGAGTTATATTATGAAAGATTTTCATCAATCATCCAACTTCTAGTTTCATTTGAGTATCTACATAGAAATCATTTACCAACCTAAACTATGGTTTTATCCGCACAGAAATAATTTACCAACCTAAACTGCGGTTTAGGCCTACCCTTCTCGGTATTGTGATTACTAGTGCTGTGCATATTAAATTATCAAACGTAGGCTTCATGTCTTGCGGGAGGACTTTTAATAGTCCGAGTCACGTTTTGGCTAGAGAGATCTAAAAGGGCGAATATTTTGATTTGCCAGCTTGATGACCACTGTTATAGTAATCTGCTTTTAACTACTTCTCCATTAGCATTAATTATAACCGCTTCTTTTTCTTAAATTTCTTTTTTTTGGAGAATGTCGAATATTTTTTCTGTTAACATTATGCTTTGCTTAGTATGTTTCTGGCAGAAACATTAAATTATATGAGCTTAATCGACAAACTAGTTTACCATTAGCCTCCATAAGAAAATATTATGTAGGGTGATAGTGTTCTTAACTCTGGTGAGGCTTGATGTTTGAACTGTAGAAATATGGCATTTGTAACTCCACTTGCATTAGCTGCGGTGTAGAAAATGGTAAAACTGTATCATTATTTACTGTCTTTTGAATTTATCATAGACCTAAGATGCAAGCAAGAATCGACAATGAAAGAAAACGATACAGAAGAGAAATTTGTCGCAAAACATTGCCTTAGTTGCCAAGTTAAAACCCACACTGCAGAAAAATCACACAACTGCAACTTATGTGACAAAACCTTTCTACGGAGATCTGATCTGAAAACCCATGTGAGAACCCACACAGGAGAAAAGCCATACAAGTGCAACTTATGTGAAAAAGCATTCGCACAGAGATCTAATCTCAATACCCATTGGAGAACCCACACTGGAGAAAAGCCATTCAATTGCAACTTATGTGACAAGGCCTTTCAATGCAGATCTGCTCTCGACATCCATATGAGAACCCACACTGGAGAAAAGCCATACAAGTGGAAGTTTTGCAACAAAGCATTTGCACAGAGGTCTCATCTAGATAACCATGTAAGAATCCACACTAGAGAAAAGCCACACAAGTGCGACTTATGTGACAAAACATTTGCACATTTGTCTTCTCTGGATGGCCATAACAGAACCCACACTGGAGAAAAGTCATACAAGTGCAACAAATGCAACAAATCATTTTCTTGGAGGTGTCATCTGAATACCCATCTAAGATGCCACACTGGAGAAAAGCCACACAAGTGTGAATTATGTGACAAAGCATTTGCACTGAGGTCTACTCTGAATAATCATACAAGAACCCACACTGGAGAAAAGCCATACAAGTGCAACTTATGCAACAAAGCATTTGCACAAAGGTCTAATCTGGATACCCATATAAGAGGCCACACTGGAGAAAAGCCGTTAAAGTGCAACTTATGTGGCAAAGCTTTTGCACTGAGGTCTCATCTGGATGACCATATTAGAACCCACACTGGTGAAAAACCATTCAAGTGTCAAACATGTCATAAAGCATTTAGACAAAAGAGAAACCTGGCTTACCATAAAACAACCCACACTTTGCAACACAAGTGTAATTTATGTTACAAAGCATTTGCACGGAGGTCTAGTCTCGATTCCCATATGAGAATCCACACTGGGGAAAAGCCATACAAGTGCAACTTATGTCACCGAGCATTTACACTGATAGGTTCTCTAGATTGCCATACCCGAACGCACACTGGAGAAAAGCCTTACAGTTGCAACATCTGTGACAAAACATGTTCAGAGAAGTCTTCGCTGGCATCCCATATGAGAACCCACACTGGAGAAAAGCCATACAAGTGCGACTTATGCAACAAAGCATTTGCACATAGGCATTCTGTGGCAAACCATATGAGAGCCCATAGTGGAGAAAAGCCTTTTAAGTGCAACTTATGCAGCAAAGCATTTGCACGCAAATCTAATCTAGATTCCCATATGAGTATCCACACTGGAGAAAAGCCATACAAATGCAACTTTTGTGACAAATCGTTTGCATGTAAGAGTACACTGCAACGTCACACAAAGATCCACACTGCAGTTAGACCTTACAAATGCAAACCTTGTGATGATTCTTATGTTAGGAGGAGTCACCTGAAAGTGCATGTAATGAGTCACCATGGAGAAAAACAATTAAATTGTGAATGCATTTTGTCAAATAAAAAAGAGAGATGCCACGGAAGTACTTCAAATGAGAGATTCAGCAAGTCAACTGTAGCAACAGCATGGAAGAATTTGATTCAAACTCGAGATGAGAAACAGCTGTTTGAATTTCAGCGAACAGTTAATGTGAGTTGTTTCTTTTTGAGGCACTATGGCTGCGGAATCTGCGATGAAGTATATGAAAATGAAAAGGAATTTATGGAACACTGTTGTCAGCATTGTAATACTCCACAAAATGACACATTTTCTGAACTATTTGAAGGACATAGTTCAAGTTGTCCTAGTGGAAAAGGAACAAATTTTTACCAGGGTTTCATTTCTGCTTAATAGACACAAACTACAAGTCGTTCAATGCTCAGTTTCTAAGGTTGTTGCAGTTTCTAGTTTATGAGAAACATTTGATTGTCTTCATGACTTCAAAGTCACATGTTCTAAGCTGTTGGAATATTCGTACCAAAACAGGTTTGAGTTGCCAGTTCCCTGTTATCAATAATTTAACTGTTAAGGCTCATCTTTTCACTCCGTACTTGGCTTTTTCTTGACCCAAAGTAAACATACACAAGGAGTCAACTTCAGAATTACTGACTTTTTAAGCATAGGCAAATGGGACAAAGTATTAGTTTTCAGCAATTGATCTCTATATATGGCCGTGACATGAGCCCCGCATCAACAACCACGAGTTTCACAGATGTTGACTCGGGCCCTGTGCAACTCTGTCGGCCTCGTCGTCTATTTGTCAGAATAAAAAGTCATTCCCTCGCGTGTAATGCTGCTTTAGGGCTTCATAATTTAATCACGAGTACAACACTAGTAATCACAATACCGAGAAGTATACAGCGTTCAGAAAGCGTAAGTTATATATCCGCCAGTATTTTTCATGAACCACCTCCTCAAACTCTTACATCTTCCTCAATAGCCGAGTCGTTCTGCTCTTTCTTCTCCGGCAAAATCCCTCAGCTTCTCTCCAATCACTACTTTCCAAAACCACCATCGACTCACCTTCAGATGCTCCCTACTCTACTCACGACTTCCCACCTCACCCTTCTCGATAATTTTTTGACACACTGTAAACTCCTTAAAAAAAACAATTTGATTTTTGGAACACTTATCAAATGATATATGCTCTATCAGGAAATGCAATAAAAAAGTGTATTTTTAGGACACTGGGAATGTTTTTTTCTTCTCGTGGACCCCCTTGTCAGATCTGGTGAACTTTGACAGCCTATATCCAGAAGGTGTGAATAAGTAATCAAGTCAAACTTTGTCAAGTAATTGCCAGCCACATAGACAGCATACACTAAAAAATTGACTGCATTGTGCCTGGTACATACGGAGATATTGATCACAACATCGCAAAATTTAAATATAAAATGAATATGTAGGCACCTTTGACATTTAATATAGCTGAAATTACAGGGCACACAATAATAATAATTATATTTTTGTAATCTATGCAAGAAGCTGTATATGTGAAAATAAAATCATCTAATTTGTTCAAACAGTTCTGGAGATACCAATTCTCAGATTCGCTCCCGACATTTCGCCCCCCGGAAGTTTCGCCTCTGGATGACTAGAAGCGGGATCTATGATGAAAATGTAACTAAGGCTAGGAGCTGGATTAGCGATGAACATATTTATGCTAAGTTTGCCATAGTTTAGTTACGATTGTCACGAATATCACATAATGAGATCAGAAGATTAATAATTATTATGTCGGCCTATAATTCACAAAACATTGGAAGCGCAAAACAGGAAGAATGTAAAAAGAAATAAAACTCTAAGTCACTTTTTGGTGCAATCAGCTAGCTGACTTCGGCGATCATGTACAGTTGGGGTGCCTAACCCTAGCCTTGAATTTTAAAATCCAGTTTCCACTCGCAGGTATAGGTTTTTTAGTCACACAAATACATAGGCTATACTGACCCTAACCCTGACCCTAACCGACCCTCACGACGCTAACTCTGACCCTAACCGACCCTCACGATGCAAAGACACCCACCCAGATAGTGCATATATAGGCATCCCGATTGTAAGACTTACAATGTCATGTCCGCCCTGAATTCTAGATCGTTAATTAAAAGAAAAATTCTAGGATTTCAATGATAAAATTGTGCTCAAGTTGATGGTAATTTGTAAGTATTATAGTTACACATCTTAGAAAATTTAGTTTAACATATGGCGCCCGAAAAAGTTATTTTCGTTCAACATGTTCATTATAACGATTGTTCACATTTTTAAAACTCAGTTATAAATAATTATTACTCACTGTTGACCTGACCCGAATTTCATTAGCCCGCAAATCCAATATTTTATATTATATCATACATTGATAAATTTCTGGAATCTGGCAACCGGATTTTGTTCACTTTGGTTTCTTCCGAAACATTCGCTCATTTGCTGCATGTCTCTTGAATTTATTGCCGTGTGCTTACAATTTCAATAACGCTTTTAAAGTGCCGCTTACTATTATTGTAAATGTCCATTTCAATCGCCAGAGGAGAGAAGCTTTGATATTACAACTTCGATTTAGGAAACGCCATTTTATTACGCTTGACAAAGAAGTGATCGTAATGTTATTACTCTATAATTAAAATCTGCTGGACTTCGTGACTTATATTCATCTCTTCCAAAGTTTAGTACTCTGACACCAATTACGCTTTCTCGGTATTCTGATTAGTAGAGTTGTGCATATTTAATTATGCAACTTAGGTTTCATGTATGAAGGTTTAAAGGTTGATTTGGGTTGCCAGCTTTATATATAAATTATATTCCTTTATTCAAATAGATAGTTGTCAGAATGAAAATATTGACAATATGTTAAGATATACAATAAGTAAAAACAAAATAGGATTAAAATTTGAAATAATAACGATAATAGTTCTCAATATAATCGGGGAAAGAAAAATTAGGAGCTAGTACTAGTAAAAATGGATGAACAAGAAGCATGAAATGAGCATTAACTAATGAGAGGAGAAAAGGTATGAGTGACGTATTGATAGATATCCTTAAACATGAACCTAGGTAAAAAGTGTTCGTTGTCCTTAGGAGGTAGGGCACAGGAGTGTGGACGCAGACGAAGACCCCTTTTATAGTCATCTTCTTCTAACTAGGTATCCATTGACATTACCTTTGAACTCTTATTTCTTTTTCCATCTCGTTTGACTAATTGTGAATTTTTTTTTGTTGTAGCGTTATCTGTGCTTTACATAGGGTGACGGTGTTCTTAATATGGGTAAGGTTTGATGTTTTGACTTGTTGAACTATGGGATTTCTAACTCGAAATGCAAAATGGTAAAACTACAAGGTATATAATTGTTTAATGTTCTTTGAATGTGTCACAGATCTAAGATGAAAGAAAAAGTCGACAATGAGGAAAAACGATACAGATGTGAAATGTGTAGTAAAACATTTGCAAAAATGGCTTCCCTTCATCGCCATGTCAGATCCCATACTGCAGATAAATCACACAACTGCAACTTATGTGACAAATCCTTTGTACGGAGATATGCTCTGGGCAGACATATGAGAACCCACACAGGAGAAAAGCCATACAAGTGCAACTTATGTGACAAAGCATTTGCACGAAAGTCTGCTCTGCAAATCCATATGAGAACCCACACTGGAGAAAAGCCATTCAGGTGCAAATCGTGTGGCAAAGCCTTTGCATATAGTTTTCTCCTGGATGCCCATAGAAGAACCCACACTGGAGAAAAACCATACATGTGCAACTTATGCAACAAAGCATTTTCACAAAGGTCTTCCCTGGATTACCATATAACAACCCACACTGGAGAAAAACCATACAAGTGCAACTTATGCAACAAAGCATATGCACAGATGTCACAACTGGATACCCATATGAGAACCCACACTGGAGAAAAGCCTTACAAATGCAACTTATGCAACAGAGCGTATTACCGGAAGTCTACTCTGGACACACATATAAGAAGCCACACTGGGGAAAAGAAATACAAGTGCAACTTATGCAACAGAGCATTTGCATGGAAGTCACATCTGCATGACCATATAAGAATCCACACTGGAGAAAAGCCACACAAGTGTAATTTATGTCACCGAGCATTTACACAATCGTCTTCTCTGGTTCGCCATACTAGAACCCACACTGAGGAAAAGCCATTTAAGTGCATCTCATGCGGCAAGGCATTTGCACTTAATTATGCAATGAATGTCCATTTGAGAACTCACACTGGAGAAAAGCCATTCAAGTGCAACGTATGCCACATAGCATTTGCAAAGAGGTCAAATCTGGATTTTCATACAAGAAAGCACACTGGAGAAAGGCCATACAAGTGCAACTTATGCAATAAAGCATTTGTACAGCTGTCACATCTGCATACCCATATAAGAACCCACACTGGAGAAAAGCCATACAAGTGCAACTTATGCAATAAAGCATTTGTACAGCTGTCACATCTGCATACCCATATAAGAACCCACACTGGAGAAAAGCCATACAAGTGCAACTTCTGCGACAAATCGTATGTGTATCGGAGTAATCTTCAACGTCATGCAAATGTCCACACTGCAGGTAGAGCTCACATAAGCAAACTTTGTGACGAAGGTTATGTTAGGAGCAGTCACCTGAAAGTGCCTGTAAATAACCACCATGGACAAAAACAACTGATACGTGAACGCATTCTGTCAAGAATGAAAGAGAGATGCCATTTCAGTTCTTCAAATCAGAGATTCACCAAGTCAACAGTATCAACAGCAGAAACGATTCAAAAGAATTTACCTTGGCAGAATTTGAATCCAACTCCAAATGAAAACCTGCTTTTTCAATGTCAGTCCAAAGTTCATTCATATTATATAAAAAGTTTTTCTTTAAGAAATTATGGCTGCGGAATATGCGACAAAATGTTTGAAATTGAAAAACAATTTATGGAACACTGTTATCATCATTTTAATACTCCACAAAAAGACACATTTCTGGATCTATTCGAAGGACATATTTCAAATTGTCCTTGTGGAAAAGAAACAGATTTTTACCAGAGTTTGATTTCTGCATAATATGCATAATATGCAAGAGCTCCAAGTCGTTTGAAGTTGTTGCAGTTTGTTGTCTATGGGAAACATTTGATTATCTTCAAATTGATTATCTTACTTTGTAAAGATGGCTTACCTTCAACACCATGTCAAAACCCATACTGAGGAAAAATCACACAACTGCAACTTAAGTGACAAAGCCTTTCTAAGGAAATATAGTCTAGACATCCATATGAGAACCCACACTGGAGAAAAGCCATTCAAGTGCAACTTATGCAGCAAGGCTTTTGCACAAAGGTCTCATCTGGATTCCCATACAAGAGCCCACACAGGAAAAAAGCCATACAAGTGCAACTTATGCAACTTAGCATTTGCACAAAGGTCCCAACTGAATTCCCATACAAGAGCCCACACAGGAGAGAAGCCATACAAGTGCAACTTATGCAACATAGCGTTTACAAAGTTGTATTCTCTGGATTGCCATACCAAAGCTCACACGGGAGAGAAGCCATACAAGTGCAACTTATGCAACAAAGCATTTGGACGAAGGTATTATCTGCATAACCATCTGAGAAGCCACACTGGAGAAAAACCATACAAGTGCAACTTATGTGACAACGCGTTTGCACAAAAGTCTACTCTGCATAACCATATGAAAACCCACACTGGAGAAAAGCCATACAAGTGCAACTTTTGTGACAAATCGTTTGTATGTGAGAGTAAACTGCAACATCACACAAAGGTCCACACTGCAGTTAGACCTTACAAATGCAAACTCTGTGATGAATCTTATGTTACGTGTAGTCACATAAAAGTGCATTTAAAGAACCAACATGGGCAAAAGGAACTGAAACGTGAACGCATTGTGTCAAAAGTGAAAAAGAGAATCCATGGAAGTGCTTCTTCGTCGCAGAATATAAATCCAACTCCAGATCAAAAAGAACTTTTTGGATGTCAGTCAACAGTTAATGCATATCATGTGAGTCGTTTCTTTTTCAGACCTTATGGCTGTGGAATATGCGATGAAATGTTTGAAATCGAAAAGGAATTTATGGAACACTGTTATCATCATTGTTATGCCAAAGAAAATGGCAATTTTCTGGAACTATTTGAATGACACATTTCAAGTTGTTCTAGTGGAAAAGAAAGTACCTGGGTAATTTTTACATCTGGAGTTTAATTCATGCGTAATATACAAAAGCTGAGAGTCATTAAAAGCTCAGTTTCTTAGGTTGTTGCAGTTTGTTGTTTATCAGAAACAAGCCATTTCATCATTTTCACATGGAGTCATTTATGCTTACAATTGGTAAACAATGTACAGTAACACATGCATCTATGATGAGTGTTAATTTGTCACGTTTACGTATGTGTTGTTCTAAATTTGTAGAGCGCCATTTCAGGATAGACTCGTCACAGGCGCCTAACCTAACACAATGAAACCACGATCGAAGAGAATAGTCTTCAAGAGCTTGCCAAAAAGAGGCATGGAGAGGCTGAGGAGTTCCTGTCGCAGGTTATTAGGCAACTTATTCCTGGTCAATGGGTTGACGAAAGCAAACCTAATCTGGATCGTGGAAGTTCGCTGGACCCAAGTCGCCTTGCGTGGCAGAGCGAGATACCTGCGCCCTGGTTTTTAGCATAGCGCCTTACCATTCACTAACAACTATTTCAACATAGTGTATCTTCAGATAATATTCACATTTGGTCAACCATTGTAAAGTAGTCCAAGCTGCCTCTTCAACTAACCACTATTAGGCCTACATAAGAACACTCATATTCAACAGCTTCAATCAGAACATGATCTGATGCATATAAAGACGTAAAGCCTAACGTGCATCTGAATATACACAGCTTACCTGTGAAGCGTATACACAGTATTGATATAATTATACACACAATGCTGCTGTCAATCAAACCTTAAAACGCGAATTTTAATTTATATATTCAACACAGGGGTTCATCTGAACTAAATGTCGCTTTTCACAAGCAACATGATCACAGCTCCACTCTGTTTTTGTTGTCGTTGAAACATCTGTATAATTTTCGTCATCATTCATTCTGTCCTCATGCCTTCAGTCAGTTCTTAATGCTGCTAGCCGTCTTAATGGAATTGTCCACAGATTTGGCCCTAAAATTTCATTTATGTGGTTATTCTGCATCTGCTCCCCCTCCAGCATCGTGCTTAATTTAAGTTTCTGGTATTTTATCATAATTTTCTTTCGGTTCTGCGGCTTCTGCCCCATTATAACTGCCCTTAGTTATTTTAATGTAATGTGACATCCAAAATATTCTTGGGATGGTCTCACCAAGACTCCTTCCCAATCCCCATCCCTCATTTTTTTCTCACGCTTGACCTTCGATTAAGCCCATCCATAATTGTGCACTAAGTATTTGCAATTTATGAAATGCAACTTATTTATCTATAGGATAAGCACAGAATTAAGTGAATCATAAAAATCACAAAAGACAACAAAATACCAACTATTCAGGATACATGGCATTCTTGATTACACATTTATCGTTCATAAAGATCAAACACAGTCAACACTTAATATAAGCAGAATAAACTAATTAATATTTTACTTAACACATCATGAATGTGACCACAATAAGCACTCTACGGTTCGTGGTCGTGGCACTCTTCAGTCGGCTGCCATTGGACTACAGACTGCACCTCGTATGCATTGCTACAGCTCAGTCCAAACGTTTTGCCTATGTTGAACCCACCAGTTGGAATCGCCTTTCTTGAGAGCTGCAGCTCGAGCTCCTTAGCTATTCCCTTACAAGTGTCTCAGGGTTGCATTATTTCATAATTTCACTTGTTCTGGTGCGGAGAGACACTGATGAGTTCACCCTTGAAGTGGCACTTTACAAGTAAATGATGGTAATTATTGCCATTGCAGTCAATTTCTTAAACTTCATATTGGACATTGAGCCGTAGAATCAGAGAATGTTGCATCATTTCTACATGGTAACGAGTGTTCTGATGAATCATACGGTGTGGGTACTGTGGTGAGGGAACACAAATCATCTATTGAGAGTGATGAAATTGTTAGACTTGAGGATTTTGAAATCTTCAGTAGTGAGTAGTTTCACCCACTGGTAAGTTTGAAATTGAGCAATCACCTAATGAATCAGGTTTAGATGATGAAGATACCGGTACTGACGAAAATTTGAGATTTCATTAAACTTATTTGGTGGGTAACCTTATTTCAGCTATTACTTTTTTTGATAATTTAATGAAATAATAACTTAGTTATTTTAATGTAATGTGACATCCAAAATTTTCTTGGGATGGTCTCACCAAGACTCCTCCCCAATCCCCATCCCTCATTTTTTTCTCACGCTTGGCCTTCGATTAAGCCCATCCATAATTGTGCACTAAGTATTTGCAATTTATGAAATGCAACTTATTTATCTATAGGATAAGCACAGAATTAAGTGAATCGTAAAAATCACAAAAGACAACAAAATACCGACTATTCAGGATACATGGCATTCTTCATTACACATTTATCTTTCATAAAGATCAAACACAAAGTCAACACTTAATTTAAGCAGAATAAACGAATTACTATTTTAATTAACACATCATGAATGTGACCACAATTATAAGCAAAGTATCAATAGACTAAAATAGTCTCACAAAATGATGTGCAGCTAACCGCTTTGTAAAATATCTGGTTCAGCAGAAGTTTTTGTGAAACTAAATTTAATATTTAACAATAAAGTTGTCACGTAGTGGAACTTAGAACAAACGACTTTACTGCATCTTTGGTATTTATAGCATAAAATTTGATATTGATGAACTGCAGCAATTATACAGTCATACAATTATGCTAGAAGAAGACAATATCTTGGATATGCGATGCCTGTAAGGAGGAACCTCTGGATTCTCTATCCATCAGAATGCCTACTGTCGAAGTATTCTGATATGAAAGTGGTACAAAGTAACTATTCATGTATGCAAGAATCCTAGAACTTCTATAGGATCTTTTTTTATCTCGAGAACTATAGTTGGCCCAGATAGCTACATTGGTCTGTGCATACTCATCTGTGTAAAAGAGCATGAGGATCACTTCCCAAAGGAGGCTTATTTCAGAGATTTAAATATCGGGCTAAAACAGTCAGTACATGGGGACCTTAAATGGTGTGGCGCCTCTTCAAACGGGCAGTGATGGTGAATCAATTCATTGCAAAAGAGCAGGTTCGAGGCCATACAGTCGCTATATAAAATTGTGAACATTACAATTTAGTTTTCGAACAGGTCAGCAACTAAATCGTCAGGTGGAGAAAATCGATGTCTAGAACAATGCTCTAGAAAGTCTTTCTCTATTTCAATCAATTTGTCACATATACCACATCCAAAAGATTTTGTCAAAGACGCTTTAGTCTCCAGAGGAGAATAAAATTTGCTAAAATACATACATTCTCCGTCTGTAATCTTCTGTAAAGAACCAGCAATTCCACTAGATTCCGGATATACGTTCGTTGAGAAACGCTCATTTGGTTTACCATTAACGCCTGTACTACTAAATGTCATGAAATGACCAGATAAGTTAGCAAATACTTCACTTCCCATTTTACAATCCTGAGACTGTGTTCCTGCATGCAGTTTAAACTGCTTCGATGAAGAACTGCTCTTGGTATCAGGTTTATTGTGCATGTGTTGCTTCTCAGTTGCATGAGTTCTTCTGTGCTTCTTTAGACTTCCACTTACTGTAAATCTTTTATCACAAACCTGACATATATATGGTTTTTCTCCTGCATGAGTCCTCATATGAGTCTTTACAGAACTGAAAGCTGTAAAAGGCTTCTGACACAGATGGCAACTGTATGGTTTTTCGCCAGTATGGGCTCTCGTATGCCTTTTAAGATTACTATCTTGTGCAAACGTTTTCCAGCATAACTGGCAAATGTATGGTTTTTCGCCAGTATGGGTTCTCATGTGCATTTTCAGATTACTCTTTTTAACAAACGATTTCTGACATAAGTTACATTTATACGGTTTTTCGCCAGTGTGTGTTATCATGTGTATTTTCAACTCACAATCACTAGCAAATGATTTCTGACATAACTGACATTTGTATGGTTTTTCGCCAGTATGGGTTCTTATATGCCTTTTCAGATTATTACTTTGAGCAAACATTTTCTGACATAACTGGCACCTGTATGGTGTTTCGCCAGTATGGATTTTAATGTGCCTTTTCAGAGTAATACCTTCAGCAAATGATTTCTGGCACAACTGGCACTTGTATGGTTTTTCGCCAGTATGGGTTCTCATGTGCCTTTTCAGAGTATTACCTTCAGCAAATGATTTCTGGCACAACTGGCACTTGTATGGTTTTTCACCAGTATGGGTTGTCATGTGCCTTTTCAGAGTATTATCTTCAGCAAATGATTTCTGACATAGCTGGCACTTGTATGGTTTTTCACCAGTATGGGTTGTCATGTGCCTTTTCAGAGTATTACCTTCAGCAAATGATTTATGGCATAATTGGCATGTGTATGGTTTGTCACCAGTATGGGTTCTCATGTGCCTTTTAAGAATAGTAGCCTTAGCAAATAATTTCTGACATAACTGGCATCTGTATGGTTTCTCACACGTATGGATTCTCATATTCGTCATCAGGCTACTCACTTAACCTTTTATCCACAAGCTGAAAGTACTAAATGTGACTGGGAAACCAATGCAGTTCGTCTTTCAAGTGTTAATTGATCATATAAGCTTTCATCCTGTTTAGGTTCTTTGATGAGATCTCAGATGATCACGTTGATCATATGGTTGGGAAATAATGTCTGTGCGGTTTTGTCAATGATTCGCAGGTGCTTGTTCAATCACCAGAGTCTAGAGAAAGTTGGAACGTGTATGGCACTTGATAAGCATGAGTTGTGGTACGCACTTATCTGTGTTAACAAGTTTCTGCAATTGTTGTTTTTCATAGCCTTTCCAAAACCACAAGTGTTCAGTTTCTCATAGTATCGACGACTTCATTTCAGTTTCAGCTGCTTACAAGAAGGGCTCGTGTTTCATCTGTCAGTAGTAGTTTTTCTCTGAGTAAACTAAAAAAAAGGCCAGTCACAGAGGAAGGACCTTACCATGAAATAATTAAGCTATCCATCCCTTGTATAATAATACACTTTTGTGCTAGTGTTCAGTATGATTTCAACCGAAGATGAAAGAGCCGACATTCATGAAAGTTGTAGACAGATAAATGTTCTCGATGAAGATTAATGAAATGTACACCTACTGTCACAACTGAATTGTGAGACTCTAGATTGTCTTCTCCATGTACTTCCTAAAAACAACACAGCAAGCTCAATTTTTAATACTTTATATGTTTTTAAAAATATAAAACATAATCTAATTGCAGTAAATGGCTTCTTCATTCGTATAATGAGAAGGCACAGTTCCGGTAATTTGCCTTGCTTAAGCCCTTCTCAAAATAGAATGCACTGACACCTGGAGTGGTGTACTTCTGCAATTATAAATCAAATCTTCATAGTAGCTTCCAAACTAGCATTGCCAAAACATATCAAATTTTTTAACAGACTATCACATTATTTTTAAAAGAACTGAAGTAAAATTGCAAATCAAATATGCACAAAAATACATCAGAGATAAAAAGACAACAGTCTGAATTGTTTGGCATATGCTGCGGTTTAATGCGTTTTACATTAAGCATATGTGTAATTTATAAAACACATACAGAGTTTCTTTTGAAAATTTTCAGGTATGAAATTCTTTCTTGCATTCTCCATGTCACAGCAGTGCAAAGTATGGTCAATAGCTACTCCAAAATGGTGAATCCTTGACTCAAAGACATTAACATTGCTAACAGCTATAGTTGTATTACATAGTTTAGGCAATAGTTGATTTGGTAGTTCTTTCTTTCTTTACGCAAAAAAAACTCTGCCTTCAGTGTTTACATCTGAAATTCCAACCATTCACTCATACAACGTTAATTAATTGTCTTATTAGTCTGTACTGCATTTATACAGAAAAAATTGTTCTGTCAGAAAACAAATGGATCTCATATCACTTACATTCTCGTAATTTTATAAAGTTTACAACGATTGGAAAAAGTATTCAACAGATCTGAGATCATAATTATGTTGCCTAGATCAGGTTGATTTCATATCAAATGACTAAAATCTACCGTTGCATTGAGTAAATGAAGATCCCGTCCAGTTGCTTCTAGATCTTTTGGAAAATTGCATCCTAAGACACAATGCACATGTTACAATTCAACAAAACCATTAGTGTTATGCACTTATCCAATCACAGGCAGCAACTAATGGTAACAAGTGATGGGCATCATTTGGAGGCTGAAAGAATTATGCAATAGTTGCAGTGTCCACTGCAAGCTAATATAATGTAGCGGATAAACACTGCAGCTCTACCTAAAACACTGCAGCTCCACTGTATCAGTTAAATATGGATTAGGCATATCACCCTTGTTCCCAAAGTTTTATACACTACTAGCTGGTTTACCCGGCGTTGCCCGAGGTTATAAGTTTCAATCCCTGTAGCGAATATCCTCCATCCATCCACCCTCCATCCAACTGCATCCTTCATCCACCCTCCATCCACCAGCATCCTCCATCCATCCACCCTCCATCCAACTGCATCCTTCATCCACCTTCCATCCACCAGCATCCTCCATCCATCCACCCTCCATCCAACTGCATCCTTCATCCGTCAGCATCCTCCATCCACCCTCCATCCACCAGCATCCTCCATCCATCCACCCTCCATGCAACTGCATCCTTCATCTACCCTCCATCCACCAGCATCCTCCATCCACCCTCCATCCACCAGCATCCTCCATCCATCCACCCTCCATCCAACTGCATCCTTCATCCGCCAGCATCCTCCATCCACCCTCCATCCACCAGCATCCTCCATCCATCCACCCTCCATCCAACTGCATCCTTCATCCACCTTCCATCCACCAGCCCGGGGTTATAAGTTTAATCCCTGTAGCAAATAAGCAACAAATTTAGGTATAAGTTGAAATCCCTACGGCAGCGCCATCTGGCGAATCTTTAGAAATGCGTGCCGGTGACAGAGAATTGGTCGTGAAACACAATCTTCTCGGGCGGCGCCATCTGGTGAGTGAAAATAAAATGTTTAAATGTTCAGTGTAAGTTTTTATGACCAGGTAAAAATGCATGGGCCGGGTAGGTTTTTGCCCGGGACACCATGGTAGCGGTGAAAAGGGGGGACGCGAAGCCGACCACTGGGTGTGTCATGCCCACCCCGACACAGTAGTGAAGGTTTCGAGTGAAAAGCTGTAAAACTGTAGAAATGCATCCCGGTCAAAGTCGCTGTGACAGACAGAGTTTCTTCTTTATATAGAGAGAGATTACTAGCAGATTACTTGCATATTTCATTTCACTTACATGTTTAAGCAATGTTGTAGTTATAATTTGAAATAATCCTCTGGCTGTATAAACTAATAATTTCTTATAATACTAAGAGATGTAAGGTATATGTAAAACTAAAATTCAAATTATTGTAATTCAACAACAAGCATTTGCTAATTGGTATCATACGACCCTTACATCATTAAAATAACAGCAATATTAAATTTATATTAAACATGTATCATTTAATTAATTCATTTCCTGTCAACAACCTCTCTACATAGGATATAAGTTAATCAAGTCCGAAGACAAATCACAATCATCTGTAACTATTGACCTAGACGATATCCACAGAACAAGTACCAAAAATCAATCCATCGATATGAAGTAGCAATGGCCAAGCGTAAGATTTCTTAATTGTCCGAATTTACATTACTTATTTACGCATATTGATCAACGAATTATAAAGAACAATATAAAGAACTGCGTCTAACGACATCTATTGGTGTTAGTCAAAATGACTTCCACCCATCGCCTGCGGGCTATAAAATATAAAGATCAAACCATAATATTAAAGACACCTTCCCAACAACTTGTCAGACACGAAAACAACCACGAGAAAAGCAAACGAACTGATGGATAAAAGAGAGATGAAAATGAACTGAACTATGTTAATAGACTTTAAAGACGTCGACGGCGTTGGCAGCTGTAAGATGTCGTTAGACAATGGATTAATTAGCAAATCTCTCATTGATCTAGATGTCGTTAATTAAATGTGTGTAAAACCGTAGTTTACGTTGCTAAATTCAACATGTTTTCAGGCTCGTAGTTTACGTTGCTAAATTAATGCCATGTCTTCAGTCCAACTTCTAGTTTGACTTTTAATATGAAATATTTTCATCGCTCATCCCATTTCTAGTTTCAGTCATATGTTCATCGATCATCTAGCTTCTAGTTTCAGTAATATTTTCATCAATAATCAAACATCTAGTTTTACTATGAAACAATTTTCATACGCAGTAATAGACCTAACGTCAAAGAATTTAGCAACGTAAGCTTAAACTTCGGATTTCCAACCACTATCAATATAGGTAATCTATACATGGGACAAAGAGTAAAAATAAGAGTTGATGGAGAGTACTCAGAACCAGGAAAAATAGGAAGAGGAGTAAGACAAGGATGCCCACTGTCACCAATCCTATTCAACATCTATATAGAAGAGATCATAAGAGAAACGCTAGAGGATATGGAGGAGGGGATAAAGGTAGGAGGAAGAAGGGTGAAGGCATTGAGATTTGCAGATGACCAGGCGATGCTGGCAACTAGTCAGGAGGGCTTACAAAGGATGATGGATCGTCTAAACACGGTATCGCTGGAAAATGAAATGAAAATAAACGTAAAGAAGACAAAGGTAATGAAGATAAGCAAGAGAAGCGGTATAACACCACAAACAATAAAGATCACACTAAACGGAGAAGAAATAGAACAGGTGGAGAAGTTTTGCTATCTAGGAAGTGTGATCACAGACGATGCAAGATGCCACGATGAAATAAAAAGAAGAATATCCATGGGAAAAGATGCATTTTATAAAAGAGAGCTGATGAGAGGAGGTTTAAGCAAGAGTCTAAAGAAGAGAATGGTAAAGACACTAGTGTGGAGTGTTGTTCTGTACGGTTCCGAGACATGGACAATGAGCAAGGACGACATAAAAAGCTTGGAGGCCTTCGAGATGTGGGTGTGGCGCAGAATGGAGAGTTAGCTGGGCGGAACGGAGGACGAACGAGGAAATCCTGCAAATGGTAGAAGAGCAAAGATCACTCATAAGTACTATACGCGGACGACAAAGAAAATGGATCGGGCACATCCTAAGGAGTGAGACACTGTTAAGAGACATCATGGAGGGAAGAATGGAGGGGAAAAAGACGCGAGGAAGACCGAGGGCAATGCTGCTAGACTAGATGATAACAAAAGAAGAAGGATACAGTGGACTGAAGAGAAGAGCACAAGACAGAGAACGATGGCGTCATTGGTCATACGAACCTGCTGGTGAGCAGAGAACATAAAGAAAGAAGAATCAATTTAGTGACGTAAACGTACGTTTTAGCGTATTTAATTATTGGACGAAATGTCCACGTTCGCTTTAGCGTATTTAATTATTGGAAGCTGTATGAGCGATGAAAGTAGAAATCAAACTGGAAGCTGGATGAGCGATGAAAATATGTCAAACTGGAAGCTGGCTAAGCGATGAAAATGGAGATCAAACGAGAAGCTGGATGTGCGAAGAAGGTAATCCTCATAATTCTATGTACACTCTAATAGTGGATGGTTATCAGCAATTGTGATGACTGATGAAAATATAACTCAAACTAGAAGTTGGATGATTGATGAAAATATTACATAATAAAACGGAAACTAGAAGACTTTGGAATTGCGATGAAACTATATCGTTTAACGCCGATATCATTGCCGTGGATGAGCGATGAAAACATATCTTTGTAAAACTTGAAATAGAAGCTGGATATGCGATGAAAATGAGCTAAAACTGGAAGCTGGATGGATGAACGAGTAAAACGTGTAATATTAAACTAAACTAGGGTCTGGATGGTGGATGAAATAATTATTTACGCTATTCATTATTTCGAAATCCTGCCAATAATTAAATACGTTAAAGCGCACGTTTACCTTTTACCTAAACGTGTTTCTACATTAAAATATATGCAAAGATTTAAAAAAAAACTAACCATGGTTGGCATTAAAGTCGAATTCCTCAAAGTTCGTTTTATACTGTCATCAGCACAAAATGGCGAGCGAATATCACCTGTTATTAAAATGAAAAGTAAGCTGGAATTGTCGAAAGTATAATCGTGTCACCTAGCGAATACACTGTAACATAAAACAGGAAAAATGGTAGCGTCGAAGAAGAGGAACGACGACAGGCGACACGTGTACCTCGGCACCATGACAGTTCCTCGCAGGTGGTAGAAGACGTTGCGTCCGGGCAGGCATCCCTCCGGCACTGGATCTGCAGAGGACGAGGTTCGTAATAACCCGCAAATGGTCTAATAGTGTCACCGATGTAGAACAGTGGGCGCCAGAGCCGAAGACTTTGTTGGTCAGATAACAACCTGAAACCCCTCAGCGGGCGAAGCCATTCTATCAGTCTGTGACGCGTGCACGGCTTCGATGGTAAGCGTCCGAAAATCGTCCAAACACACCAGAAAGAGCGCAAAAAAGAGAAATATCTCCACGGAAGCATACTAGGCAATTTTAGAAAATCGAATGACAAAATTAATCAAGCAAGGATCGTGTTTGACCAACTAAAATGGGGGCCCGATAGCTCATTGGATAACATCTGGCGTTGAGTGCGAGAGCTACAGAGATCGAGTCCCATAGGCCAAGGCGGACATGCTTTGTAGGCTGCAATTTGCGCCGTGTATTGCAGGCTGTCTGTTCTGTTAGTAGTTAAGGCGCTTAATTAAAGAATAAGTATTATTATTATTATTATTATTATCATTATTATTATTATTATTATTATTATTATTATTATTATTAAAATTGACACGCACAGAAAACATGCGGCCATCTTGCAGGAACTGTAGCCTTTAGAGTAGGCCTAATATTCTAAATAGGCCTATACCAATAGACTAGTACAGCACATTAAGTCTTCTGGATTGTATTCTAAATATAGCAGTAGTACAGCACATTTAGTCTTTAGAGTTATATTCTAAATATAGCAATAAACTAGTTTAGCACATGCTTGGACGCATATTACGCCATTTCTTTATTTATTTATTGACCTCGATCACCCAAACCGTTCCAAAAACTGATTAAATTAATGAAGAACAGGGTTTCAATAAAACAATAAAAACTAAAGCAAAAAACCCAAGGTCTTCATGAAAGAACCCATTTCCAAAGTTTGGATTAAAAACCCAAGATCTTGGGGAGGGGGAAGGAGTGGTAACGCTGCCGACAGTAATTAAACAGTCTTACAATTATGTGAGAAGGTAGCACCATCGACGTTGGATGGCTATAAGGACGCACATTTGCATTCTCTACATCATTGTATTGTATTGTATATGGGCATTTATAAAGCGCCTCTCGCGGTATATACCATTCAGAGGCGCTCCCAGTGCGCGAGACCCCGAGAGAAAAAGCAGGATTTAAGGTGAGAAAAGGAAGAAGCAACGCTACCAGAGAGAATGGTGGTGCGGACAGAAGGAGGAAGTCGGTTCCAAAGTGAGGGACATCATAATGTCTACTGTCTAAGAATCCGGACATGAAAGTGGTAAAATGTAAATATTTATGTACAGCATGTATCCCAGCTCTTCTATAGAATTTTTGTTATCTCAAATTAAAACAGTCTCAATCTTTAAGTATGTGGAATAATGCTACAGCAAAGGTGGGCAACTAAGTCGTCAGGTGGAGAAAATCGATGGCTAAAACAATGCTCTAGAAATTCTGTCTCTATTTCAAGCAATTTGTCACATATACCACATCCAAAAGATCTTGATAAATGCGCTTTTGCATCCACAGAAGATTTGAATTTGCTAATAAACAGACATTCTCCATCTCTAATTTGTGGTAAAGGATCTGCAATTCCATTGGAATCCGGATGCAGGGTTTTTGAGAAACGTTCATTTGGTTTTTCAATAACGCCTCCACTACTAGATGTGATGAAATCATCAGATAGGTTAGCAATTACTTCATTTCCAATTTTACAATCCTGTGGCTGTGTTCCAGCATGGAGTTTAAACTGCTTCGATGAAGAACTGCTCTTGGTATAAGGTTTAATGCACAGTTGTTGCTTCTCATTTGCATGAGTTCTTCTGTGATTCTTTAGACTTTCAATTTCTGTAAATCCTTTATTACAAAGGTCACATGTATATGGTTTTTCTCCTGTGTGAGTCCTCATATGAGTCTTTAGAGAGCTGATAACTGTAAATGTCTTCTGACACAGCAGATGACACCTGTATGGTTTTTCATTGGTATGGGTTCTTGTATGCGTCTTCAGATTACTAGCTTGACAAAATGTTTTCTGACATAACTGGCAAGTGTATGGTTTTTCACCAGTATGGGTTCTCGTGTGATTTTTGAGAGCACTACCGTCATTAAATGATTTCTGACATAGATGACATCTGTATGGTTTTTCACCAGTATGGGTTCTCGTATGCGTTTTCAAAGTACTACGATGAGCAAATGTTTTCTCACATAACTGGCACCTGTATGGTTTTTCACCAGTATGGATTCTCATGTGATCTTTGAGAGCACTACCTGCATTAAATGATTTCTCACATAGATGGCATATGTATGGTTTTTCACCAGTATGGGTTCTGATGTGATTTTTAAGAGCACTACCTTCAATAAATGATTTTTGACATAGATGACATCTATTTTGTTTTTCATCAGTATGGGTTCTCTCATGCCTTTTCAGATTACTAACTTGACCAAATCTTTTCTGACAGAACTGGCACATGTATGGTTTTTCACCAGTATGGGTTCTCTCATGCCTTTTCAGATCACTAACTTGACCAAATCTTTTCTGACATAACTGGCACATGTATGGTTTTTCACCAGTATGGGTTCTCTCATGCCTTTTCAGATCACTAACTTGACCAAATCTTTTCTGACATAACTGGCACCTGTATGGTTTTTCACCAGTATGGATTCTCATGTGATCTTTGAGAGCACTACCTGCATTAAATGATTTCTGACATAGATGGCATATGTATGGTTTCTCATCAGTATGGGTTCTCTCATGCCTTTTCAGATTACTAACTTGACCAAACGTTTTCTGACATAACTGGCACCTGTATGGTTTTTCACCAGTATGGGTTCTCGTGTGATTTCTGAGAGCACTACCTGCATTAAATGATTTCTGACATTGATGACATCGGTATGGTTTTTCATCAGTATGGGTTCTCTCATGCCTTTTCAGAGTACCACCTTGACCAAACGTTGTCTGACATAACTGGCACCGGTATAGTTTTTCACCAGTATGAGTCCTCATGTGAATTTTTAGAGTACTGCCGTCAATAAATGATTTCTGGCATCTGTACGATTTTGCACCAGCATGGGTTCTCATATTCGTCTTCACGCTACTCACTTAACCCTAGTTCCACGAGCTAAAAGTACTAAAGGTGACTGGGAAACCAATGCAGCTCATCTTTAAAGTGTCAATAGATCATTTAAGTAAATATCCTGTTTGGGTTCTTTGATGAGATGTCAGATGATCACTTTGAGCATGTAGAAATAATGTCTGTATGGTTTTTATAATTCGTTTGTGCTTCTCCAATCAAACCCAATTCTAGACAAAGTCGGAACGTGTATGGCTTTTGTGGTACTACTTCAAAGCAATTGCTTGTGTTAAATGTTTCTGCAATTGTTGTTGTCATAGCCTTTCCAAAACCACCAGTGTCCAGATTTTAACCGAAGATGAAATAGCTGACATTCATAAAAGTTGTAGCCAGATAAATGTTTTCGATGAAGATTAATGAAATGTAGACCTCATGTCACAACTGCATGTTAGGCTCTATTAGAATGTAGATTGTCTTCTTGATGTACTTCCTGGAAAGAATAGTACAAGCTCAATTTTTAATGTTTTATATGTTTAAAAAAATATAAAACATAATTTCATTGCCGCTCATTACAGCAGAATGACTGTTCTCCATTCGTATTAATGAGAAGGCACAGTTCCAGGAATTCTTTAGCTATATTTCTGCTAAGAAATTGCCTTGCTTAAGCCCTTCTGAAAACAGACTGGCCTGACATCTGAAGTGGTGTACTTCTAAGTACACCACTCCACGATAAGTTAACTAAGATCCTGTCACTTTTAAATCACATCTTCACAGTAGTTTCCAAACTAGCATAGTTGAAACATGGTAAATTTGTGAACCGGCTATCACATTATCTTTTAGCAGTGTTATTTTAGTTCCAGCATTAATTTCTATTCCAGTTATAATTCTATCATTTTAGTTCTAGTTCTAGTTCCTCTTCTAGTTCCACATCCTCTTTATTATTAATTTTAGTTTCAGTTCTAGTTCCACAAAAAATATATTTGTAGTTCCACTTTGGAATCCACTTACAGTTCTCACAGTTCTAACATGAACGGCTAATGTCTGTCGGACAATGTGAATTCGACTGTCAATAAAACAGTTTATAGGCAGACTCCCTAAAAAGTTACCAGTCAATTATTTTAAATATTATTTTTTTATTCTATTCCGTTCTCGTTCTAGAAAAATATTGAAATTTTCGTTCCTAAAATATTCTTGTTCTACATTTATTTTTCGTTCCAGTTTTCGTTCAGTGGAACTAATTTTAAATAATTATTATTCCTATTCTATTCTCTGGAATGCAAATAACACTGTCTTTAAGAAGATCTGATTTAAAACTGCCAACTCATATATGCACAAAATCACTTCAGAGATAAAAAAAAGACAAAAGTCTTAAATGTTTGGTATATGTTACTGCTTAATAAAACACAATAGCTTTAAGTGTAACTGTTAATGAAAAAGATCAAATAGGAAACTTCTTTAAACATATACGGTAATATATTTTTTATTTCACATTAAGTCACACGTGCGATTCAGAAAAAAGCATACTTTGTTTTGAAATTTTTCAGATTTGCAATTTTTCTTGCATACTAATGTCAAGGCAGTGCAACGTATGGTCAATAGCTACTCCAAATTGTTAATCCCTCTTTCGAAGACATTAACACTGCTTATAGCTATAGTTGTGCTATACAGTTTTGTTATTTTTGTAATTTTTTCTCTCAAAAATCACTGCATTGATTCAGCAGAACATTTAATTCAACTTCTGTTTCATGGTCAAGTAAACTCTGAAATGTGGTCAAGCACATTACTTAAAATCAGTCATTACTATTTCACAGCATCATTAGATGGCTATTCCTGGTCAAATCTGAAACAAAAACTGTGCTATGTGACTGAGCATTTTCAGTTGTTGGTCCTAAATTTGTCAATTCCCTCCCTGTATCTGCTCTTTTTGCCCAGTGCCTTATGTACTCCACTTAATCCCCTGGTAGAGTCATCTACAAAATGGGTAGATATAGGTAGAAATTCGCTCGCTTTACCTATAGAGGGGTAGAAGAGGAGCATTAGCATAATCAATTAAGGGGCAAACTGTTGCAAATAGTCAGAAAATTGTAGAGTGTCTCATTTTACCTATATGATTACAGGTAAAATAACACTGCTGTAAAGTGTTGGTGGACGGTCAGATGCCCATGAAGAGGATTTGGCATCTGATCGCATAGGTTGAGGCTAACTGCATATCCATGACTACTATGGTGATTCAGAAAAATGGAAAATCTTATATTTGTTGTGCTCTTGCTTTTTTCTGTTCCTTTTGGTAATAAAATAAGCCACGAAAAATTTCATTGAATTTGGATGATGTTTAGTACTGCCTCAACGACTTTGAAATTAGTCAACTTCAACTCGTTTTGTCCAAAAAATCGAATTTCAGTAAACAACCAATTTTACTGAAAAACTTAATGATATCTATAACTTTAAATGCCAATATGTTTCTAATGAATTAAAATGAGACTCGTTAGAATGTATACAATTATAAGTCCCTAATTTCTTTACCGTAGGCCTATTTACTAAATAAATTAGTGACTACGACTAGATGCCGGAAAAAGTGCTTTTTGTTTGAATTTGGAAATTGTTTCCGATGGTCTTCTACAATTTTTAACAAGACTTGGTTTTGATCTTCTTGCTTCGAAGTTGAAGTTTAATGCTAGTGCAATAACCTATAAACCGATGATTCATCCGGTTCTTCGCATGAGACTGAAAGAAAGTGATAACTTGGATTAAACGGATACATTATCGTTGCCATGAGTTCAGTTCTTCGCTGCTGCTAGATGTAGGCTACCTTTCTGTTGCTGACATTTTGTTCGATCCAGTGCAGAAGCAAGATTTGGTGGAGAGATATTCGAAGAACTGAACTTGACTCATTTTGTCTGACTCTCATAGTCAGCTGTCGATGGAATTGGAGTTTTCGCACAGTGTTCCTCCAAAAATTTTTAAAACTGTTCATTAGTACTCATCTTCCGAATCACTGTTAACCATGTATCCAGATCTTGCTTTTATCATCTACGCCAGCTCCGATCCATCCGCAAGTCTCTTTCATTTCATGCTGTTACTACACTGGTCCATGCTCTGATCTGCACTAGGGTAGACTTTGGCAATGCTGTGTACATTGGCCTTTCCTCCTCCAATATGCACAAACTCCAGACTATCCTTAATGCTGCTGCTCGGCTTATAGGTGACATTCCTAAGTTTGCCCACATTTCTGCCTTTATCCGTGATTCCCTCAGCTGGTTCCCTGCTCAACAGCGAATTCAGTTTAAAACCCTCACTCTCATGCGCAA
This sequence comes from Allolobophora icterica, assembly GCA_963556255.1. Lineage (NCBI taxonomy): Eukaryota > Metazoa > Annelida > Clitellata > Crassiclitellata > Lumbricidae > Allolobophora > Allolobophora icterica. Next base: position 44,011,465 of record OY744613.1, read on the forward strand.
CTGCCTTACTGCCCTGCTCCGTCTTACCTAATGAATTTTTGCAACCCAGTTTCTTCCTTGCCTGCGAGGGCTTCCTTGCGATCTTCGGCTCGCGGCCTTATGGTTGTCCCTCGCATGCGATCTTCCACGGCACAATCCAGAAGTTTCGCCTATGTTGGCCCCTCTGCTTGGAACTGTTTCCCCTTGTTTCTCCGCCAAGAGCTTCTTGCCCTCTCTCCTCTCCAGTTCCGTAGACGTCTGAAAACTTTCTTTTTTGCCGGTGCTGGCATTGATGCGGGTTGGGAGCGCCGCTGATTTGAGTGGCGCTTTCGGTTACAATTACAATTACAATTACACTGACCTGATTCACTTTCACACTTGTTGTAGACAACTGTTTGTGACTTAGATATTACGCTGCTTTTTCTTTTCTTTCTTCCTTTTTTATATACGCTTTAAGTTTTCCTTTAGTGATTTTAATTTTAAATGTTCTTTTTTGGCCAAATTTGCATGTAATGGTATATTTTCTTTCTGATCACTTATCCACAAGGAATATTCTGTCTTCTTCAATTTCAATTATACTCATGACATCATGATGAGCAATATCAAAGAGAACATTTATTGATTTAACAAAATCATCTTCCTTAGCTTGCTGTGCCGTTTCCCCCACTATTCTTGTTACAACAGATACTTCTATATCTTGCTTGTAATGCATCTAGATTGCGACCAATGTTTCTTTCTTCTGAAATTGAAATCCTAGCTTTTGCCCAGATTTCGCTTATCTCTTGAACAATATTTTTAACTGCATCTTTCTGAGAAAGTTTATATTTCTTGTGATGAATAAAATAAACTTTTTAAGCATTCAAGCTTTAGGTAATACCCTATCTCAGAACGTTTCCGGATGTTCTCCAGTAAGATCAATTGATTTCAGCCATAGTATTATCTCTGTTATTTATTAAACTGCTAAAAATATTTCTCAAATAATTTCTAATATTTTCTTTTTCATACATTATAGTTATATTTTATGTTCTTTTTGGTTCTTTATTAAGAAATAAGCAAGTAAGCATTACTGAGTAATTTAAAATGCTTTATAATGAAAATATTAAATTGAATAAAATTTATATTCCGAAGATATATTTGAGCTCCTTGAGGCAGTCCTAAATCCAAACCAATTTCAGCCATATTTCACAGTTTTGATCTATGGACTTAAAGGAACTCAAAAAGTAAAGAGCTTCTCTTAATTGTTTACTTTTATTTTTCCCTACAGAACTTGAATCACCCTAATGACTACCTATAAGGGTTAGATTAAGCAGCTTCTCAGAACATGCAACATTGGAAATAATTATGTACATTAACTATCTGCTTCAAAATTGAATTGGATGAAAATATAAAAAGTCTTGCATATTTGTTTCTAAATAATACAGTTTGAATAGCTGCAAATTTAGAATCCCTCTACTTTACTGTCCACCATCATTTATGTTACCTACTTATTAAACGTTTATGTTGAGACTGAATAGAATTTATTCAATTTGTGAGATGCAACAGAGTTTTGCAGCACGTCTGTATGCAATGATATCAAAATATCATAGATATTAAGTTGACTAAGCCTCCTTATGTGACTTTCAAAAATGGTTTCTTAGAGCAATTGTTGATTTGGTAGTTTTTCTTTCCCTAAGCTCAAAAACTCTGCCATAAATGTTTACGTCTGAAGTTCCAACCATGCACTCATACAACGTTAATTACTTGTCTTAATATTGTGTACCGCATTTATACAGAAGAATTCCAAAAAAATCTTTCAGTCGAAAAACAAGAGAATCTGATATCATTTCAATTCTCATAATTTTAAGTTACAGTGATATTAAAAAGGATTCAACAGATCTGAGATCATTATTAAGCTTATGTTGCCTAGATCAGGTTGATTTTATATCAAATGACTAAAATCTACCGTTGCATTGAGTAAGTGAAGATCCCGTCCAGTTGCTTCTAGATCTTTAGGAAAATTACATCCTAAGACACAATGCACATGTTACAATTCAACAACTCCATTTATGTTATGCACTTATCCAATCACAGGCAGCAACTAATGGTAACAAGTGATGGCATCATTTGAAGGCTGATAGAATAATGCAATAGTTGCAGTGTCCACTGCAAGCTAATATAATGTAGCGGAAATCTCTGCGGCTCCACCTAAGGCACTGCAGCTCCACTGTATCAGTTAAATATGGATCAGGCCTATCACCCTTGTTCACAAAGTTTTATACACTATTACTAGCAGATTATTTGCATATTTCATTTCACTTACATGTTTAAGCAATGCTGTAGTTATAATTTCAAAAAATCCCCTAACTGTATAAACTAATAATTGCTTATAATACTAAGATATATAAAGCACATTACAATTATTGCAATTGAAAAACAAGCATTTGCTAATTGGTATTATACAACCCTCACATCATTAAATAACAATTACGACGTCATTTATATTAAACATTGTATTATTTAATTCAATCATTTCCTGTCAACAATCTCTCTGTAGGACATAAGTTCAGCGTTAATCAAGTCCGAAGATAAATCACAATCATCTGAAACTATCGACCTATACGATATCCACAGAACAAGTAACTAAAATCAATCCATCGACATGAAGTAGCAATGGTCAAGCGTAAGATTGCTTAACTGACCGATTTGTTATTAATTATTTACGCATGTTGACTAACGAATGATAAAGAATGATACAAGGGTTCTACGACAAATGGTTCGCCACAAATGGTTCACCGACAAATGTTTAACGGAAAAATGGTCAACGGACAAATGGTTCACGATCTTCCAGCCTCTAGTTTGAGCTATATT
>OY744613.1:44021790-44134290 GCA_963556255.1 Allolobophora icterica
ATTATTGTCCAGGACACGGTTGCGCTGGAAAAAATGATATGCATTGTTTACAGATTACGACTGACAGAAGTACTTACAAGACTGCATGCTTGCCAACTATTTAAAGTCGAGTCCTCAATCCATTGTTACACTGTTCGTTTTTCTTCAACATCGCAGCGAGTTGTATATATATATATATATATACCGGGTGGCCCATTAAAAACGTTCCCAAACTTTGTTAACCTGGCAAAGATCTAATTTCAGAGATATCAAATTTTAATTTATACCAAAATGTTAAACAATTATTTCTGTGCACAAATGTCACATTTCAAGAGAGTACGTTTATTATGTCACACCCTGCGGCAAGGTTATGACGTCATACATGTTTACAAATTTTGCACAAAACTACGTCATTTATTTCGCCACGAAGTAACGAGAGTATTTTGATTAAACTAGTCCTCGAAGTAGTAAACATTAAAACATGGTGTTTTGAAAATAATGATGATCTCGCTGTTATTAAGATATCATTTGAGGAGAAGGGTTGGCGAGGCAACCGAATCGTTCAGGAATATCCGCGTAAAAACTGGTCAAGACAAAGCATAAGCCGAGTAATTAATAAGCTTATTGAAACTGGTAGCGTTGCTCGCAAGCCTGGAAGTGGTCGTCCAACAACTGCAACGACTGTTGAAAATGCTGAGAGTGTAGAGCAGTGGTGTCAATCGCAGGAAAATGCATTTGCTCACATCAATCTCAACGCAAAATGGCCAGCACTCTGAACATTTCACGTAGCTCAGTACAAAGAATTCTTCTAAGAAGCAGTTGAAGGCATACACACGAATGCCAACAACAAGATTGACAACTGACGTTAACAAGACAGTGCTCCTTCACATCGTTGCAGATTGGCTCAGCAATTTCTTCAAGCAAACACCCCTGATTTTATCCACAGTGATGCCTGGCCACCAAACTCTCCCGATCTAAATCCTATGGACTACTATGTATGGAACGCCCTAAAGGAGCTTGTGTATGCTGGTCGCAGAAAATCGTTTCTAAATACTGACGAACTTAAGCAGGTCATTGAAGCAAAATGGTCTCTATTAGACGACACACAAATACAGAAGTCAATAGGACAGTGGAAACAGCGTTTAAGGGTCGTTACAAGAGAAGGCGGAGGATCAATTAAACATAAATTTTGTTCGCGTAAAACGTCATCATAAAACAACTGTGCAAAATTTTGACCATGGGTCATACAGTTCTAATAACAATTTCTCTCAAACTGTTGAATATTTTGCGCTAAATTTTGGCTGTGTTGTACAAATATGAATTAAGATTAGCTTGATGTACTATGATTCAATTTACTTTAAAATTGTTTAATTGCCAGGTTAACAAAGTTTGGGAACGTTTTTAATGGGCCACCCGGTATATATATATATATATATATATATATATATATATATATATATATATATATATATATATATATATATATATATATATATATATATATATATCAAAATAAATTGAACACAATTGTCCGATGTCTTTGTAGCAGAGAACAGAGCCATGTTCATGTTGCCGACTACACTGATTTGGTTCTTTCTAATGGACCTCTACTTCATCGAAGCAACCAATCTCACAGGTAACTGTATAATATATGCTACTGTTGCTTTAAGGCTCATTCATTCCAAAATATTGATGCAGCACAGTTTAAAGTGATAAGTGATCATAAAATATATTTTCACTTCTCTAGCATTAGTTAATTAATGAATATCAGCGACAGTGCGTAAATACATTCTGATGCAGCTATCAAAACTTACTTTTGCTAGCGCTATGACCAAAAGTTGAAACTAGACTAGAGATTCCTTTAATTGCCCGCTCTTTTATCTAGCTGGTTATATATATATATATATATATATATATATATATATATATATATATATATATATATATATATATATATATATATATATATATATATATATATATATTCATATATATGGTGTATATATATATATTCATATATATATATATGGTGCATATATATATATATTTATATATATTCATATATATTGTGTATATGTATGTATATATATATATACATATATATATATATTAGGGTGTCCCAAAAAAAATTTTTTGGGAAAATCTTAGGTCTCACCAGTCAAAAAGTTTCTTTGTGAGATGATAATGTTTGTGTAAAATTTTCAATTTTTTTAGATAATGTTTAGGGGTCCCCCAAGGGGTCCTAAATTTTGATTTTACGGTAATTCCGCCTCAAATCAACAAATTCTTTGCAAGTTTCCCACTCAACCATCTCAGATTTTGATGAAATTTGCACACAATGTGTAATGATGTATTACAATATGCTGTGCAAAATTTCACATTAATATTCTTAGTATTTAATTTTTGAAGGAATTTTAAGTACATCTAGGATGACCCCGTTTATCGCGATTTGGAAATCGTGTCTTAATTTGGTGCCATATTCAGAAGGTCATAAGTCCACTATTACTACAGATAAATGAATCAAATTTGCAGGACGACTAGTTTATGTGGTGCTAATCAAGGGAAGCTGGAAGAACTTGATGCCTGATGGATACTTTTTATCTAGCTGAAGATTGAAAATGAAAAAAATGACCCTCTCTGGCGCCAGTACTTTACTGCTCCACAATGACCAAATGGGTTGATTAGCAGAGAAATTGTGAACCACATGCAGTAATAGTCCACAAAGTGTGCAAAAAAATATGCAATTAGTGGCTGCACCTGGTTTCTCACCTCGTTATATGTATTCGAATATCAATCAATCAGTCAATCAATTAGACATTTATATAGCGCGCTCTTCAAGGCAACTATTCAGAGGCGCTCCCAGCCCAACCTCGACGAAAGAGAACAGCCTTAAGAGCAGAGAAGAAAGAGGTGGAGGAGTCTCGAGGGAGAGACCGCAGTCCAACAGGAAGGCCATTCCAGATAGTGGGACCGGCAACGGAGAATGCTCGCTGCTGCATGGTTGCAGTGCGAGCGAAAGGAACATGTAGGTCACCGCGGGCGGTGGAACGGAGTGAACGGCGACCAAGAAGTGCGGACGCTGGAAAACAGAGCTCACGTAGATAGAAAGGAGCGCGGCCAAGCTGACACTGCCAGACAATAGAAGCAACCCGGTATACAATGCGTTGCGAAAAAGGAAGCCAGTGGAGGACGTCACGCATGTAGTCAGACACGTGACCAAACTTAGGGATGCGCCCAACGAGGCGCGCAGCAGAGCGTAGAACGCGTTCAAGGCAATGCAGTCGAGTGTGAGGGCGACCAATATAGAGAGAACAGCAGTAATCAAGTCGACAGGTAATGAAAGCATGAACGAGAGTAGCTGCGTGTTTGGGAGAGAGAGAGCGGGAGACCACACGGAGCTGACGTAACTGGAAATAACCCCGGCTCAGCTGCGAAATATGCTGGGAGAGGATGAGTTCAGAGTCCAAGGTGACACCAAGGTCACGGACAGAAGTGGAGAAGACGACATTAGGGAATTCAGTAGCAAGGCTAGCAAAATCAATCTTATCAAGTTGCCTGCGAGTACCCAGCCATATATATTCTTTCACTGAAAGAAGAATGTCGTACAACAATATACACAAGCAAATGTATATATTGTATGACCAATTCAATTTGAATATATTTGCTGACCAGTAGTATTTTTTACATTTGGATTTTCTCCAATTTTTTAAATGTTATCAACATTTGGCCTAAATGATCATTTTTAATCAATTAAAATTTTTTCGGCATGTAGGATATTTTGTGCATTTTATTGCAAACTTTGTCATAAAATTAAGTACCAGAACTTTGCTTCTCTAGGCAAGAGTGCACACAACCACAGTGAACTGGATGAAAGTTAAAGAAGTCTGTTGGTGATCTGGGCAATATTATCTTCCGTGAGTGAAACAAGAACCATCTGTTCCCATCAGAAGCAAGTTCTCTTGAGCACATAAGAATTTTTGCAGAAAAATTGCTTAAACCCATTCCTCACTCACAAGCAACCAGTGAAACTTGGCTTGAACCGTATAAGCGTCAATTACACACAAAGTTCCAAAGATGTTTTAAAATTTGTGTCACGCCAGGATGGAAGTTATGCCCAACATATCAGAAACAGTTAGCAAAAGCCAACCCAAAGGATAAATTACTGACTCATAGGAAGAGGATATGGACTTCATACCTGAAGAGAAGAAGGCAGCTTGAATGTGTCTCACCTATAAAACCCACATGGTTTAGTAACAGATAAAGTTCCTTTTGCCAAAAGAAAGTGAGCAGGTTAGGCATCATGTCTTTGAGGTGATGCTTTCTGATGCCTTTTCTACATGTCTTGGACCATCTACAGGGCCATGCAGATACATGGGCAGCGATCCCGGCGGATCGAGGGGTACAAGACCCCACCTTTAACAGTGGGGGGACACACAATATATTTGTCCCCCAAATTTTTTGAAACACCAGAGAGGTCAAAATATTTTTGACCTCCTTTTTGAGCATATTTTTGCACACTTTGTGGACTATTACTGCATGTGGTTCACAATTTCTCCGCTAATCAACCCATTTGGTCATTGTGGAGCAGTAAAGTACTGGCGCCAGAGAGGGTCATTTTTTTCATTTTCAATCTTCAGCTAGATAAAAAGTATCCATCAGGATCAAGTTCTTCCAGCTTCCCTTGATTAGCACCACATAAACTAGTTGTCCTGCAAATTTGATTCATTTATCTGTAGTAATAGTGGACTTATGACCTTCTGAATATGGCACCAATTTAAGACACGATTTCCAAATCGCGAAAAATGGGGTCATCCTAGATGTACTTAAAATTCCTTCAAAAATTAAATACTAAGAATATTAATGTGAAATTTTGCACAGCATATTGTAATACATCACTACACATTGTGTGCAAATTTCATCAAAATCTGAGATGGTTGAGTGGGAAACTTGCAAAGAATTTGTTGATTTGAGGCGGAATTACCGTAAAATCAAAATTTAGGACCCCTTGGGGGACCCCTAAACATTACCTAAAAAAATTGAAAATTTTACACAAACATTATCATCTCACAAAGAAACTTTTTGACTGGTGAGACCTAAGATTTTCCAAAAGAACATTTTGTTGGGACACCCTAATATATATATATATATATATATATATATATATTAGGGTGGTTCTGGAATCTGAAATTTTGAAATGTGATTATTTCCGCTTATTATCTGGTTCTAGTACATACTAAAATAAATCTGGCCAAATATGAGCTGATTTGAGCAATATTTAGAGGTAGCTCAATGAGGTTGAAGTCAGAGCTTGTCTAGCATAGCCAAATTACTGTGCATCCAATAGATAGAGTTTCAGTTTTACGATTGCAGTTACGATTTAGTAATTATTATTGGATAAAATTAAAGAAAAATGTTAACAGGAAAACTGAGCCTCAGCAAAAGAAAAATTAAACAGAATTTGTTGATGCATTAGATAATTTATTTGACATTGCTCACTTGGATGCCTTAAACATTATTGAAATCTAAGAGGATAAAGAGTGTCTGCTTGCCCAAACAGAAAGAGGTGGCCGGTGTTGTATGGGACCAGCTGGTATGGTACTTACTTCAAAAGAAATGAGGGCAACTAAAAGACAAAGATCAAGCATTGAGAGAAAGCAGAAAGAAGATCAATATTTGGAAGCCATGAATGAGAGAATTATTCTTGAAACCTCTAGTAGTGATGATTCAACTGAAGAATGCAAAGATGGTGGCAGTCAAAATGTAAATTTAGTGAAAAGGAAAACTCCTTTAAAAAAAGCCACTAACAACAAATATTGTGACACCAAGACTGGCAGCGGCTTTGGTTTGGACAGGACAAAGTTAAGTGACAGGAAGGCAACATGCGTGTTAGCAGCTGCAGCTCAGAGTCTCGGCCACAATGTAGACGAGTTGAAAATCAGCCGTTCTTCAATACATAGAGAACGAGAACAATATCGAGAAGAAACTGCTAGGAAAATAAAAGATATAATATTATTTAAAACAACTACATCATCTACACTGGTTGTGCACTTGGATGATAATTCCTTCCGGATCTGACAGGCAAACATTTGGTTGACCGTCTACCTGTCATTTTATCTGATGTTGGGGAAAGCCAACTTCTTGAAGTTACCAAGCTGCATTATGGCACAGGAGAAGCACAGGCAGCCGCTTTTGCTAAATTGTTGCTGGAATGATTTATGCTTACTGAAAACTCTGGTTAGCTATTAACAAGAAAATCCTGCTCTCAAAAATAGCCAGCAATAAATTTCCAGGTCATCTGTGGTACCTTAGTGAGGAGCTCGTGGCTTCGGCATTTTTTGATTTGGCATTGACAGCCAAGTCCAAACGAGCAATGGTGAAAGCTTTACGCGAGCGGCCAGGCCAAGATGATCCTCCTAAGAGAATGTAGGTAAATGTTCAGAAATCTGTGGTCATGAACATACAATGAACATACAATAAACATACAATGAACATACAATGAACATACAATGAACATACAATGAACATACAATGAACATACAATGAACATACAATGAACTCCATGCTATTTTTTGACTGGCAAGGAATATCTAGTGATTTCCTGAAAAGCGATCCTGAAACATGGGAACTTCAAGATGATTGTAAAGTTGCCTCAGAAATTATTCATCATCTACAAGTTGTAAATGACAATGCTGAAAGAGGAGTTGCTTTGATTGAAGAGTACAATTCCATAATTACAAAGAAAACCAGAAACAATATCTGTTTCAAGTAGTCCATGATCACAGAAGCAACTTGCCAGAATGCAAGAAAGAAATGCTTAAGTCAAAATAAACTTCAGCAAATGATTTGTGAGCCATATATTATTATTACATAATAACATAAAGTCATACTAATTAATTGAAATTATTTAGAACTACTACTTTAAAAGTTTGTTCACTTAATAATAACAACAATTAAACATTGTTGTTTCATTAGGTAGGCCTAAAGAAAATATTAACATAATGGATAATGGAAAGTTTTCTTTTAAAATACCTTTATGTCAAATTTAAATGTTATTGAGCTACCTCTAAATGACAAGCTAATGTTCTATAACTTTGCACAAATTTCTTTTATATTCATTGGAACACAACTAAAAGCGGAAAGTCAAGAAAAAACAATTTTAATTTTCTTCCATGAAAGTCAGAACCACCCTAATATATATATATATATATATATATATATATATATATATATATATATATATATATATATATATATATATATATATATATATATATATATATATATATATATATATATATATATATATATATATATATATATATATATATATATATATATATATATATATATATATATATATATATATATATATATATATACCCATACGAGACCGTTAAGCCAGACTCAGTTGTGAACCCGGTTTATCCAGACATCGCCATTTTCCACGGAAATCGCGCAAAAAATTTTGAGCACACGTTCTGGCTATAGTAGACTCTAGATACACGCTGAATTCATTTTCTAGGAGGCGTTTTATATGTACAGTATGGGTTTACCACCATGGATAGCAAGACATGTAGGCCTACAGTTTATGATGGGCGCAGTGGTAGGAAAGATATATACAGTTCATGACTGCGCATGGGTAGTCCAGACTTATACACGTAAGTCACAGACGTGTGTAAATGTAATGTAAATGTAAATGTACGCGATTTTCTATAGCGACCGTATTATGGCCTCGACCCTGCTCATTTTTCAATGAATTGATCGGGTGAGATCCTTCACCACCGCTGCCCGTTTGAATGGGTGCCACGCCATTTAAGGTCCCCGTGTGGGACCGTGCTAGCCCGGGATTTAAATCTCTGAAATAAGCTACCTTCGGGAAGCGAACCGCGGTCCGCATGCGCTGTAACACAGAGTCGCATGAGACGCACAGCCAACGTTCTTACCGATGTAGCTAACTGCCAGACACGAAGCAGGTTTGTCCCCATTCTTCGCCAGACACAATAGCTATACGTGCATGTTTACTTATATTGTTCCGGAATTCAGTTAATTTAGAACAATCTTATAAGATTTGATTATTATTGTTGCATGTACGTTCACAGGTTTTTAGCATATTGATCTTGCATTTTTATAGTGGTGATGTCATAAAAATTGAGAAAGTAGCTTAAGCTATACATTTTATTATTTGATTCTACTGCTTAGATTTGATATCTATGTATGTGTTGATTTACACATGTATGCTGTAGCCATTTGTACTTAGTTGTGTTTATCTGGTAATAAGTAACAAATTTATGCAAGTGAAATTGCTTTAACATTTGCTCTGTTAAACCCAGTGTTATTGTTTGTGCAGTAAAAGTAACCTAAACTATACTTTCGATTATTATTTTTTACTTTATTGATTAGATTTGTTAATTGTAACTGTTAATTTTAATTAGTAACTTCTAATGCACGATGCTTGTGTCTAATGCACCTAAACCAAGCCATAAATCAGGTCAATATTCAGAAAATTTCCTTCTGAAGTAACTGTAATTTCTTGCCCACACTTTTTTAAACCCATTCTTACTCTTTGTTTATAATTTAATTATAAAATAAGTAAATCCTTGAACATGTGCCCTATTCATTTATCATTAAAGAAAATATAATCAATTAATGTCAGTTTCTTGCCTTATTAATGCATAGGCCTATTACAATATAAGAAATTGGCTACGTCAATTTCATTATAATTATTGTAATATACATTAACAATTGAGATATAATACCCAGTTTTGTAGTATATTACCAATTATAAGTATGTTACACAGTGAAGCCAAGTACCAGTGCTCGAGTGCATGGTAATATAACTCAATAACTGAAACACAAATACTTCACTATTTTAGCAAATAGTGTGCACTATCGAACATCATTCAGAACCAAGCTCAAAAGTCATTTGTTCCAGCTTCCTCACCATCAGTATCTTGACTTCTGGTTTCTCTGAAATATCAACCTGGCTTCTCTTTAACTAATATTTTACTTGAAGCATCCATCGATTAATACTTTATGCATTATGACAAGGGCATTATAGAACTCATTAGTTTAGACTTCTCAACTACACTGGATTTTCGATCAACAAAATAGGAAACACGTCAAATGTACCACTTAGACTGTTACAAAGACAATTTATATGACCACATAAGCACATCTTTCATCATATGATCACATAACTTGCTGCATAAGAAGTCAAGTAGAGTGTGAAGACCACCCTTCTAGAAAAACTCTCAATGCTTTTAGTATTTCCCAATGGCAGCTGCTTAGAATTAGTGTTAAACACAAAATTAAAATAGAACAACAAACTCAGAAAGCAACAGCATGCTATTGAAGGTCAGTCTTTGTCAGTTAGAAGTTATGTAATGTGCAGATATTCCGAATTACTTCTTCAGTACAAGAGCCCAGGCACGAGTTTTAATTTGAGCTTCTGTGCGATTCCTTAAAACTGGAAATTCCGCTTGCAGTTGGCGGATAGCACCGAAAGAAGGTGGTCTTTCGACTCCTTCAAAATGACGCCTGATGATCTTCAGCTCATCCTCACTCCAAGCATTGTTTCTCCCTGTAAATCAGAAAGCAAAACAACTTGCTATACTATGAAGGGTGAAGTGGGATACCTACAGGCTCAATAAGGTTACAAGCTTTGATACCCCTGCATTTTAGATTTTGAATCTCTAATTTTCTATCAGAAATATTACACAACACATTAAAGGTGGTACAACTTCAGCTCCTGATATAACCAATACAAATAATAATTGTATTCTCCCTCTGCACTCTAACCTTTGGCTTAAAACATAATTGTTTAGTGACATTTTGCCTGAGGGATTGGATCATATCAACTAGGTATATAAAACAATGGTACTAGGCTATTGCCAGAACTATTACAAAGAATAATTTTCTATAATACATGAAACAATAATAAAATATTTATGTCCTCTTGAGATAACATGCTAAGTACACACAATTACAGAAAACATCCCAAATATATAAAACTTGGTGATATATTATATTTATTATTTAGCCTCTAAAGATGACCATGACCTTAAAAATGATGCTAATGTCATTAAGTGCTTACAGAAGCAAGTATATTCTTAATTAACCAATTGTTTATCACAATTTGCTGTACAAACATCTTCTAAGCACAATTAGAAACTATACTATGCTAACAATGAAAAGGGTATTCTTTATCCTTATTAACATCACCATAATCATCATGATTATCATCATCCATGACATTGCTATCATCACAAAACCAATGCCATTATGGGTAAAAATGTACATACTAGATGCTTGATGTTGAATATGTGCTTTTTTCAAAGGATCTTCTGTTTCTGCTCTCCAATGTTTTTGAATGTGTGCTTTTTTCAGAGGATCTTCTGTTTCTGCTCTCCAATGTTTTTGAATGTGTGCTTTTTTCAGAGGATCTTCTGTTTCTGCTCTCCAATGATTTTGAATGTGTGCTTTTTTCAGAGGATCTTCTGTTTCTGCTCTACAATGTTTTTGAATGTGTGCTTTTTCAGAGGATCTTCTGTTTCTGCTCTCCAATGTTTTTGAATGTGTGCTTTTTTCAAAGGATCTTCTTTTTCTGCTCTCCAATGTTTTTGAATGTGTCCTTTTTTCAGCGGAACTTCTCTTTCTGCTCTACAATGTTTTTGAATGTGTGCTTTTTTCAGAGGATCTTCTGTTTCTGCTCTCCAATGTTTTTGAATGTGTGCTTTTTTCAAAGGATCTTCTGTTTCTGCTCTCCAATGTTTTTGAATGCGTGCTTTTTTCAGCGGAACTTCTCTTTCTGCTCTTAAAGTTTTAACGGGTTGTTGCACTGTTTTGCCTTTTCTTCCACTTGCATCCTTTTCTTTTTCAGCTGATTCGACACCCAGTAGTGCAGAGTTCCTTTCTAGGGTCACAGATTGTATGGTCATTAACTCGCTTTCTGATTTTGAATTGCTCTCTTCATCAGATTCGATGCGTGGCAACTTTGATTTTCGTGGTTCGTTCACAGACTTGAGATTGTCTTCACTGACAGAACATCTGTTAGGCTCTGGAATATATAAATACAATGCTTGTATAACAACAGTTCATCACAGTCAAACTAGTTTTTACAAGAAGCTTCTTTTCAATATATTTTATTTATGGCATCTGTTAAGCAAATAACATTAGTAAATCTGAATCTGAAGACGTTTTCATGGTTGTTACTTGGAGTCCGCTCAGCAGACCCGCAATAGTTGGACTGCCACACAAACGACTTTTCCACAAATTACTGCAACTAATTTCACATTTAGTGCATTGCTAAACAAATTTTACAACTGAGATAATTAAAATGCAACAGCTAAAAACTGCAATCAAATTATTCTACTCTATTTGATTTATTTCTTTGCTGGGGACTGCACACCTGTATTAAAAGCAGAGTCTTACTCTTGAAAGATGGTTAGATAGACTTCAAATGAAAACTAAGTCACTAACAAACCTTCCACTGGAAGTGAATCCAACTTCTTTCCTTTGAATGAGGTCATTTCCAATGAATGCAGAGCCATAAGTATTCTCCCAACTTTAGTTATCTCAATGGCAGGTGTGTGAAGGCGATATGCGGATTTGTGGATGTCTATGTTATGTCCCAAGTGATTTGACAACCACTCCAGCTCTCCAGGCAGCATCTCGATCAACTGAATAATAAGAATAAGTAAATACGATAAAGTAGTTGATATAAAGAAGTCTTTAAATTCATGCTTGTAAACAAGTATTTTAAATGAATTGGCCTGCTATTACTAATAAGCAGTTAAAACAGGAGTTGTTCATACTTCTGAGTTCATTTCTTATTTTGCCTCCACCAAGTTCAGTTGTTACCTGCAACACTGCTGAATAAAATTTACTGTAAATGAATCACACGTCCTATACAGAGTTCTTAAGATGCACTATATGATCTGTTTGGTTTACAAATCAACAGTATGCCTGGCAAAAGTGCTAACTTTCACTTTCTATAAAAAAAACTAGATGTATTATACGTGGATGCCTACTACTATCATTGTATAAATTCATTGTACTATAGTCCCAAATAAAATTTCAAATCAAATTATTTAAACACAGACTTCAAGCCTCTAAAGAAAGGTTTTGAGCCCTTTAGGTCTTTGTAGAAATGTCAAACCTTAACTCTCCAAAGAAAGAAAAAAAATCGTTTGAATTATCATATGAAAGAAAGGTAAACATTATCAAATATGCATGGCAAAATGTTTCTTGTAAATTTCTAAATGACATCAATCAGCTAACCTGCTCTGTCACCCAGGACGTGGTCCCTGTCATCTTCATTTGGCTCTCTTTTTCTCTAGCTCTTTTAAGTGCAGTTTCAACCATTAATTTTCCTCGAGAAAACATTCTCTACAAAATTTTAATTCAGAAAATGTGAGGCTGATTCCTTGCTTCATAATATGAAGGAAACCATTGCAACTTAATTACTTCAGTTGCATTACTGTTGTCAGGCACGCATAATCCATGATCAGAATGTTGGGGGTTCACTACTTTTCCTCTAAACATTCAGTTTAATTCACAAGGTGTAATCGGACAATTTCGCAGAACCCAGTAAAAAATAATTTGGGATCAAGATAATCGTCCGCAAACGAAAATAATCGGCTTTTATTCCTCCTCAAAGCAATCTTTACTTAACAAAAATGATCGAAACTTTTACTTTGACTTGTTTTCACACGCTTTAATGTACTTTTTGCGCCAAAATGACTTTCTCGTCTCGCTTCCCATGAGGTGTCAATAAGCCACAATATATTATCCCGGGTACACAGAATTTTATCCGCCGTCAATCATCACAATCGCAATATTCCTTATTCTAAATGCTTAAGCAACGAAGTCGCTGGAACCAGTTTCTTCATATAAATATGCTTTTACTTTAACTTTTGTTATTGGCATTACCTAGCAACTTCTAGCTTACAGTATTTAATAAATGCTTTTAGTTCATTTACTACTGAGCTAGTCTGAGCATGGTCAAGGCCATACCACAGTATAAATAATACGGTCGACATTGGAAGACAACTCGACATTGGAAAACGTGTACAATTGTACATTGACATTTACTGCATTTTCCATCAAGAAAGCTACAGCATAATATTATTATAATTCCTTTTACTATTGCGTACTGTACTGTAATATAAATCGAAAAAGTTGTTGATTACTAAATTATCTGACAGATCTAGGAATTGTTTGATACTTCAGACGAGGGATGAGAATTCCGTGAATCCAATATAGGCCTACGCTTCGGAGTAGGTATCTTGAAGGGGGCTAGGGCCTATACTACATTTTGATTAAATATTACGAGGGTAGCCTTGCAGTTGGAAAGGTGTATGGTTGTACAAGCTTTGTGGCAATATCTGACTGAGAAGCGTATTTTTTTGTGGGGAAACATTCACAAGGCTGTAAAGCAATGAGTTTGCTCTAATTTAGTAGGGCCTACAGCGTAAAAGTCAATTGTTTTAAACTCGAAGTAAACTTAGGACACAAACTTGTTTGAGCTTGTCTAATATTCTTAGAATTCTCCAGTTGTATTGCTTTAGCTCATGTTGCTTACAGCTTCCCTTGAAAGCATGTTACGAGTTATGGCTCGTCAATAAATGAAGTCACACTATTTTGACACAAAATTGACCCCGATTCCCTTCTCGTCACATTTCGCATGAACTTCTATATACATTAAGCATAGAAGTTCATGCATAGCGTCAGACAAGTCTAACCACCTCCCGCACTTGGGACGTGACGTCATTTATGGAGAGCCCCTTATGTATATAAAAATTGTGAAAGCACTACTGAATAAAAACCGTACGAATACAATACTTAGAGAAACCTAAAACAATGCATAATTGTTTGTAATCACAAAATCATGAAATCATGTTCTTCTCAGAACACAAGTCAACGATGAAGACCTTCAGATAGGGTAGTGACAATTCCTCGACTTTCATGAAGTATATAATTATTCAGAAAGGAAGTGACCAATTGTACCATAACAGAAATCCGGTAGTGTATCAAGTATATCTGTAACACGCATAATTGTATATATACTCATTGCTATACTCATGCAATACTCATACTGTAATGCATCAAACATTTAGCTGTGCAATTAACAATATTCTCTCATTTTGTATTATGTACCAAATTAGAGAATGCATACTCGTGTATTTAATATGTCAATATATCAACAGTTTGTAGCATTCTGTCAATATGGTGACATGATGAAGAACTTAACCAAGTTAGAGACAATTCCATGAATTTTATGTGCTACAGGAAGACGAAAGATGCTACCAACCACAATGTAACAGAGTTAGGCTACCTAGTGTAATTAGAATTCTTCTAACACACATTACTATATATTACTATATATACATGTTGTTTAGGATGGGTAAATGGGTAATCCAGACTTTTAGGTTACAGACCGTTATTACCCAGACCTGAAATAGGTTTATGGCTGTTGTAAGCCCGACCTATATAAAATATATGAAGTAATGTATGCTACAATAAACTTGGAATTGTTCTCATTGCTATACTCATATCTATTTAGTGCATAAAACATTTGGCTATGCAGTTAACAATTTGCTCTCTTTTTGTATTATGTACCAAATTAGAGAATGCTTCGGTCTCAAAGAGCATTGATAATTCTGAAGTAACTTCTTTAAAATGTAACCAAACGTGAGTTCATAATTAAATGATATAGGATGAACACTGAACAATTATAGTTCAATGTTAGTCTTATACCGTTTACATTCTTTACTTCTGGTTAAATGTTTAGCATATTACATGCAGTGAAACACATATCAATGTTCTGAAGCACTACTGACTGCAATGTAATAGTTAGAACTACACATACTCGTGTATTTAATATGTCAATATATCAACAGTTTGTAGCATTCTGTCAATGTGGTGACATGATGAAGAATTTAACCAAGTTAGAGACAATTCCATGAATTTTATGTACTACAGGAAGAGGAACGATGCTACCAACCACAATGTAACAGAGTTACCTAGTGTAATTAGAATTCTTCTAATACACATTACTATATATTACTATATATACATGTTGTTTAGGATGGGTAAATGGGTAATCCAGACTTTTAGGTTACAGACCGTTATTACCCAGACCTAAAATAGGTATATGGCTGTTGTAAGCCCGACCTATATAAAATATACGAAGTAATATATGCTAGAATAAACTTGGAATTCTTCTAATTGCTATACTTATATCCAGTGCTTTTTTTTCTAGAAAAAAAGGTTCCGGAACGGAACAATAGGTGCCGGTACGCAACAATTATGGGCGGGCTAAAATCACGAGAAAAACGGGGTTGGGGGTTGGGAGGGGTATCAATAAACACTGAAAACAGTTCAAAACACTTAAATTAAATTAAAATAACTAAATTATTGTTTTAATTATTAAAATAAATAAATTATTTACTTATGTTTGGTTACAAGTTTAACATGTTTAAATGCAGTGAAACATATATAAACGTTCTGAAGCACTACTGGCTGCAATGTTATAGTTAGAACAACACATACTCTCATGCAATATGTAATATGTCAATATATCTATAGTTTGAGGGCATTCTTGTAATATGATGTCAAGATAAATGTTTTAACCAAGGCAGTGACAACTCCATTAATCTTATGTACTCCGAGAAGAGGAAAGAAGCTACCAACCGCAATGTAACAGAATTACCTATTGTAACTAGAATTTTTTAAGACACATTAGTATATATATATATATATATATATATATAGGCTCTTTAGGATGGGTGAATGGTTAGTCCAGACATTATAGGTTACAGACCGATATAACCCAGACCTGAAATAGGTAGAAGACCTTATTAAGCCAGACGCATATATACAATCTATGAAGAAGAAAAAACGCCAGAATGAATTTTGCCTTAATCTCATTGCAATGCACTAATGCCTGTTTTGTGTAGCAGTCATATGGCCGTAAGGAACATAACTTTCTTTATATTGGTATCAAGGTACCAATTCAAAACTGCGTAGATCTCAAGGATCTAGGATCAGAAAGGAAGTGACCAATTGTAACTTAATAGAAATCCCTAGTGTGACAAGTACACTTGTAACCCATATAATTGTATATACAGACTGTTTAGGATGGGTCAATGGGTAGTCCAGACTTTTAGGTTGCTGACTGTCATTACCCAGACCTGAAATAGGTAGATGGCCGTTGTAAGCCCGACCAATATAAAATTTATGAAGCAATATGCTAGAATTAGAACTTAGAATTATTCCCATTGCTACACAATTATATCAACTTAGTGTATCAAATATTTGGCTGTGCAGTTAACAATTTGCAAAATCTCTAATTTATATAATATACTGAATTAGAGATTGGCTGGGTCTCAAGGAACAATGATAATACTAAACTGCTCTATTCTCATCTTATACCATTTACATTATTTACTTATGTTTGGTTACAAGTTTAACATGTTTAAATGCAGTGAAACATATATAAACGTTCTGAAGCACTACTGGCTGCAATGTTATAGTTAGAACAACACATACTCTCATGCAATATGTAATATGTCAATATATCTATAGTTTGAGGGCATTCTTGTAATATGATGTCAAGATAAAATGTTTTAACCAAGGCAGTGACAACTCCATTAATCTTATGTACTCCGAGAAGAGGAAAGAAGCTACCAACCGCAATGTAACAGAATTACCTATTGTAACTAGAATTTTTTAAGACACATTAGTATATATATATATATATAGGCTCTTTAGGATGGGTGAATGGTTAGTCCAGACATTATAGGTTACAGACCGATATAACCCAGACCTGAAATAGGTAGAAGACCTTATTAAGCCAGACGCATATATACAATCTATGAAGAAGAAAAAACGCCAGAATGAATTTTGCCTTAATCTCATTGCAATGCACTAATGCCTGTTTTGTGTAGCAGTCATATGGCCGTGAGGAACATAACTTTCTTTATATTGGTATCAAGGTACCAATTCAAAACTGCGTAGATCTCAAGGTACGCCAAAAATACTAAATTGTTCTAGGTAAGTCTAATACCATCTATAACAAAATATTATAGTTTAACTATTGCAGACAGTGTATTTATAAATGTGTATTTTCGTGTACAAAAATTGTCCTTAGGATGACTGATGTCAAAACATGTTTGAATTATCAGTATTATTCAAAGTGAAAACTTGGTTAGCAATATCATGCTTTGAAATGTTAATGTTGAAGTTTTTAAAGAACAATCCCACTATCAAACTTTTAATGACTTTATTAAGACTGCCAATCTGATGCTGTGTGACAACAGGGTTGTATGCCCCACTGAGTCACATGCGTATCTGGTTCTCACAATTCTACATCATTCAGTGTTAACTTTTTCATGAGTGATGCCTTGTCGAATAAGGTGGAGTAATCCTAGGTGTTATCCTAGATAGAGTTATAAATCTCTAAGATCACCTACCACTGGTGCTACACCTTTCTGACTGCCTACCGGTTTAAAAAGTGACTGTGATAGGCAATGCTCGTAAAACATAGGCAGAAATGGTTGAGATAGGATAAAGCTGACCTTATCTCATACTATCATGCTACAAATGTGTATCTATCTGATATCAGTTACCTTAATATGTGCACAAACTGTGCAGTGGGTTGCACCTGTGAATGTGGTAATGATATAAATGCGTTCAATACAAAATAGTTTAGGAATTGTGTTGGGCTGCACACAAGCACTGCCTCCTGACTTCTGCTCTTTACTCTAAACATTACTGGGATGATCAACTCACTGATCTCAAGCACAAAGTCTATAGCAGTCCATGATGAAACAGTTGGTAGGCCCAGGCAAAGACCAATATATGAAGCCAAAAGATATGCAAAGGCTCAATATAGGTTGCTAGGAGAAACACGCAAACAGCAGAGGATAAGCACATCTCCAATGACTTGCAAAATTATCTTCTACTGCATTCTGAAAAACACAGGAAAGCAAGTTTAAAATAAACACAAACTTTCTCTGTTGGTGGTGGTGGCTTTACTGAATCCAGTAAACTTGCCAATGCCTTTGCCATCAGTTTTAAAAATGCAAGCTCAACCAATAATGAAAATTAAAACCAAGAACTCAAAATTAATATAAATGGTATAAGATAAACA
The DNA here is from genome assembly GCA_963556255.1 of Allolobophora icterica. NCBI lineage: Eukaryota > Metazoa > Annelida > Clitellata > Crassiclitellata > Lumbricidae > Allolobophora > Allolobophora icterica. Next base: position 44,039,924 of record OY744613.1, read on the forward strand.
TTGAACAATTTAGTATTATCAATGTTCTTTGAGACCCAGGAATTCTCTAATTCAGTGCATTATATAAAAAGAGAGCTTGCAAATTGTTAACTGCACAGCCAAAAAGTTGATACACTAAATAGATATAAGTGTGTAGCAATGGGAATAATTTCAAGTTTATTCTAGCATACTGCTTCATAAAATTTATATAGGTCGGGCTTACAACGGCCATCTACCTATATCAGGTCTGGGTAATAACAGTCATAAACCTAAAAGTCTGGACTACCCATTGACCCATCCTAAACAGCCTGTATATACAATTATATGTGTAAGAAGTATACTTGCTGCACTAGGAATTTCTATTAAGTCACAATTGGTCACTTCCTTTCTGATCCTAGACTTAGTCAAATTCAAGGAATTGTCAGTAACTAACATGAATATCTTTATCTTTGACTTGTGTTGAGAAAAGACTACAAAAAATTAAATATCGCTTTAAGTTTCTCTCAGTATTGCATGTGTCGAGTTTTTATCCCGTAGTACTTTCAGAATTTTTATGTACATAATTTATAACACACCTTTACATGATGCTGTAAGCAACATGAGCTCAAGCAATACCACTGGACATTTTTCAGAACATTAGACAAGCTCTTAAGTTTCTCTCAGTATTGCATGTGTCCAGTTTTTATCCAGTAGTCCTTTCAGAATTTTTATGTACATAATTTATAGCACACCTTTACATGATGCTATAAGCAACATGAGCTCAAGCAATACCACTGGACATTTTTCAGAACATTAGACAAGCTCTTAAGTTTCTCTCAGTATTGCATGTGTCGAGTTTTTATCCCGTAGTACTTTCAGAATTTTTATGTACATAATTTATAACACACCTTTACATGATGCTGTAAGCAACATGAGCTCAAGCAATACCACTGGACATTTTTCAGAACATTAGACAAGCTCTTAACCCTTTCGTGTCCCTTGTTTCCATATGGCAACACACCTAATTAAAGTTATTTTTTTTCTTAAGCTAAAATTTGAAAAAGAATTTGAAGCAGTATCTGTTACATCTATGTTGGCTATATGTAATTATTGCCTTTGTAAGTATTATTGTGACCATTTTGTTCTACTGTATGACTTTGAAGTGAATGTAGTTACAGTTTTTCAAAGTTAAGTTTTGTTGGGTTAATAATTTTTTACTGATGACTGCTAGGAAAGAAAAAAAATATTTATGAGAAGGCATAGATCAGTATTCAACTCTGATATACCATCAAGTTACTGTTTTGTGTAAATTTGCTACTTCAGTTAGTTTTATACCGGTTGCCATTTGGCAACAATGGGAAGTCATGGATGCGTAGAAACCAAAACGTTGGGGCTTCAAGGTCTTTGCGAGTTGCTGTGCTCACATCGGATATACCCACGACTTATATCAGGGCTGTGAACCACAGTTATAGCATTGTCAGATAGTGTGGGATTTCAGCCGGCTGACTTTATCATCCTATTGTGCAAGACACCCCCAAAGAATGTGAACCACATCGTGTATTTGACAACTGGTTCAATTTTCCAGAGCTCCAGCTGAGGCTGCAGCAATTGGGATTCCACTCTGAAGGACTCTTTTGTGCAAATAGGCTTCGAGGTTGCAAGTCAGCCATGGATCCTATGACAGCACAGATGACACAGACTCTGGAGTTTGTGTCACCTGGTGGTATGACAATCATGCAGTGCAAATCGCAGTGACACACATTGGCATTCGTCCTGTATCAAGATCATGAAGTGCTGGGACAAGAAGATCACGAAGTATGTCTAGGTTCAGTGATCAGCTGCAGTCACAGAGTTCAGTGCCGACATGGGAGTGTTTACCCTTTGGATATGATCTCTGTAATGTACCGCATCGACCATAAAAGTGTAAAGACCATGGTACCTTAGGATCTTCTTCTGGGTTTTGAATGTTGCCTGCATCAATGCCTTGATCCTTTACAAACGTCACTGCTCACAATTTGCAGTTGCTGAAAACGGGAGACTGAATCTTCTTGGGTTTGTTTCCCAAGTTTCCCAGTGTCTCATTGTAACAAAAAAAGCCCTCTTCTGTGTTTCGAAAACGAGACCGGCAATCAATCAACTTAGCATTTATATAGCACCCTTCTAGGCAAGTATTCAGAGGTCCTCATAGCCCAATCCATGCGAAAGAGAACAGTCTTTAGAGTAGAGAAGAAAGCAGTGGACGAGTCTCGAGGAACAGACCCCAGCTCAGAAGAAAGCCCATTCCAAATTGTGGGTCCAACGACACAGAAAGCGTGCAGCTGCATAGTAGCGGTGCAGCTGAGTGGCAACCAGTTGGAGCAGAATCACGCGAACAGACATTGCACAGATAGGAGGGAGCACAGCCAAGCTGACATTGCCAGACAATAGAGGCGACCCTGTAACAATGCGTTGTGAGAGTGGTAACCAGTGGAGGAGATCACACATCTATTCAGGAATGAGCCCGACCAAACGCGCAGCGGAACGCAGCACACGTTCAAGGCAATTGAGTCCAGTGAGGGGAAGCCAAATATAGAGGGAGCAGCAGTAATCAAGCCAACAGGTATCGAACGCATGGACGAGAGTAGCAGCAGATTGGGGGAAGACAGCAGAGCTGCCTGGCATCAAGCACATGGCCTAATACTCAGGAAAAAGAAGGCGAGACAATCGAAAGCCCGAGGAAGAGGAAAGTGATAAGTGCATCATTAACTGAAATACATGTGGACATCATTGGGCACCTGCCTGTTCAAGGACCAGACAAGGGGCGTTGTAGGAACTGCAAGAAATCCATCACCCGCATCATGTGTACTAAGTGTGATGTCTACCTGTGACTGACTTCCCAAAAGAATTGCTACTTAGAGCACCACACCAAGCCATACATTTTCATATGGAACATTAGGCATGCAAGATGAAGTTGTTTTATGTTTCTTATGCTACTTGACATTTACTATATCACTGTTGCCATATGGAAACTTTTGCCATGCATTCCCACTGTTGCCAAATGGCAACATGGAAGCTTTTGCCATGCATTCCCACTGTTGCCAAATGGCAACACTAATTAACTTTAATTAGAAATTAGTTAATTACAAAATCATGTTATGTGGTACAACATATTGTACATATCTCTTCAAAAACACACTTCAAATATTTTTTGCTGTCCCAGAAATAATTCGGGCACGAAAGGGTTAAGTGTCTCTCAGTATTGCATGTGTCCAGTTTTTATCCAGTAGTCCTTTCAGAATTTTTATGTACATAATTTATAACACACCTTTACATGATGCTGTAAGCAACATGAGCTCAAGCAATACCACTGGACATTTTTCAGAACATTAGACAAGCTCTTAAGTGTCTCTCAGTATTGCATGTGTCCAGTTTTTATCCAGTAGTCCTTTCAGAATTTTTATGTACATAATTTATAACACACCTTTACATGATGCTGTAAGCAACATGAGCTCAAGCAATACCACTGGACATTTTTCAGAACATTAGACAAGCTCTTAAGTGTCTCTCAGTATTGCATGTGTCCAGTTTTTATCCAGTAGTCCTTTTAGAATTTTTATGTACATAATTTATAACACACCTTTACATGATGCTGTAAGCAACTTGAGCTCAAGCAATACCACTGGACATTTTTCAGAACATTAGACAAGCTCTTAAGTGTCTCTCAGTATTGTATGTGTCCAGTTTTTATCCAGTAGTCCTTTCAGAATTTTTATGTACATAATTTATAACACACCTTTACATGATGCTATAAGCAACATGAGCTCAAGCAATACCACTGGACATTTTTCAGAACATTAGACAAGCTCTTAAGTGTCTCTCAGTATTGCATGTGTCCAGTTTTTATCCAGTAGTCCTTTCAGAATTTTTATGTACATAATTTATAACACACCTTTACATGATGCTATAAGCAACATGAGCTCAAGTAATACCACTGGATATTTTTCAGAATATTAGACAAGCTCAAAGAATTTCATGTCATCAATTTGCTTCGAGTTGAAAACAATTAAGATTTTTACACAATACTAAATTAGAGCAAAATCACTGCTTTACAGCCTTGTGAATGCTACTCCAAAAAGAAATATGCTGTTCAGTTAGAGTTTGTCACACAGCATGTCCTTATACAATCGACCAATTGTAACTTAATAGAACTCTCTTGAGTCACATTATAAATGCATGTACAATTGTTAGGCATGGCCATAGTATTTGTAGCAGTGCATACAATTATAATGTGCTACAGTAGCACATTATAATTGCATGCACAATTCATTGCCAACAATATTCCATGCCAAAGTAGGTCGAATTCTTCAGAATACTGATGAAACTGAATTGTCTTAGCTCGTCTAAAACTATTCATTTAGTTCTATATCCTTATAGTTTTATTATAGACTGAGAGTGTATAATTCTGCTGCTGCAGATTATACTGTGTGTATTAAGACGCCCTTGTAACGGCATGTACTGTGTTATGGCGCCCTAGTAATGGTCGTTATTAGTATTATTAAGAATCATACAGCTGCGTAGCAGACATTTTTCTATGTGTTTGTCTATAGAAATAGAATTTGTTTCTGCCTTTACTGCTTGCATTGATGTCTCACACTAACTGGCAAGGTCAACTGTATATTCTGCCTCCTCTTTCATCCCTAACATTCTAGATTCATAGGTCTGGCTGAACCCATGCTTTTCTTGCAGGACAGCTTGATATTCAATCATTCAAAGCAGTTATATAGTATCCTTTTAAAATCTAAACTGTGACCATGCCCCAGCTACATATAATTATGGTGTGGCATAGGCCTAACACTGCAATATTCCGTTTTGATCTGGGATACCATCGTGTACCGATACAACATATTATATATATATAAAAGTAGTAGTAGTTGACTACGAGAGGCGCTATAGAAATATCTGGAATAAAGTAAAAATAAATAAAATATTTATAATATGCAGTTACATGTGCAGAATGGCATAAATTAATACTTTCGACTGCGATGTGTTTTAATTTATTATATTGCCGTGTTCAAAGTTTGAAATTTATTCCATATACTGGGAAAAAAATTTGTCTTTGTTTTGGAACCTTACTCTCTTACAATATTGGTGTAAAACGATTAATATAGTTCGAAGCGAGCGTGATCAAAATTCTTTCCGAATGTAAACAACGTATAATTAATGACGTAATGGGAATACCATCGCCATAAATAGAACAGAGCCGTAGGTCGTATCGCGTTTGCGGTTTTCTGCTTAAAAATCGCTAGAAATTCTTATGCAAAACAATCTATCCTGTTTTAAAAAATTAAACTAATTAATTATAATTAATTATAGAAGATATATTATCCGTATCGACGGCTTTTAGTTACCTTTCGAAGATATATCGTACGTCTTGATGAAACATGGAGTCAACAACTTCAGCCAATCAGAGAAGCGGAAATTTTGTCGCCAGATGGCTAAATATACAAAATTGTTGTAACGGAAAGGCCAGACCAGGGCAGAAATTGCGGTCGACGCGGCAGGTATTCCAATGCATTTGGAGCGGTCGGGGCTATTTAAGTGAGGGTCACACTCGACTGGTCTGGATTACCAAAAGTGTGTTTGCATACGTTTCAAGGCTTTTTAAGGCATTTGAGCCCTATTGGGTAACCCAGACCGAAACCGGTCTGGGTTACCCAAATCGGTCTGGTTCGCACGGGTGATATTCCCATCATGTCTGGCTTATCGGTCTGGTATGAGAGTATATATATATATATATATATATATATATATATATATATATATATATATATATATATATATATATATATATATATATATATATATATATATATATATGGAGTGAGCTCATCGGCGTTTCATCACCAGTTTCTGGCAGGGTAATAGACCTATGTCCACGTGGTCTCCATGCGAAAAGCGAAAGTGGAAAAGAAATAGGTACTTCCACTTTTTAGACCGAAGCTACGCCCTTGACAAATAGATTTCTTAATTTTTTTGTCACTTCTCCTTAACCATATCTGACAATGTACCAGGGTTTAATTTGGAACCACTGCGGTGCAAAACATTTACTTTCTAAGGCACTGGCTCTCACACCACGCTGCAGAACTGCCAATGAGAATAATAATAAATTCATAATAATAATAATAAATAATAATAATAATAATCATAATAATAATAATAATAATAATAATAATAATAATAATAATAATAATAATAAAAAAAATAATAATAATAAAAATAATAATAATAATAATAATAATGATGATGATGATGATAATAATAATAGTAATAATAATAATAATAATAATAATAATAATAATAATAATAATAATAATAATAATAATAATAATAATAACGGAGACTTGAGCGAAACCACCTACCTGTTCCAGCGCCTTTCAATTTGCAACCAAAGATTTAACGCAGTTGCGTTCACGGGCACATTCGCACAAATGGGGGAGGACGAGGCACAGTAAACCTATTTAACCACGCACCTTCTCAATCTCTAAGAGCCTGAGGGTCACACCTCGGGCGGAAAAAATTATTATTATTTTTTTTGGCCCCAAGGTACATATGAAACCCTCGGGGGCTTATTATTATTATTATTATTATTATTATTGTTGTTGTTGTAATTATTATTATTATTATTATTATTATTATTATTATTATTATTATTATTATTATTATTTTTTTATGCCCCGAGGTAAAAAAGATCCCTCAGGGACTTCAAGATTACTAAAACAGTTAAGAGTCTGGAACGGCTAGAACTCCTCGGGCTCAGGCAAAAGGTGAGCAAACGTCCCGATTATTATTATTATTATTATTATTATTATTATTATTATTATTATTATTATTATTATTATTATTATTATTATTATTATTATTATTATTATTATTATTGTCACGACGTATAGTTAGATTGAGCTTGGATGGGCCCGTCGGTCCTCAATCCCGTGCAGCCCAGACATGGTACCCTGGTATGCGACTGCATTGAAACGTTGAACTGTTATTGACATGCTCTGGAAGAGGAAGGCTGTATCGCGTTCGTCGCCAGTGATTCTCGTCAATCGGCGGCCAATTTCGGAAACGAAGGCGAGACCTTCTTTGTTGGCAGGGCTCAATGTTTCCACGGCGATCGTCACGAAGGTGTATCTCGTTTGGAGTTCTGACTGTTTTGTGTTTCCTTGTGGCCGCTCTATCCGCTGCTCCGGCCGCGAAGGCCGTTTCTGGGGAATGATGCGGCAACAGTACCCACCACAGTCGCGTCCCATATTAGAGGGCGTCCTCCATCCCAGGGGATTGTTATTATTATAATTATTATTATAATTATTATTATAATTATTATTATTATTATTATATTTATTATTTTTTATATGAAGCCTACTAGAAGTATATGTTTTGTCTGCACTTGATTGAAACGCTTTCTGCTTGTTACAGGTGAAGGTTGTGCGTCAGGATTTTATCGTGTGCAAAATATGTCGTCAGAATTCTGTTACAAACTATTTCGTGAAAAGCATAACTGGTTTGCGGCAAATGAAAAATGTCGTGCTGAAGCTCTAGGTGCTCATCTGGCCTTGATACACAGTGAAGCAGAATATGGAGTCATTGCAGCAATTCTTACAAAATTTGAGGAATCGTTGAGTGAGTCGAGTTTCATTTTGCCAATCAGTAACAGGCCTGGAAGTTCAAATTCTTAAATTTCTTGTCCTATATTCCTGTATATGTACATTTGCATGCATCGTTTAATGAACTTCAAAAAGTCGGGTAGACGTAGGCATACAGGTCTTTAATCCATAGCCTATCAGGCTTGAGTTACGATTGACGGAAAGCGATTGCGCCCGGAGTTGGCAAACATCCGGGTAATCAGGAACCTTGGAGTGTTTTTGGGTGAGAACTTCTTCACGGAGAAGTACAAAAGTTGTTTGGGCATGTCTTGTTTTTACTATTTCCTTTCGATGGCACTGTTACTCTTGTCCACTCTTGTGCTCTTACTTGCCTGAACTATTGCACCGGCTTTGAAGTTTATATTAGTCAGCAGAGCTTTAATTTAGGAATCTCTTTCACTTTTATGGCTATAAGGCTCTCATTAAGGGGATGTTAGGGGTGGTGCAGCACCCGGGCCCGCAGTTTTGAGGTGCCCGCATTTTTTATTTTTTATCGTACTTGTAATTGGGCCCCGCGCTGATGGGCAATCACAGCACCCGGGTCCGCACTAGAGCCTTAATTACGGACCTGGTGGCTCTGGAATGACAGTGAGCTTCTTACTTTTCAGAGAAAAGTATTTGCCAAACACCATCTGGTCCACTCCTTTGGACAAGCGGCAGAAGACAAGACTTCAATTGCTCTAAGCCTTTTGTTTGGAATCCGCGTCCACTAGAAGAAATCCCATTCACCTTCACAGCGTGGGACATAAAACAACCGGACTGCTGGCGTGGAAATGAAACCTGCGTCGAAGTGAAAGCAAACAAAGAATGCAAGTTCAATGACATATTTTGCACAGATAGGTATTGCTCACTGTGTCAGATGGCGAGAAATCATTCTCTAACATGAAAATTGTGGATTTTGATTCCCGTTGAAGGTGTAATTTACAGGCAGGATTTCAACAAAACAATGTTTGCTTGATGTTGCATGAAAAAAAGATCATCGGTCTCACCTTTTTGGTTTTATTTATTTATTTATTTAGCAGACATTTATATAGCGCCCCTTCAAGATATCTACTCAGAGGCGATCTCTGCGCTGGACTATGATGTTAAAATAGTCATTTCAATCAAGTAAGTTGTAACAGTTTACAAAACATTGCACAGTAAGCTGAAAGAGTCACCAGTGGGGGTCCACGCAAACACGTAAAACCAACCAACGGTTTCCCGCTGACAGCTGTCGGATGGCATTGGTGTCCAGAGACTGGACAAAGTTGCGTCTGAATGTGTAGAGCTGCAACAAATGACAGCGCACGCAGGCACGTGACGCTGTCGACGAGGAACCCTTCACTGGTGGAAGACGACTCCCGCCCGTCTAGACGTCGAGCACGTGGAAGAAAATGGGAAGGATTCGTCGCATATCGGTCGGTAGATTGCACAGCCAGCGATGACTCACAGTCGAGGTTGCTCAAGTGGCCCACGCCAGAAGCCCCCGCCGAGAGGTAGCACACAGTTACAGATGGCGTACATGGAGCCTGAAGCCAAGGCTCGACTGTAAATCAGAAGGATGTACTCGATGCAGTCACGTGGCAAAGACGACTCGCGAACAAAACCCTCTCAAACGCACAAAATCGACGAAAAAACTGACGACGGACAGTGGGGGCGCCAGGATTTCAGGTTTGGGGGGCTGAAGCCCTAAGCTCTTCCCTTTCTCCCTTCCTCCTTTGTAAGCATTGCAAAGCTTCAGAGGTTTCCAGCGTTTTGTTTGGGGGGCTGAGCCACAGTTTGGAGGGGGTAAGCACTCCCTAGCCCACCCCTGGCGCCGCCACTGACGACGGAGTCCGGTACGCAAACCTAGAACCAGAGCACTCCAACACATTCGAAGGTACTGAGCGAGTTCTGCATACAGACGAAGATAGGGCCTATAGGTCAAGATGACACAGAGGTCTGTAAATCGACCAACCTGACCGATGGCATGCGCAGAAGTTTTGTTTAATAAATTTAAATCACTTGGCCTACTCTTAGCAGTCTTCTTGTCAAGATCTTAAACCTCAAGACCAGTACCAAGACCAAGACTTATAACCTCAAGACTAAGACCAAGACTTTGAACCTCGAGACCAAGACCAAGACTTTGAACCTCGAGACCAAGACCAAGACTTTGAACCTCAAAACCAAGACCAAGACCCCGAAAATCACATTCAGCCCGACTTCTTTTTCTTACAAAAAAGTTGTCCAGTCGGACTACTCGCTATTTTAATGAAAACGTGAGTCTTATTTTATTCAAGCAAATTAACTTTAAATGCAGACTGCAGAGATTTCCGAATTCGATTCACAAAAGTTCTTCCTGCTAAATGTTATTCCTATTGCCTTTTTTATTTTACAAAACCAATTCGCTGAGAATTTCCTGAGTAAGACGTGTCTCGTGGAGCCTCACAAATATTTCGCCATGTGAAAAACATACGTTCTACAGGTGCTGAAGTCGCTGGCACAAACATTAGCTTTTCAAGCACTGGATGTAAAAGTACAAATCGTGAGCGTTTTTGAAATCCTCTCATGGTTTATCAGACCGTCTGGCTTCAGAAAAGTCTGGGCAGGGCTTCCAGACACAGCTTAACTTAGTTGCTACTGCCGATGGGTTTCCTGACCAAGAAGACTACCATCCGTCCCTAGCTATTTATCGTAGGCTATGATGCAAACAGGCTTGATAAATTTAAAATTCTTGAGTTTTGTTAAATGACTGTTCATATTGACAGCCGGTCTTGATCTTGGTCTTGCGAGACCAAGACCAAGACTTTGAACCTCGAGACCAAGACCAAGACCAAGACTTTGAACCTCAAGACCTCGACCAATACCAAGAGTTTTGGTCTCAAGACCAAGACCAAGACCAAGACTTTTAAAAACGAACTCGAGTGCACTCGAGACCAAGACCTTGGTCTCGAGCACAACAAGTCTGACTTGTAGTAACCCGCTGTAGCTGCAATTAAAATATTACAAAATTCCAAAATCTTTGAAGAATCTAGACAATAAGCTGCTACAAAATTTGATTTAGCACTAGTATTTAGAGATAAATTAAACAGCAGTCCATTGCCCTATTTTGGGACTTTTGATCGGCACTAAATTCTGTTCTTCGGACATTGAGTGACCCGATAATAACTATTATTCGGGGCGCCGGCCTATTGAATTCTTGAGTTTTGTTAAATGACTGTTCATATTGCCCTTTAGTTTCAAGCTCTTACTGCTTCTGCTTCGTTCCACCGCAAACGTTTAGTCAAGGATCCAGCGCTAATTCAGTAGATAGGTATATTTTTTCTTGGACTTTCCTTGAGGCATGTTTGTAGCGCCCTTCCAAATCTCTATTCAGAGGCGCTCCCGACCCAGACAAGACGGAAGAAGAGTCTTAATTAAGCGACTGATAAAACGAAGAGGATGAACCCTAGGGAGGAGACGGATCTCCAGGGGAAGTCCGTTTCAGGTTGTTGGGACGTTCACGGAAAATACCTGTTGCTGTATAGTCGCAGTGCGGGCAAAAGGGACAGCCAGTTCGCCGTTTGTGGCAGAGCGAAGGAGGTGGCGACCAATGATAGGCAAGACAGGACTGCAGAGCTCTTGATAGTTGATACTGCAGTGATATTTTCGTTGGTCCCTAGGCCTAACAGAAATAGCAATTAGAAGTAAATAATATTACCAATTTCCGTTAACGAGAATAAGAACGAAAATTGGGAATTATTTTGAGCACAAGAATGGAGTGAGAACTGAAATACGATGAAGAGAACGGAAATATGAATAGAAATTAATAGGAATTATTTTCGAAACGGATATAATTACATGTAGGCCTACATTATGATAATTTTTTGCAGTACGCGCATTCTATTTAAGTGAGATCCATCATGCGTCAGAGAACCGTTAAGATCGGTAGGCTAATATTTGGCTGTGGTATTTTTTGGATGCATGATCTGTAATCAGACATGAATCCCACAGCAAGATTGCTTCTGTAGCTGCAGACCTCCTGTCAACACCAGCCTCAAAAGCATATAGAGAGGATTCTTCCTTGTGTGGATTGCTAGCTGCCAGGCGAAGAAATCGCATGCACAACTCAAGAAAGTAGAGTCTTTTCTGAAACTTAACAAAACCTAAAGCTGCCCCGAGGTAATAGGTTTATTAAATATGCAGTCTAAAGCACACGGGGTTTTATGTTCAAATTTGGATGTATTAGTTATGGCTCTAGCCAAACAGTTCTGAACTCTGTGTAGCTTCAGCGTGTTTGACCTATTTATATAGTAAGAAGCGAGTTACAGTAATCTACGCGACTGGAAACCAATGCTATTGCCAGATATATCCTTGCACACTACATTATAGAGACCTCGGTAAAACCAACGTCACGAAAACATTCCATATCCTTAAAGATTTTGTTTTCCGTTTCCGTATCCGTAATAATAGCCTATATCTGTCTTTTATTGCGGCCTATAACCATGTTGACATAAGTGCGCAAAGCGCATGACCTACCTCTGTGTGTCTTACCTTATCTCCCTATGTCGGTTTACTTATAATGTCTGTTGTCCGTCTCTCTGTCTATCCCTCTCTATGTCCATCTCTCTCTGTCTCTATCTGTCTCTGTCTCTCTCTCTGTATGTCTGTCTGTCTGTCGCTTCCAGATATTACACATTACATTGCAATGTAAATGGAGTCATGAAATTTCTCACAAGAAAAGTAGAGTATTAGCAGCGACACAATCATTATACCGGTGTCCATTCGCTCATTCGTCAATAGAGTTGTGGTCCAAAATAATAAAGAATGAAACACTTCCATAATTATTATTTCGTCCCGTGCATTACAATCGAATAAATTTTCACTGAGCCATGTGGTTTAATTGGCGTAGAAAATTGAGGATTTCTTTCAAGCATGGCTAATATGTGTAGGCCTATGACTTTTCTCCTGTGTGGATGTTTATGCGTTGTTTTAGGATATTTATTATTCGCTCGATAGCCTAGTGGATATAGACTGCAGGACAATTTACCGAGAAGTCGGGGTTCAGAGTCGCATCACGGCAGAAAGATTTTTCAAAACACCTAACCATAATGGTAATCGCGGCATTTTAAAAGAGAAACTTAAAATCTAGGCGTAGGGCACTACGAGCACAATCTCAAGTAGGTAGGCCTATACAGCATTGTATCGGAAGGGTTGTCCAATGGTACCAAACGGAAGTCCAGGAGATATCAAGTGATATGTCCAAGGGATACCAAGCGATGGTCCAAGAGATACCAAGTGGAGGTCTAAGGTCCACCTAATCTTCAAGAAAACGCATCAGTAAAATGAGTACATTGACCGCACACTGTCGGTGAGAAGATGATTGTCAACCTCCCTCCATGCGACGGTTGAATTTAGCGCCTACGTGAAAGTGTATGTGTGCATACGGTACTTCTATGAGTTCTGTAAACGGCGCTACGAAAAAAAGCAGAGACAAGAAAATGAAGTTACTAACACTATTCAAAGCAATTCAAAGCAATTTATTGTACCCAGCACAGAGATATGTGTAAAATCGACAAAAGAGCTAAGTTAAAAAGAAATTAAGTCAAACTTTGATTACAAATGTGTACAAAAGGACTGCTGAAAGGGACACGAGGTCCCGCTAGTACCAAAGAAACAGGATTAATTATGTAGACTTTCAGAGCTTGTTTAAACAATATCGCATTCATGGAATTACGTATATTCAGTGGGAGGGTATTCCATATTTTCGGGACTATAAATCTGAGTGAGAATTGGCGGGTGATAGTGTGCGCAAATATCCCACTAAGACTCAGCATGCCCAGTGTTCGATTAATGCAAATTTTCTTCCATGATTGTTCGCTTCCAGAACCATTTTTCTAGAAAAGAACACTGAGTATTTGCAATTTACGAAATGCAGCTTTTTCATTTATAGGCGAGGCACAGAATTAAATGAATCATAAAAATCGCAAAAGACAACAAAACACCAAATATTAAGGATACACGACAATCTTCATTAGGGCATCTTAATTAGAGGAGTACGTTGATCTCTTTGCATAAAACATAATTTATCATTCTTAATGATCAAAAATAAAGTCTGCACTTAATTTAAGCAGAATAAGCTAATTAATTTTATTACTTAGCACATAATGAATGTAACGAAAATAGGCTAAGTATCAAAAGACTAAAATAGTCTCACAAAAAATGATGTAGGCCTACAGCTAATCGCTCTGTTAAATATCTGGCTCAGGATAAGTATTTGTGCAACTAAATTCAATATTTAACAACAAATTTGTCAAGTAGTGGACCTAAGGACAAAAGACTTTAATAGCTACACTGTTACTGGGAAAGGTGTAGTAAGGGTGGGATTAGGGTGGGGTAGGGTGTGATGTGAGTGATTTTCCACCCTAGCATTGAACAACGTGGGAATTTAGTAAGTCAGCGTCGGTTTTTCCACCTTACATTATAGGGTGGTAATTATAATTCATTGCTGTATCACTGAATAATGAAAATGCTAGTATTTGATTATGTAAACAAGTAACTGTAAACTTAACTAAACTATACTTTGTCTATAATTAATCAATGAATTAATAATTTATTGGCAAAAATTAATTCTATAATTAATCAATGAGTTAATAATTTATTGGCAAAAATTACTTAATGTTATCATTAAAATGATTTTAAATAATATATTTTGCAATATTTATTGTTATAACCATCGATGAGCAATGATAAACAATGCACAACCTTGCGACAATTACATGAAAATATGTTTTAAAAATATTACGTTTGAAGAACATTAGTTTAAGAAAATTGTATGAATTAACAAATCAATTTAAAGTTCGGTTTGAACCCACACCCTCTTGAATTAAAAGGAAGCGCCTCAACTAACTCCGCTATGCCGCAATTGTAAATATTGTCGCATAAAAATTATCTATTAAAAGAAAATAATTCTAACGGAAAAAATATTTTAAAATATTCAATTTAAACCAGTATATTAACTAAAATTTGACTAAATTGGAACCATAGTAAAATGATTCCCGCCCGTAGAATTTATGATTGGGCCCCGTTATTTGCTTTCAGGCATTTTGTGTGTTTGTACGGAAAAAATGTAGACCTGTCATAGTTTCCTTTATAGCCATTATAACTACAGCCATTAGAAATTTCTTTAATTGTTATTGGGAGGGGATAGAGTAATGGTAACATGGCCAGAAGAGCATTAGATCGCGGTCCAATATTCGTAACTCACCCCCCCTCTAGGGCGGCGCTTTCCATGGCTGCAAAATAGAATTGGGAGTGAATTGGGTCAGCCGATCTGACTTGAAGTGGTCCTGAAGTCGACGACTTGGAGTCAAAAGGACTTGATCCGACTTGACAGAAAAACAACCAACTTCCGACTTTAAGTCGACTTCTGACAATGTAATAACGATTACGTACGGCTAATAATACAACATGTCAAGCCAATTCTGCCTGGCAAGCATTTCTTTCTAATGAGTAATGAGACCTCAACACCTGATGAATAAAATTGTAAACATTTCGATTCGCCATTTTTTAGCGTGGGGCCTAAGTGTGACGTTTTAACATAGAATAACAAATTATATAAATAAATCCGCCAGACACCGACAAAAAATAAGTAAGTAACTGTTTAGCTAAACCGGCGTCAATAATCTCTATAATAATTTTCCAGATCCGTGTGTCCTACGAGAAACGCTCTGGAATGTCTGGCATGTGACTGCGACGACCTCCCTAAGGCCGGCGTATCACTCGGGTGAGCGACGTTGGCCCGGTCCGCCGCCACGGCGCTAGGCGGGTGGACGTGCGGGCGCACACCCGCACTGACGGACGGTCGGGCGAATTGACACATGGACAAACAGCGGTTACTAAGTCTGTGTCTGCCACCCTCCCTCCCGCCCTATCTCTCCCTCCCTCTCACTCCTTCCCTCCAGTCCTCTTCCTCTCTCTCACTGCGTTCGACGACCACCGTAAGGCCGGCAAATCACGCGGGCGAGCGAAATTGGCCCGGCCCGCCGACACTCGGCGCTCGGCAGATGGACGTGCGGGCGCACACCAGGATGGACGGACGGTCAGACAGACAGACAGACAGACAGACAGACAGACAGACGGATTTACACATAGACAAACAGCATTTAGTGAGTCTATCTCTGCCTCCCTCCCGCCCTGCCTGTCCCTCTCCCTCCCCCTTCATATATGACGGGCAATCATCTTGTACATAATAATAATACATAAGTACGCGGGAGAAGTAAGAACTAGTAGGCCTATTCTTCATTAATTTTTGCCAAAACACTACAAAGCTGCTTAAATGCTACCCTGGCCTCACGATTATTAGTGTGACGTGATAAATTTAGATTTGTTTGTGTCTCAAGTCAGTTTAAGTCGATGTGTGGAAAAAACAACTTCAAGGCACTTTTTGGTATGAATTCGACTTGGGGTCAGTTGCGTTAAGCAGAAACGACTCGACTTGACTTGGAATGACTAACTTTAACCAAGTCGACTTATTGGGATCGACTCCCAGGTCTACTGCCAAACCGTGTGTTTAATTAGGATCTTAGTTGTATAATGTCATGTTTCAATGTAATCTTACTGCGTACTTGTCAGATTGAATTAATAAAGAAAGAAGATTATTATAATAAGCAGGTAATTATGTTATTACCATTGCCTTTTTTCAGCCGGAACGGGCGTTCCGGCACCTTTTTTCAGGTACTAAAAATAATTTATTTATTTTAATAATAAAAACAATAATTTAGTTATTTTTAATTTAATTTCAGTGTTTTGAACCGTTATTGAGTCCCCTCCCATCCCCAATCCCGTTTTTCTCTGGAATTTAGCCCGCCCATAATACAGTACGTTCCGCTATTTCTATTGTTCCGCTCCGGAACCTTTTTTCCGGAAAAAAGCACTGGTTATTACATTATGTAATGTAACCCAGTAACCAGTTTACATATGAACACAAACGTGGATAAGCTTATTAGAAGAAGCGCATGAACACACCAACTCAACTTGCTTGAGCGTTCAACCACCACGACGAGCATGGAACAATGTAATAATAATAATAATAATAATAATAATAGTAGTAGTAGTAGTAGTAGTAGTAGTAGTAGTAGCAGCAGCAGTAGTAGTAGTAGTAGTAGTAGTAGTAGTAGTAGTAGTAGTAGTAGTAGTAGTAGTAGTAGTAGAAGTAATAATAATAATAATAATAATAATAATAATAATAATAATAATAATAATAATAATAATAATAATAATAATAATAATAATAATAATAATAATAATAATAATAATAATAATAATAATAATAATAATAATAATAGTTGCGATCTCCCAGGCCTTCCTTCTCCGTCAGTTACCAGGCCGAGCACAGATCGGGAAGGGGAAATGCAGTCCTTCTGGGCGTAATTTCGTTAGGCTCGAGGGCCCGGCCTATGTCGTCTGTCAGAGATCTGCAAGTTCAAATCGACATCAAACGTTTCACAGCTATATTCGACACGAAACACCAGCAGTTAATACACGTATTTCTGACTGATCATCAAACCGCTAAGAATCACTGAACTCTGAACTTAGACAGGCAATTTCTATAATGAAATTACCTCTTTGTAATAATTTTTCCCGGCTTATATAGGCGACTAGGTGTCGTAGGACCGGAGGAGGGAGGTGTCTGGCATGTGACTGCGACGACCTCCCTAAGGCCGGCGTATCACTCGGGTGAGCGACGTTGGCCCGGTCCGCCGCCACGGCGCTAGGCGGGTGGACGTGCGGGCGCACACCCGCACTGACGGACGGTCGGGCGAATTGACACATGGACAAACAGCGGTTACTAAGTCTGTGTCTGCCACCCTCCCTCCCGCCCTATCTCTCCCTCCCTCTCACTCCTTCCCTCCAGTCCTCTTCCTCTCTCTCACTGCGTTCGACGACCACCGTAAGGCCGGCAAATCACGCGGGCGAGCGAAATTGGCCCGGCCCGCCGATAATAATAATAATAATAATAATAATAATAATAATAATAATAATAATAATAATAATAATAATAATAATAATAATAATAACATAATAATAATAATAATAATAATAATAATAATAACAATAATAATAATAATAATAATAATAATAATAATAATAATAATAATAATAATAATAATAATAATAATAATAATAATAATAATAATGTCTTTTTCTTTAATAAAAATTCAAACCGACAAACGCAGTAAGATTACATCGAGACATGACTAGTGATGGGCAATAGTTAACTAAAAAGTTGCTAACTTTTAGTTTAACTAATTTTTTTAGTTAAGGATGAAGTTTTACTAAAAAGAAATAACATAGTTAAAACCATAGTTTAACTAAAAAAATTTAGTTGCAAACTAAAAAGTTTAATTACAAAAATCAGCAAAATGCAACCATTTTTCCAAAATGAACAGTGAACACTGTCAACAAAAAACATATTAACACTACATGGTTTTAGCATTAACAGTGTCTGTTTTCAAATTCATACACTACTTACAGTACACCTGCAACTGTATGCCAGAACAGTACACATTGCATAGTTTGAAGGTGAAATTGTCATTGACGCTCTGCATTACTACAGTTCACTAAACCTCTCTCATTGTGAAAATGTTTGTCGTAAAAAATTGGGAAAAAGTTGGAAAAAGTGTAACTACCTTTTTTTAGTCTAGTTAACTAATTTCCAAAATCAGTTGCCAACTTTAGTTAAACTATTTTATTTTAGTTTTAAAATAGTTTTAGTTTAACTAAGAAAAAATAGTTTAGTGCCCATCACTGGACATGACATTACAATTATCAATATCTTAACTAAACACACGTTATTGTAGCCATGCAAGGCGCCCGCCCGAGGGGGTTGCGGGAATCGAACCGCGTACTGCTCTCTCCTGCTGCTGTCCTGGCCACGAGTGTTACCATTACTCCATCCTATAATAATAATAATAATAATAATAATAATAATAATTATAATAATAATAATAATAATAATAATAATAATAATAATAATAATAATAATAATAATAATAATAATAATAATAATAATAATAATAATAATAATAATAATAATAATTACAACGCAGTAATAATAATAATAATAATAATAATATCTACAACGCAGTAGATTTCCGCGGCACTTTCCCTCTCTCGATTCCTGAGGAATAGAGGCCGTTCCAGATGACTTACCTATTTTAATTAATATTTAAGTCCCCGAGGGATCATATGTACCTTGGGGCAGCGGTTCCCAAACTTTTCTGGGTCGCGACCCACTTGTGAATATCTTGGCAGTCTCAAAACCCACTGTGTAAAATTAAGCATTGTGTACTAAAATTTGCTTCGTAAATGGTATGGAAATATGCAGATTTACGTACAGTGCTTTGAAATTTAAAGCATTAACCCTCGAATGCCCAAGGGGGGGGTCCGACCGGACCCCAGACCCGCTTTTCACGGATAACTTTAGAACGGCTACGAAATTGTAGAAATGCTTTTAGGACATCCTAAAGCATTCAATTGGGCTTCGTATGTTATATTTTGCGTGATTATACTACCACCCTGTAGCCCACAACCATAGCATATACCAAGGACACCCCCAAGATATGCGGCTGATGGTCATACTGGCATATTGTATTGTATTGTATTGTATTGTATTTGAACATTTATAAAGCGCCTCTAGTAGGGTGAACCGTTCAGAGGCGCTCCCAGTGCGCAAGGCCAAGAGAAAAGAAATAAGTCTTGAGGAAAGCAAAAGAAGATGAGGGGTTACTTATTAAAATTTGAGAGCGAGTAGAAGGAGACAGTGTATTCCAGAGAGAGGGACCAATTGAGGCAAAAGATCGGGACTGAGCCATAGCTGTTCTAGTATGAGGAACTGAGAGATCAAATCTGTTTGAGGAGCGAAGTGGACGATGCGAAGAGACAGAAAGAGGCCGGTGAATTACATCAATTAAATATTTGGGGGCGAGACCCCGCTGTGTCTTTGACACCAGCATAAGGATTTTGAACTTAATACGTGCAGAGAGAGGAAGCCAGTGCAGTTTCTCAAACATGAAGGATGAAATGCGTGAGTAGCGTGGCAGACGGGCAATTAATCTTGCAGCTGCATTTAGGACTGACTGCAGAGGCATGAGACGGACCTTAGGAAGACCGATTAGAAGCGAATTGCAGTAGTCAATTCTGGAGCAAATGAAAGCATGGACCAGCGTTGTGAAAACAGAGGAAGAGACAGATCGTCGAACAGCCCTGAGACGCCTTAAGTGGAAGTAGGAAACACGTGTGAGGTTAGAAATGTGATCTTTGAAGGAGAGAGAGCTATCAAGCGTAACACCTAGATCACGTACACTTGATGAAAAGGAGTAGTGAGGGAAGATTTCCAAGAGGAGGGCGAAGTCAATCTTAAGCAACTGTTGACGGGAGCCAAACCAAATGAACTGGGTTTTGGAGGCATTAAGACAGAGACGATTTGAGGACATCCAGGAATGGAGAGACTTAGATAGAGACTCAATACGCTCAACTAAGTGCAATTGAGATAAAGGAGACCCATGGACAAAAGCTTGAACATCATCAGCAAAGATATGACCAGTAGCTCCCGAGAGTGGGAAAAGAGAAGGAATGTCAGCCGTGTAGAGAATAAAGAGTAAAGGACCAAGTACAGAGCCTTGAGGAACGCCCAGCTTAATGTGAATCCATTTTGTTCTAGAGTCGCCCGATATAATCATTTGGGTTCGTTCAGACATATATGATCGAAACCAGCAAAGAGGAAGGCCCTGTAACCCATATGAAGTCTCAAGACGGTGAAGGAGAATACTATATATAGTATATATAGTTTGCCAACCCAGAAATAAATTATTTTAACGCACGTTATTGTGAAATACCATATATCAGTCGATTGCAAATTGAATTTGGATTATAACAAGCCAAATCCCGTTAAAATATTCCATTCCTGTACCCCACAACCATAGCATATACCAAGGACACCCCAAGATATGCGGCTGGTGGTCATACTGGCATATGGTTTACCAACCCAGAAATAAATTTTTAGCGCAAGTTATTGTAAAATACCATGTATCAGTCGAATGCAAATTGAATTTGGATTATAACAAGCCAAATACCGTTAAAATATTCCAATCCTGTACCCCACAACCAGGGAACAACTACATGCGTACAATTGAATAGCCTACATGCGAAAAATCCCGAAATTGCAAAGAAACTACAAAAGAGTAGGCCCCCTATTAAAGTTCAAATAAAGTTTCACCAGGTGGCGCTATTGTGAAATACCATATATCAGTCGATTGCAAATTGAATTTGGATTATAACAAGCCAAATCCCGTTAAAATATTCCAATCCGTTCTCCAGATATCACAATGAAAACACTGGGGTCCGGTCGGACCCCCCCGTTGGGCATTCGTGTACCAAAAAATAGCTTGGGCACTCGAGGGTTAAAAGAAAATTTAGGTAAAAACAGTTTTCAGTTTATTGCAATCCAGCTAGTTATAGCCCAATCATAGCCAAATATTGTAGCTGCAAAAAATAAATGTTTCTCGAAAGAAAGTTGGCGACCCACTTTCCAGAGCTTCGCGACCCACTTTTGGGTCGCGACCTACAGTTTGGGAAACACTGCCTTGGGGCATAAAAAAAATAATAATAATAAAAACAATAATAATAATAATAATAATAATAATAATAATAATAATAATAATAATAATAATAATAATAATAATAATAATACTAATAATAATAATAATAATAATAATAGGTAGTCTCTCTATTGTCAGGAGACAATAGAGAGACTACCTTCCTTTATCAGCGCTTATCTATGAAATCCAACGCTTCAATGCTGTCGCTTTTGCTAGCACCTTTTGCACTGATAAAACCATCTGCGAAGACTATCCATTCCAGAACAATGCCCCCTAATTTTTGAACTCCCGAGGGATCATATGTAACTCGGGGAAAAAAATAATACTAATAATAACGCGCTCGGCCGTTCCAGGGATAATTTTTTCTTCTTTTATATGTCTCTGAACAATTTTTTATCTACCTGGGGGATCATTGATAGGCCTACCCTGTGGCAAAAAAAATAAATAAAATAAAATAATAATAATAATAATAATAATAATAATAATAATAATAATAATAATAATAATAATAATAATAATAGTAATGATAATAATAATAATAATAACAATAACAATAACAACAACAATAATAATAATAATAATAATAATAATAATAATAATAATAATAATAATAATAATAATAATAATAATAATAATAATAATAATAATAATAATAATAATTATTATTATTATTATTATTATTATTATTATAATGTAAAAATAAAAATAAAAATAATAATCTTTTTCTTTTTTAATTCAAACCGACAAACGCAGTAAGATTACATTGAGACATAACAGTACAATTATCAATTTCTTAACTAAACACACGTTATGGCAGCCATGCAAGGCACCCGTCCGAGGAAGGTTGCGGGAATCGAGCCGCGTACTGCTCTCTCCTGCTGCTCTCCTGGCCATGAGTGTTACCATTACTCCATCCTCATTACATTGAGACATAACAGTACAATTATCAATATCTTAACTAAACACGCGTTATGGCAGCCATGCAAGGCGTCCGCTCGAGGAGGGTTGCGGGAATCGCACCGCGTACTGCTGCACTCCTGCTGCTTTCCTGGCCATGAGTGTTAACTTTACTCCACCCCCCACCCTTGCAAAATTTATTGTTATAACCTTCGATTAGCAATGATAAACAAGACACAACCTTGTGACAATTACATAAAAAAAATATGTGTGTCAACCCAATCCTTCCGTTGACAATCCTTCTGATTAAATCCTTGTTCTCTTTGTACTTAACGCCTATTTAACGTTCACCTTTTGAACACTAATTCTACGTATAAGTATAACCTGAATTAATCAGCAACACAGTTTAATATCTTTTAGTTTAATAAGAAACAAACAGACAGAACTCAATTCGATTACAACTCAACTAGTCAGCCACACTACTACAGCGAATACACTCGAATTCAAACTTCTCTAGTCAGCATAATTCTTCGCGCCTCTTGACACACCTGTCTTCTGTGCGCCTAAGCGAACTCTAATAATATACATATAGCGCGCCGCTGCCGAGATTGGCCGGCCGCGCGTGTCACTAAGACTATACGTTATACATCTATCATATATACATATACACGTGAAACTAAAGTAAGCGCACTAAATATATACGCTAATATCTCGCACTGCAAGACTGTACACAAAACTCAGTTCACATTACCTCCTTCCTTTTTCTGGAATTGAGCAAATTAAATTTCAAAATTTGCGAAATTACCAAAATACATGAAACATATATATATATCTAAATAATTAATAAACAGTCTTACGATTACTTATAACCTTGACAAACAATCAGCAATAATATTCAATCTGCCCTTCTTGTACTTCACCTCAACATCAAAAGTTTGTAAGGCTAACGCCCAACGCACAAGTTTAGCAGACTTAGACATTGACTCATTCAAGTATGTAAGAGGATTGTGATCAGTAAAAATGAAAATTTTTGATCCAATTATAATTTCTTTTAACTTGTTTAGAGCCCAAACAATAGCATAGGCTTCCTTTTCCACAGTAGCCCATCTCTTCTGGGTATCAGTTAATTTCTGACTGATAAATGACACAGGGCGTTCTATTCCCTTGTCGTCCATCTGTGTTAAAACAGCCCCAACTGCAAAGTCACTACTATCGCAGTACAAATTGAATGGTTTTCCCACTTCAAAAACATATAATACTACTTTGGATCGCACAGCCTCTTTAAGTAAATCAAATGCTTGCTGATGTTCAACAGTCCAATCAATCTTATCAGAAACACGTTTACTAGTTAAATCAGATAGCGGTTTCGCAATCTGTGCAAAGTCCTTAATAAACTGTCTGTAATAATTAAAAAATCCAAGCAGTTGCTTAACTTGCTTCTTAGTTTCTGGGATCTTCAAATTACTCAAACTTTCAATTCTGTCTGGATTCATCTTTATCTTACCAGACCCAACCACATGACCGATAAACCTTACTTCAGACTTACCAAATATGCATTTTTTCAAATTTAAGGTAACGTTATGCAATCTCATTTGCATCAAAAATGCATCTAACTGCTGTAAATGAATTTTCCAATTGTCAGAATGCACAGCAATGTCATCAACATACGGTTCTGCAAAGTCACTTATAGGCTGTAAAACTAAATTTATCGCCTTAACAAAAGTTCGTCCTGAATTTATCATTCCAAAAGGAACACGAGTAAATTCATACAGTCTGTCAACCCAATCCTTCCGTTGACAATCCTTCTGATTAAATCCTTGTTCTCTTCGTACTTAACGCCTATTTAACGTTCACCTTTTGAACACTAATTCTACGTATAAGTATAACCTGAATTAATCAGCAACACAGTTTAATATCTTTTCAGTTTAATAAGAAACAAACAGACAGAACTCAATTCGATTACAACTCAACTAGTCAGCCACACTACTACAGCGAACACACTCGAATTCAAACTTCTCTAGTCAGCATAATTCTTCGCGCCTCTTGACACACCTGTCTTCTGTGCGCCTAAGCGAACACTAATAATATACATATAGCGCGCCGCTGCCGATGTCGGCCGGCCGCGCGTGTCACTAAAACTATACGTTATACATCTATCATATATACATATACACGTGAAACTAAAGTAAGCGCACTAAATATATACGCTAATATCTCGCACTGCAAGACTGTACACAAAACTCAGTTCACATTACCTCCTTCCTTTTTCTGGAATTGAGCAAATTAAATTTCAAAATTTGCGAAATTACCAAAATACATGAAACATATATATATATCTAAATAATTAATAAACAGTCTTACGATTACTTATAACCTTGACAAACAATCAGCAATAACATTCAATCTGCCCTTCTTGTACTTCGCCTCAACATCAAAAGTTTGTAAGGCTAACGCCCAACGCACAAGTTTAGCAGACTTAGACATTGACTAAGTCAAGTATGTAAGAGGATTGTGATCAGTAAAAATGAAAATTTTCGATCCAATTATAATTTCTTTTAACTTGTTTAAAGCCCAAACAATAGCATAGGCTTCCTTTTCCACAGTAGCCCATCTCTTCTGGGTATCAGTTAATTTCTGACTGATAAATGACACAGGGCGTTCTATTCCCTTGTCGTCCATCTGTGTTAAAACAGCCCCGACTGCAAAGTCACTACTATCGCAGTACAAATTGAATGGTTTTCCCACTTCAAAAACATATAATACTACTTTGGATCGCACAGCCTCTTTAAGTAAATCAAATGCTTGCTGATGTTCAACAGTCCAATCAATCTTATCAGAAACACGTTTACTAGTTAAATCAGATAGCGGTTTCGCAATCTGTGCAAAGTCCTTAATAAACTGTCTGTAATAATTAAAAAATCCAAGCAGTTGCTTAACTTGCTTCTTAGTTTCTGGGATCTTCAAATTACTCAAACTTTCAATTCTGTCTGGATTCATCTTTATCTTACCAGACCCAACCACATGACCGATAAACCTTACTTCAGACTTACCAAATATGCATTTTTTCAAATTTAAGGTAACGTTATGCAATCTCATTTGCATCAAAAATGCATCTAACTGCTGTAAATGAATTTTCCAATTGTCAGAATGCACAGCAATGTCATCAACATACGGTTCTGCAAAGTCACTTATAGGCTGTAAAACTAAATTTATCGCCTTAACAAAAGTTCGGCCTGAATTTATCATTCCAAAAGGAACACGAGTAAATTCATACAATCAATCAATCAATCAATCAATCAAACATTTATATAGCGCCCCTTCAAGGAATCTATTCAGAGGCGCTCCCAGCCCAACCCCGGCGAAAGAGAAAAGTCTTTAGAGCAGAGAAGAAAGCGGTGGATGAGTTTCGAGGAAGAGACCGCAGCTCAGAAGGAAGCCCATTCCAAATTTTGGGACCAACGACGGAGAAAGCACGCTGCTGCATAGTAGCGGTGCGTGCAAAAGGAACAGAGAGATCACCACGGGTGGTAGAGCGAAGAGAGCGGTGACCAGGTGGAACAGAGGCACGAGAACAGAGCTCACGCAGATAGAAGGGAGCACAGGCAAGCTGACATTTCCAGACAATGGAGGCAACCCGGTAGACAATGCGTTGCGAGAGTGGTA
This sequence comes from Allolobophora icterica, assembly GCA_963556255.1. Classification (NCBI taxonomy): domain Eukaryota; kingdom Metazoa; phylum Annelida; class Clitellata; order Crassiclitellata; family Lumbricidae; genus Allolobophora; species Allolobophora icterica. Next base: position 44,065,719 of record OY744613.1, read on the forward strand.
ACCAGTGGAGGACATCACGCATGTATTCAGAAACATGGCCAAATTTAGGTATGCTCCCAATCAAACGCGCAGCAGAACGCAATACGCGTTCCAGACAGTTCAGTCGAGTGAGGGGAAGCCCAATATAGAGGGAGCAGCAGTAGTCAAGCCGACAGGTAATGAATGCATGAACGAGAGTAGCAGCAGATTGGGGGGAAAGAGAGCGGGAAACAACGCGAAGCTGTCGTAGCTGAAAGTAGCAAGCCCGGCTCAGGTGCAAGATATGCGGAGAGAGGGTGAGTTCTGAATCCAAGATGACGCCAAGATCTCTGACGGAGGTGGAAAAGACGATATAGGGGAACTCAGAAGTAAGACAAGCATGATCAATCTTAGCAAGCTGCCTAGGGGTGCCCAGCCAGATATATTGAGTCTTAGTGGGATTCAAGCGAAGGCGGTTGGAAGACATCCAGGCAGTCAAAGAGTCAGTGGAGTGGCACATGAGGCGGACTGCAGCGGCGGCGTCAGAGGGAAAGCAGTGGGTGTAAGCCTGTATATCGTCAGCATATAAATGGTTGGACAAAGAACAAGTGGCAAGAAGGCGACTGAGATCAGAGGTGAAGATAATATAGAGGAGGGGACCCAAAACTGATCCCTGAGGAAGGCCAAAATGGACTGGGGTCCAGAGGGACCTGGTAGAACAGTAGACAACCAATGAGGTGCGGTCAGAAAGGTCGGAGGCTAGCCACTCAAGGGGCTTTTCAGATAGACCGAATGATAGTGACAAGCGATTGAGGAGGATGTCATGGTCGACCGAGTCAAAGGCAGCGCTGACATCGAAGAGTGCAAGAAGGGAGACTTGGGAGACAGTCCATTATGTGTTACAAAAGCTGTCTTCCATTGATCAGATTGTTTTACTGGACAAGTCCAATAAGCACTTCGACAGTCCAAAATGGAAATCACATTAGACTTTCCAACTTTGTTCAAAACGTCTCTGACAATCGGCATAGGATATTTACAATCCACTGTGAATGAGTTAATGTATCTGTAGTCACAGGCAAGTCTTAAAAATCCGTCTTTCTTTTTAACAATAACCAAAGGGCTTGCCATTCTGCTCGATGACGGTTTGATGTTTGTTTTTAACATTTCTTTGATCTGACGTTCCACTTCTGCTCGATAAATCAAAGGAATTCGATATGCTGCAAATTCCTTTTCACGAAATCCTGGTTTTAGTTCAATTTCATGTTCAACCAATGTACATAATCCGGGTTTTTCTGAAAATCTATCACAGTATTTGTTCAAGACTTTCAACAACTGTTCTTGCTGAGTTACTGTCAAATGGATAATTTGTTCAGGATCGAGGTTAAGTGAATTCTTGTCATCTTGAACCTCATTCCTCATTGGTAATTCAACCACTGAACCAAAATCTTCATCTTCTTCAACGATTAGACCACAACTTAATGCTCGAGTAACATATTTTCTGATCTTGTTGGCGTGAATTATTTTTCGACCATTTTCACCCATATCAACTAAATAAGAGTACTTTGATCTTCGATGTATGATCGTACATGGACCATGCCATCGAGAAATAAGTTTGTTCGTTGACGTTGGATACAAAACTATGACTTTCTCACCAGCTTCAAATTCTTTGTGCTTTGCTCTCTTGTTATACTGATTCGTGTATTGTAATTGCTTTTCTCGAGAGTAGGATTCTGCAAACAATAATGCTTTCTCCATATTTTCTTTGAGTTCTTTCAAATACTTTTCTGGTTTAACTCCAACATGAGGTGGTAAGTTTATTTCTCTAGTCCAACTCTCTTTTAATATTGCCAATGGTCCTCTCGGAATTTTTCCATAGACAAGCATATATGGTGATACTCCAGTAGTTGCATTCGGCACTTCTCGTAATGCCCACACTGTGAAAGGAATTATCTTGTGCCATTTCCTCGGGTTGTCTATTATCACATGATGGATCATCTTTTTAAATGTCTGATTCCATCTTTCTACTAATCCAGCAGCCTCTGGGTGTCCTGGTGTGTCGAATCTTGGACTACAGCCCATTAAATTGAGAAATTCTCTTGTCAAACTGGCTGTGAAGTTCGTTCCTTGGTCACTTGTAATCACTGACGGTACACCAACGTTCATGAACAGTTCCGTCAACGCTTCACACACAGCCTTCGCTGTCAGCGATTTCAATAAGAAGATTGTAGGCCATCTGGTGCACGAGTCCACAATGCATAAACAATACTTGTGACCTGCAGCAGATACTGGATCGATCGGGCCAACGAGGTCCATCGTCATTCTCCTGAAGGCGACCTCTTCTCTTGAGACTGGAGTGATGGGCACTCTATCCATCACCAGACTCCTTGCCTTTAGTTGACACTTCTCGCAAGACTTACAAAATTTCACAATGTCTCTTCTCATCTTTGGCCATACAAAAGATAATTTTATTCGTTCTCTTGTTTTCTCTTCTCCTAGATGTCCTCCAAATACCGATTCATGCGCCAATTCCATCACTTTTATTCGTCTCTCTTTTGGTAACACTAGTTGATATATCGTCTGGTCTAATATCTGATATTTCTTATGCGATAAACCGTTGATCACACAGAATTCAGATTCTTTCTCTTGTGCTAACTTCCACCACGGCTTCAACGATTCATCCTTTCTCTGTTGCTCTTCGAACTTCTTCGAATCGGCAATCTGCACCTTTTGTTCTTCGTCCATCTCTTCATCTCTATACAAGTCTCCTATCCCCACATCACATTCATTGTCTTCTTCAGTTTCATTTAATGTGCCATTCTCGCATGCAGCCATCTCTTGCTCATTCATCTCTGATGTTATACCATCTCGCGATAAGCTTCGTTGCTCATTACTTTCGTTTTCCTCATCACTTGAACTTTCAGTTTCACTCTTCTCATCAACATCTACCATTTCCTGTTTCCGACTCTGCGCTCTCGTCATTACATTTGCTCGTACACTCACATCTCCTTGTATCGTTCTGACCTTCATCTGTGGTACGGCTTTTAATTCGGCAATTATCTCTGGATGCAACAAGAATCTTTCTGTACTGCCCATCTTTGCAATACTAGCACACATCAAGGTGACATAAGGTGTAAGTGAACACTGGATTTTACGCGAAAATCCCTCTTCTTCCACGTCACTACCACACAATCTAACATCCACTTTCACTAACTTCGCAGGAATGGCATCTCCTGCCACACATTGCAAGTTCACTTTTCCAATTTGTTCCACCTTCATGCCTTCCAGTAATTCTTCACTAATCACCGGAATCTCTGCACCCGAGTCGCTCAGTGCTTTGACTTTCACTGGCTCTTTACCGTCTACTCCACGAATTTCAACCTCGACATATTGCAAGAACGATTTCTTCAATATTCGACTGTCATCCTTTCCTATGACTTCTCTCTGAATTTCAGCATCCAATAGAATTTCTTTTTGAATACCACATTTCATTACTGACTTTACTTCAGTCTCTTGGTTTTCTTGACCCGTGGTTTGATTGTCTGTATCACTAACCACTTGAATCAAATTCACCCTTGTGTGTTCTTGATTTCTGCTAGAACTAGCTGCTGCCACTGGAACTGGACAAAATTTAACCAAATGTTTGTCTGAACCACAGTTGTGACAACGCTTCACAAACATACCTCGTTGTTCATTGCCTTCATATCTCTTATACTGCGTAAACGATGTGTTGCCTTCCCTCTTGGCAAACGGCGCTGACGATTTGTTAAATCCCTGACGACCAAACGTCACTTCTCTGGTTTCATTGGGTACAGGGACATTAGCCTTGACTTCTTTACCTTTAAACTGATTCCCTGTTTCTGGATTACTTTTCCACTTTCCACTCTGGCTTTGGTTTACGGAACGTTGAGAAGGATAACTGTTTATATTTGGGAACGCAAACCCAATTCGATTGTTTACATGAATGTCTGCTAGGTCTGCCACTGCACTAGCTTGGAGACAGTCAGTTCCTTCCTTCGACAATACAAACTGTAGTGGACCTGGCGGTAAACATTCTTTTAGCTTATCCGCTACCAGCAAATCAAAGAGCGTATCATACTCTCTGTTCACGTTTCGACTTCTCACGTAATAGTTTAGCAAGTTCTTCAGTCTTGCCGTAAACATCGTATAAGTCTCTTCTGTTGTCTTCTTAGCATCCACAAATCTGGCTCTGTATTCTCTCGAGGTCAATTTAAATTCTTTTAATAAGTGCTGCTTGACTCTATCATAATTGTCTAGATCATCGTATGACAATCTATTCAGAACGGTTCGAGCTTTCGGCGTCATCAATGGTAGTAATAATTTCACCCAAAACGGCTTTTCCACAGCAAAACTGCGAAATGCGTTCTCGACTGTTTCAAAATATAATGGCACCTCCATCATATCAGTTGGCATTTGAGGCAATACATGCTTCATTGCATCACCTATTTTCTTAATTTTTGACACCAAAGTTTCACTTTCTTGCTGTTTCCTTCTTTCTGCTTCCCGTTCTTCTCTCATTTGCGTTTCTTTCAATGTCAATTTTGATTTCTCCAGTTTCAGACGTTCCTGTCTTTCTGCCTCTGCCTTTTCCAAACTTTCTTTCTGAAATTTGAGTTCTTCTTGTCTGATCTGTTCTGCACGTTCCAACTCTAACGTTCGCGCTTTTTCTTTTTCTTCTTCACGCATTCTCTTTGCTTCAATCTGTTGCTGACGAACCTCTTCATCACTTTTTCTAGCTCTTTCAAATTCAATCATCTGCTCCAGTCTTCTTCTTTCAGCATCTTCTCTATCTCGTTTCAACTGTTCTAATTGAATCTCAAACTGATGCTTTTGCAATTCCAGTTCTGCCTTACGCACTTGTTCTGCTTTATCTTCTCTCTCTCTCTGCAAGCGCAATTCCTCTTGCCTTGCAAGTTCCGCTTTCTCTTCTTTCTCTCTCTGCAGACGTTCTGCTTTCTCTTCTTTCTCTCTTTGCAAGCGCAATTCTTTCTCTTCTTTCTCTCTCTGAAGACGTAATTCTTCCTGTCTTAGCTCTTTCTCTTCTTGTCTCCGTTTATCTTCTCTTTCTTTCTCTTCCTGTCTACGTTTCTCCTCTCTATCTTTCTCTTCTTGTCTCGTCATCATCATCCACTGCATCAACATCTCCATAGACATAGGCGCAGGAGGTTTTTCAATAGCCTTTTCTACGGCACCGCCAACGGCACCTTCTTCTTCGACTTCTTCTTTAACCCACACATCGGCGAGTTCCTGCATCATGTCACCACGTGACATACCTTCTAATTGTTCTTCTTTAAAACCGGCTTTCAACAAACGCTGTTTCAGCCTTTCCGTAGACATCTTCTTAATATCTGCTTGTCTTTCAGCACTTAGTTTCTCCATCTTACTTGTTTACTTTGGTGATTTCTCTTTTCAAAGAAGTCACGGTTTTTCTTGTTGTGTGAATCGATAAACAAACGGGATTTCTTTTATATTTGTTCGTGGAAAACAACGAAATTTTTTTATACCGTTTCTCGTGTTCCACCGTCGTTGATATCGTAAACTCGTCACACAGCAACAACGCGTAGATTCTTCTAACACCGTCGTAGATTCTTCTAACACCGTTGTAAATTCTTCAATCACCTTCATAGATTCTTCTATCCGCCGAAGGAGGTGATAACGTGAATTTTTATCCACTGTGAGTTTATATCCACCGTGAGTATTTATTCCACCGTGAGTATTTATCCACCGTGAGTTCTTATCCACCGTGAGTATTTATCCCACCGCTGCCACCAATAATGTCAACCCAATCCTTCCGTTGACAATCCTTCTGATTAAATCCTTGTTCTCTTTGTACTTAACGCCTATTTAACGTTCACCTTTTGAACACTAATTCTACGTATAAGTATAACCTGAATTAATCAGCAACACAGTTTAATATCTTTTAGTTTAATAAGAAACAAACAGACAGAACTCAATTCGATTACAACTCAACTAGTCAGCCACACTACTACAGCGAACACACTCGAATTCAAACTTCTCTAGTCAGCATAATTCTTCGCGCCTCTTGACACACCTGTCTTCTGTGCGCCTAAGCGAACTCTAATAATATACATATAGCGCGCCGCTGCCGAGATTGGCCGGCCGCGCGTGTCACTAAGACTATACGTTATACATCTATCATATATACATATACACGTGAAACTAAAGTAAGCGCACTAAATATACACGCTAATATCTCGCACTGCAAGACTGTACACAAAACTCAGTTCACAATGTGTTTACAGTATCGCGTTTGAAGAACATTAGTTTAAAAAAATTGCATGAATTAAAATAAAAATTGTGAGTGGGAATTGAACCCACCACCTCGTGGATTCACAGGATGCGCCTCAACAAACTGCGCCACGCTGCAACCATGCTGCAATGGCAATAATTGCAGCATAAAAATTATCTATTAACGGAGAGAGAAATATTTTAAAATATTGTTAACTAGTAGGCCTATATTAAGTAAAATTTGACTGAATTGGATTCAACGTAAAATGATACCCGCCCGTAGAATTTATGACTGGGCCCCGTTATTTTGCTTTCACGCATTTTATGTGCTTGTAAGCCCTAGTTTTCTTTATAGCCATGATAACTACAGCGATTAGAAATTTGTTTGATTATTGTAATAAGCAGGTAATTTTGTTATTACATTATGTAATGTTGTTCACATATGAACACAATCGTGGATAACCGTATTAAAAGAATCGCATAAACACATCGACTCAGCTTGCTTGAGGGTTAAACCACCACATCGAACATGGAACAATGTAGGCGTAATAATAATAAAACACAGAAATTGCCATAGATGATAAGATAGACATAAAATAACAGTTGCCATTGTCAAATGCACAATCATATAAGAAGGAATGCATCTTAGAAAGCTAGACGCAGGGCAAGTGGCACTTGCCACGACGTTTAGGAAAGTACAGGTACAATTGGGTTGCTAACAATGATTAGCTTTAGTCGAGTGGGATTGCATCTGCCGTAAGTGCGTACTATGCCGAGTTCGAATCAAGGGACGAAAACTTTTTTTGGAGAGGAGAATATTAATGTTTACAAGAATAAAACAATTAAAATTAAGTATTCACTATTAATAATTCTTTCCATACGAACTTTTTTAAATCGTAACTTACGGATGAATCTGATATTTAAATAGCTAGGATATCGCCGCGGTCGTCGTGGCTGATACACAGCTTTAGTTGGCCCAGTTAGCTACATCGGTACGAGCGTAGGCTGCGTCTCATGCGCCTCTGTGTTAGAGAGCATGTGGATCGCGGATAGCTTCCCGAAAGTGGCTTTTTTCAGAGATTTAAATCTTGGGCTTGCACGGTCCGTACACGGGGACCTTAAATGGCGTGGCGCCTATTCCAAACGGGCAGCGGTGGTGAAGGATCTCACCCGATCAATTCATTGAAAAATAAGCAAGGTCGAGGCCATATATACGGTCTTTATAGAAATCGCATACATTTACTTTTACATTTAATTGGAAGTCGATAGGCCCATACAAAATTCTGTACGTTCTTAACCTTCTGTGATTTGCTTTAGGCCTATCGCCACTCACTGCTAGTAGGGCCTCGACTAGTCTTGTCAAGTTGCTTTAACTTTCTCCCCTGCATAAACTGGTCTGTCTTCACATTTTTTAACAGTCACCTGGAACTGATTTTTGACTAAGATTCCACTTGAAAGGACAATTGATCAAAGCACTATGAAGGTAGGCTTAGCTAGCTTCTGTTCAACGACGTTGTGTCATGACGAAGGCTAGTGCATTATGGTAAATGCTACCTATAGGCTTTAGTTGGAAAAGGAATATCATGTCGGCTAATCATGTTTTGCCACATAGGCTAGACCCTAAACTCGTGTCATTCATTCATTCATTCATTCATTCATTCATTCAATCATTCATTTTAAACAATAATGGAAAACATTAAACATTATGTGGTTAATTATATCTAAAATCAATTGTACTCAATTGAAAACGATGACGCCGAATATTCATAACACAAAATTAAAACCGAGAATATTTCGTTTGTAATTGTTATGTTTAGATGCATTTTATTAGTCTGATTATAATTTGTATTTAAATCTTTCTGACGCCGGTAGATGGCACATGGTTTTGCTGATGGATTCCAATATAGACTCTATGCTGTCGTCTCATTTCCCGTCGAGCATCGGTTGCTTATGAGATCGAAGAGGTAAATTTTGAAAAAGATATCCATGTAATCCTCGTTAATTGGTGAGAAATTTGCTTAAATTATTTAATTGCCAGTTTCTTAGTTTGAAATGTGTATTGCAGAGTATGTAAAGGGATTAGAGTTATTATGAAAGAAAAATAGCACACCACGCGGTCAAAACCTCAGCCGATCGGCTGAGGTTTTGACCGCGTGGTATGCGCTGGACTTATGAAAATCTCCATGAAAGCTTACACAAATTTTGACAAGCGTATAACTTTCAGCATTTGTTCTTAAAGGTATATACTTTGTAAGAAACCGAAGGATACATAAATTTTCGATCGTTTGATGTGGTGGCAAACTTGCGCTATCGGGGTTGGGTCAGCCCGAATCCCCGAAACCCGAATCCCCGAAAAGAATATCGCCCGGATCACCGAAATCGATTTTCGGTATTAAATCTATATTCTATATCATATCGAGATACATCAAGGCCACGTTAGGTCTATGTCATGTATAAGAGTTTACAATTTAACTTTGAATAGTTTTCGGGAGTTCAGCCGCTTTCTATAAAACTGTTTTCGGGAATTCGGGCCTTTCTGTATTTTCAGCGTTTTCGGGGATTCGGGTTTCGGGGATTCGGACCGGTCCCTCGGGGTCCCTATGAGAAACCGAAGGATACATAAATTTTCGATCGTTTGATGTGGTGGCAAACTTGCGCTATCGGGGCCCTATCGATGACCCAATTTCAAGGGGACTATATATTACCAGTGGTGACCTTGACACTAATAAGCCTAGTTAAATGGGCAAACTTGCAGTACTAAGGTCCCTCATATACACGCTACATAGGTGAAATGTTTAACTTGTGATACCTTTAATAGGTGATGCGTTGCATCATGAGGGTCGGTTAGGGTCAGGGTAAGCGTCGTGAGGGTCGATTAGGGCTTAGGGTCAGTGTAGCCTATGTATTTGTGCGACTAAAAAGCTATTTAACTTGTGATACTTGTGATAACTTGTCATACTTGTGAGCTGTTTAACTTGTGATACGTTTAATATATTCGGCAAACATGTACAATCGGGGTGCCTATGTACTATCTGGGTGAGTGTCTTTGCATCATGAGGATCGGCTAGTTTCAGGGTAAGCGTCGTGAGGGTCGGGGTAAATGCGAAGACTGAGTGCATGTGTATATAAACAATATGGTTACCACTGACTTCGCTGCAATAGAGCGCCGCTAGCTACCAGCCTTATCTCATAATGCAATTCGTTAATAAGTAACATGCACTTTAACTTCCTCTAAACAAGTGTTCATTTAATTGTGTTTTTAATAGGGGTCAGCCGGGTAGACATTTTCCACCGAGTACCGAATCCGAGTATTTGGATGTACTATTTGCCGGATCCGGGTACGAACCGAGTACCATTTGTTCCGTATGCGAAGCTTCACATTTTCATATAATGAAAACTTATCGAAATAAATTTCGGTACTTTTAATAACTGACTAATACATTTTGAATTTTAGAAATAAATAATCAATGAAATGGACTTGACTTCCGTTGTGAACTTCCGGTGTTGGTGTTTTTTTTACTTTTCTTCTTCAAAATGAATATGCTAGATAAAGCTCAAAGCTGATATTATGAGCCTACAAATTCCGGCATGTGAGGCAGACAAGCAACTATTTGTGTGTACAGTATTTGCCGAGGCGAATACTTCCGAATAGTGCCAAAAAACGGGATATTCGGCCGAGGCAAATGTCCGAGGCGATTTCCGGCTGACCCCTAGTTTTTAATATGAGTTCATGTTCATTACTTACTTAGCGAATTGCATTTTGGTTGTTGCTGGTAGGTAGCAGTACTCTATTGGAGCGAAGTCAGTGGAAACCATATTGTTTATATACACAGGCACTCAGTCTTCACATTTACCAGCGTCGGTTAGGGCTTCGGGTTAGCGTCAATGTAACCTATGTATTTGTGCGACTAAAAAACTATAGCTGCGAGTGGAAGCTGGATTTTAAAATTCAGGGCTATGGTTGGGCACCCCGATTGTACATATTCGCCTTGATCTGTACTTTTATTATTATTATTATTTTTTTTTTGCCCCGAGGTATACAGGATCCCTCAGGAACTTCAACATGATTTACAAAATAAAGACTTTATTATTATTATTATTATTATTATTATTATTATTATTATTATTATTATTATTATTATTATTATTATGCATTTGTTAAGCACTCTATCTACTGATATAAAAAAGGAATAGGAGGCAACTGCCTCCTCTTGCCTCATACTGGGTAAGCCTATGCCGTATGCTCTGCTTTTGCCAAGCAACCTTTCAGTAATTGAAATAGGTCTACCAATGAATGCATTACTTAAATCATAAACTGTCCATGTAATCTGAACAGAAATAATTTAATGTTGCTCTTGATCTGTTGTAACTTAATTTGCTTCTAGCACTAGTACTAAACATCACACTAGCCACACAATTTGGCATATTTTAGAGGCCCTTAGAGAAGATTATGTGTAGAAGTTACTGCAGAGTATGCACATTCTTTATCATTAGTATAATTAGAGTTATTTTATTTATATAGCACCACAATACTAAACGTTTAGCTGTACTGTATATAGTATATACTAAGCTCATGTAGAACACCACTTAAGTGTCAAAAGCCAACATGTAATTATCATAACTTCTGTCGGACAAGTCATCAATTGATGGTGCACCATAAACAAAGCTTATTCATATATTCTGAGAATTGATATAGCGCCTCTTCAAAAGACCTACTCAGAAGTGCTCCCAGCCACCGCTAAAGAAATGTGATTTCAGGAACTTAACAAAGACCAGGCAAGTTTAACCAAGGCAGCAAGCGCAGGCTTTGAGGGATGCCATTCCAGTGCAACGGCCACACAACCAAAAAAGCCCCACATTGTCTAATGAGGTCAGTATGCATGCAGATCAGTCCAAAGACAGCCTATGGTGGAGATGCCTGAGAGAGCCTGAGACATCTTTTCCATGTTGGAATTTGCATTTGGCTAAGGTTACACTTGCATATAGCTACACCCGCATGTCCATGGTTAATGGTTATGCCACATTTGTAGTGTCAGTGTTGGGAAGCTATATTGATGATATTCTATGGTTGATTGTGACATGTCTTTTTCGGTTTCAGTGCACATGCATATCCAGGAGCTAGTGTGAACACAATGGAATTTATTCAATTGTAAATATAATTTCCTATCTATTGCTGTCTTAAGGTTTGTTTGACTTCTGACGTGACTTCATCACTGACATTAGGTTGCAGACTTGTTTGACTTCTGACGTTACATTATCATTGACAATACGTTACAGACTTGTTTGACTTCTGACGTTACTTCATCACTGACATTAGTGTGCAGACTTGTGCAGACTTTTGACGTGATTTCCTCACATCAGGTTACAGACTTGTTTGACTTTTGACATGACTTCCTCACATTAGGTTACAGACTTGTTCGACTTCTGTCGTTACTTCATCACTGACTTTAGGTTGGAGACTTGTTTGACTTTTGACGTGATTTCCTCAAATTAGGTTACAGACCCCTTGTTTGACTTTTGACGTGACTTCCTAACTCACATTAGGTTGCAGACTTGTTTGACTTTTGACGTGACTTCCTAACTGACATTAGGTTGCAGACTTGTTTGACTTTTGACGTGACTTCCTCACTGACTAGGTTACAGACTTGATTGACTTTTGACGTGATTTCCTCACTCACATTAGGTTGCTGACTTGTTTGACTTAAATTGACATGACTTCCTCACATTAGGTTACATACTTGTTTGACTTTTGACATGACTTCCTGACATTAGAACTTCTGTCGTTACTTCATCACTGACATTAGGGTGGAGACTTTAATTGTTTGACTTTTGACGTGATTTCCTCACATTAGGTTACAGACTTGTTTGACTTTTGACATGACTTCCTGACATTAGGACTTCTGTCGTTACTTCATCACTGACTTTAGGTTGCAGACTTGTTTGACTTTTGACGTGATTTCCTCAAATTAGGTTACAGACTTGTTTGCCTTTTGACGTGACTTCCTAACTCGCATAAGGTTGCAGACTTGTTTGACTTTTGACATGACTTCCTAACTGACTTTAGGTTACAGACTTGTTTGACTTTTGACGTGATTTCCTCACTGACATTAGGTTGCTGACTTGTTTGACTTTTGACATGACTTCCTCAGATTAGGTTAGACTTGTTCGACTTCTGTCATTACTTCATCACTGACTTTTGGTTGCAAACTTGTTACACTGTTTGTCATGACTTCATTACTAACATTATATTGCAGACTTGATGAATTTTGACGTGACTTCCTCACTGACTTTAGGTTGCAGACTTGTTTGACTTTTGACGTGACTTCCTCACTGACTTTAGGTTGCAGACTTGTTTGACTTTTGATGTGACTTCCTTACATTAGGTTGCAGACTTGTTTGACTTTTGATGTGACTTCATCAGTCATCACTGACATTAGTTTGCAGACTTTTTGACTTCTGACGTGACTTCATCACTGACATTAGGTTGCAGACCTGTTTGACTTCTGACGTGACTGCATCACTGACAATAGGTTGCAGACTTGTTACACTGTTTGTCATGACTTCATTACTTGCATTATATTGCAGACTAGTTTGACTTTTGACGTGATTTCCTCACTGACATTAGGCTGCAGACTTGTCTGACTTTTGACGTGACTTCCTCACATTAGGTTACAGACTTGTTTGACTTCTGATGTTACTTATTAAGGGTGTGCTAAGGGTGCTGCAGCATCCGGCCCGCAGTTTTGAGGGGCCCGCATTTTCTGAAGTACACTAAAATTTGCGAATTCTTAATTCAACACCATTCAATAAAATTGTTTTTGTTTTCGTTTTGACAGATCGGTTCATCGCTCGTTACAGAGGCTCTCAATTTCTCCACCAATACTGCAACTCACCCACCGTAATTTGCCTCAGGCTCCTCTACTTATCACTCCACAAGCTTTCCACGCCAAAGTGAAGTCGTAGCAACTGCTCCTCGTTATCTCTGGTCTCAGGCAACAGGAATCGGACCTCCACTGGACATGGATCGTCTGATAGAACACATACTCAGGAATGAGCTGGTGTCCTGTGCTTAGCTTCAGAGTAGTGCTTTAGAACTTTGGAGTTGAGAATTACGATCAACAGCTGTCTAAAGACTGAATGATGCTGACTCAGTAGTCGTTGAGGGCAAACTGTTCAAACTGTTTTAGATTTTTAATGTGGATCAGCCAGATTTTTTTTTTAGCATTTTAGCTTGTCCGGAGTACAAAAGTTAATAAATTTAAAGACAAAAATAGTACGCATTTGTTTTTATCTTTTTTGTGTTTCTTTTAAATGCAAACAATAACCATGGGTTGGCAAACTTTAAATTGTTCTGTGACATATGCATACATGTATTGTATATGTGACTTGCTCTGGCAAAAGGAGGCGGAAGTCGCCAATGATAAAACAGAGAAATTAGCCAAAACACTAATCAGGTGTAAATTTTTCAATAATCGGTTTTTTGCATATATCAATAAATAAGATCTTATATTATATGAAGAAAGTATTGATTTAATAATATTTCACCTATTTCATGACAAATTTAATAAGTTTGTGTGATTGATAAAAATTATCCGGGAATTTAAAATAATTTTTTGGACCAGTTTCAAAAGTATTTTATGGCCTTCATTTTGTTAGGAATACCATGTGTAATACGTCATTTGAAAGCTTATGCATTCCACTTGCTAAAAATAGCCTCATTTGGGTGGTTTCCCATAGTAATTTCCATAGATTTAAGGTTAAAAACATTGAAACTTTGCGATATATGTTTATTTGTATTAAGATTTGCATGCGTTTTTCTCGATATTGTACTTCTAAGTACCAAAACATTCTAAAATTCATATCTCTGGAACCAATAAAGATAGAATAATAATTTTTTCAACATTTTAAACAGAAATTATCATTTATCATTTTAAGCCCAAAATATACAAAACTAAATTTTTTAACAACAGCCTTCTTTTGCCAGAGCAAGTCACATATGTCTACATGATTAGTTGTATGTGTATGTACTGTTAAAATAAAAATGTTAGTTTTAAATTCTTCTGCCTTGTATAGTTATTGATAGGCTTAGGCACGTAACACATGTAATTATTTCTATTTATAAGTTTACATTAATACTCAAATGCACACATTTATTTATGTAGAATTTACATGTGCTAAAAAAATTGAATTTATATACCAATATAAACACTTGTCTATATATGTATGTACAGTTGTACACATATTTTTATGGATTGATATGTTACATGCAATATAATATACCAATATATGCAAGTGATTTATTTCATATATTCCTACATATATATATAGCATTGTATAACGTATATATTACGTCGCTAATGACGTATTTAGTACGTTACTAATACTACATAAGCCTAACATAACGTGGGAAATCCTACCTTTACCTAAAAAATAAGGTGGACTATAGAGACCACCCTAAATCGTTATAAATCCCACCTTAGAATGAGGGAGGGATAATGCACCTTTAAGGTGGATTATCACACCTAAGAATCCGGGTGGTCTATTACACCTTAGGGGTGGGTTTTAACACCTTCAAAGATGGTGTTAAAACTACACCTTATGGTTGGGTTTTAACACCTTCAAAAGAGGGAGGGATAACGCACCTTTAAAGTGGATTATCGCACCTAAGAGTCAAGGTGGTCTATTACACCTTAGGGGTGGGTTTTAACACCTTCAAAGATGGTGTTTAAACTACACCTTAGGGGTGGGTTTTAACACCTTCAAATGAGGGAGGGATAACGCACCTTTGAGGTGGATTATCGCACCTAAGAGTCAGGGTGGTCTATTACACCTTAGGGGTGGGTTTTAACACCTTCAAAGATGGTGTTTAAACTACACCTTAGGGGTGGGTTTTAACACCTTCAAATGAGGGAGGGATAACGCACCTTTGAGGTGGATTATCGCACCTAAGAGTCAGGGTGGTCTATTACACCTTAGGGGTGGGTTTTAACACCCTCAAAGAAGGTGTTAAAACCCACCCCTAAGGTGTAACGAACTAGGGTGTGATATCCCACCAAGCATATAAGGTGGCTATTCCCACGTTTACCTAAAAATAGGGTGGGCTATAGAGACCACCCTAAATGGTGGGATTTTCCCACCATTTCCGGTAACAGTGTAGAGAATAACATCTCATTTTGATGATGTGCAGTATATTATAGTCTTACAATTATGTGAGAAGGTAGCACCATTGTATTGTATTGTATTGTATATGGGCATTTATAAAGCGCCTCTCGCGGTATAGACCATTCAGAGGCGCTTCCAGTGCGCGAGACCCCGAGAGAAAAAGCACCATAGATGTTTGACGCCTATAAGGAGGAACATTTGCATTCTCTACATAAGACTGCCTATTCTCCAAGTATCCTGACATGAAAGTGGTCAAATGTAAATATTCATTGGTATCCCAGCACTTCTATAGCATTTTTTTTATCTCAAACTAAAACTGTTTCAATCTCTAAGTATATGTGGAATAATACTTCAGCAAAGGTGAGCAACTAAATCGTCAGGTGGAGAAAATCGATGGCTAGAACAATGCTCTAGAAATTCTGTCTCTATTTCAAGCAATTTGTCACATATACCACATCCAAAAGATTTTGATAAATGCGCTTTTGCATCTACAGGAGATTTGAATTTGCCAATATACAGACATGCTCCATCTCTAATTTGTGGCAAAGGATCTGCAATTCCATTAGAATCCGAACACATGGTTTTTGAGAAACGTTGATTTGGTTTATCAATAACGCCAGCACTACTAAATGTGACGAAATCATCAGATACGTTAGAAATTACTTTACTTCCCATTTTACAATCCTGTAGCTGTGTTCCTGCATGGAGTTTAAACTGCTTCGAAGAAGAACTGCACTTGGTATAACGTTCACTGTGGACGTGTTGCTTCTCAGTTGCACGAGTTCTTGTGTGTCTCTTTAGCTGTACAATGTGTGAGAATCCTTTATTACAAACCTGACATATGTATGGTTTCTCTCCTGTATGAGTTCTCATATGAGTCCTTAGAGAACTGATACTTGCAAATGGTTTCTGACATAACTGGCACCTGTATGATTTTTTACCAGTATGGGTTATCATGTGCATTTTCAGATTACCACGTTCACTAAATGATTTCTGACATAGCTTGCAGCTGTATGGTTTTTCGCCAGTATGGGTTCTCGTATGCGTTTTCAAATGACTGCCTTCAGTAAATGTTTTCTGACAGAACTGGCATCTGTATGGTTTGTCACCAGGATGGGTTCTTATGTGATTTTTGAGATCACTACCGTCATTAAATGATTTCTGACATATATGACATTTGTATGGTTTTTCATCAGTATGGGTTCTTTTATGCCTTTTCAGATTACCAACTTGACCAAACGCTTTCTGACATAACTGGCACCTGTATGGTTTTTCACCAGTATGGGTTCTCATGTGATCTTTGAGAGCACTACCTGCATTAAATGATTTCTGACACAGATGGCATCTGTATGGTTTTTCATCAGTATGGGTTCTCGTATGCGTTTTCAGAGTACTACGTTGAGCAAAAGTTTTCTCACATAACTGGCACCTGTATGGTTTCTCACCAGTATGGGTTCTTATGTGATTTTTGAGAGCACTACGTTCTGTAAATGATTTCTGACACAGATGGCATATGTATGGTTTTTCATTAGTATGGGTTCTCGTATGCGTTTTCAGATGACTAACTCGACGAAACGTTTTCTTACATAACTGGCACATGAATGGTTTTTCATCAGTATGGGTTCTCGTATGCGTTTTCAGAGTACTACGTTGAGCAAAAGTTTTCTCACATAACTGGCACCTGTATGGTTTTTCACCAGTATGGGTTCTCATGTGATCTTTGAGAGCACTACCTGCATTAAATGATTTCTGACACAGATGGCATCTGTATGGTTTTTCATCAGTATGGGTTCTCGTATGCGTTTTCAGAGTACTACGTTGAGCAAAAGTTTTCTCACATAACTGGCACCTGTATGGTTTCTCACCAGTATGGGTTCTTATGTGATTTTTGAGAGCACTACGTTCTGTAAATGATTTCTGACATAGATGGCATATGTATGGTTTTTCATTAGTATGGGTTCTCGTATGCGTTTTCAGATTACCAAATTGACCAAACGTTTTCTGACATAACTGGCACCTGTATGGTTTTTCACCAGTATGGGTTCTCATATGCGTCTTCAGATTACAATCTTTAGCAAATGATTTCTGACTTAGCTGGCACCTGTATGGTTTTTCACCAGTATGACTTCTGATGTGATTTTTGAGAGCACTATGCTCTTTAAATGATTTCTGACATAGATCACATCTGTATGGTGTTTCATCAGTATGGGTTCTCTGATGACTTTTCAGATTACTAACTTGACAGAACGTTTCCTGACATAACTTGCACCGGTATGGTTTTTCACCAGTATGGGTTCTCATGTCTATTCTGAGAGCACTACCTGTATTAAGTGATTGCTGATACAGATGGCATCTGTGCGATTTTGCACCAGTATGGGTTGTCATATTTGTCATCAGGCTACCCACTTAACCCTTGATCCACGAGCTAAAAGTACTAAATGTGACTGGGAAAAAATGCAGTTCGTCGTTAAAGTATTAATTGATTACTTCAGTTTTTATCTGGTTAGGTTCTTTGATGCTTGTGTAAACTGTTTCTGCAATTGTTGTTTTTGTAGCCTTTCCAAAACCATCAGTGTCCAGATTTTAACCGAAGATGAAATAGCTGACATTCATAAAAGTTGTAGATAGATAAATGTTCTCAACGAAGATTATTGAAATGTAGACCTCCTGTCACAACTGCACTTTAGGCTCTATTAGAATGTAGATTGTCTTCTTGATGCACTTCCTGAAAAGAACAGTACAGTATTTAATGTTTTAAATGTTTCAAAAATATAAAACATATCTCATTCCTGCTCAATACAGTCGTATTAATGAGAAGGCGCAGTTCCAGGAATTCTTTAAATATGTTTGTCCTAAGAATTTGCCTTGCTGAAACCCTTCTCGAAACAGAACGGCATGTCGCGTGGCGTGCTGTATTTCTAAGTACACCACTCCTCGGAAAGTAAACTAAAATCACGTCAAGCTTAAATCACATCTTCACAGTACCTTCCAAACTAGCACAGTTGAAACATGGTAAATTCATAAACAGGCTATTTCATTATCTTTTAGAAGATCTGAATTAAAACTGCCAACTTAAATATGCACAAAAAGACTTCAGAGGTAAAAAAGACAAAAGTCTTAAATGTTTGGTATATGTTGCTGCTTAATCAAAAAGACAAAAGTCTTAAATGTTTGGTATAGGTTGCTGCTTAGCCTATGTATAAAGTTCTGTTACTGAAAAAGATCAGAACGCAAACTTCTTTAAACATATACTGTAATTTATTATTTTATCACTTTATGTCACAAGTGCGATTTAGAAAACGCAAACTCTATATTTAAATCTTTGAGGTATGCAATTTTTCTTACATTCTCCATGTCATGGCAGTGCAAAGCATGGTCAATAGCTAATCCAAAACTGTAATCCTTCACTCGAAAACATTAACATTGCTTATGGCTATAGTTGTGTTACATAGTTTAGGTTTGAGCCTAGATCTTCTCTAATCCATTACAACATAGTTGTAAAAAACGATAAAAACTAAATAAAAAACGATAAGAAACGTCGTTTTTAAAAAAAAAAAAAACGGGAAAAAACGACAAAAGAAAATAATTAGACTTTCTCGCATCTTGTAGGCTCTACTGCAATTTAAAATTTAAAACCTTCTTTACTGGATTTAATTAGCAAATAGCACAACTTTTTAGTAAACACTAAATAACATCAATCTGCAACAATTATTTTATTTCTTATAAGTTTGGTTTAATAAGAAATTGAGAAACTAAAAAAAATTGAAATCTTTTAAAATTTAAATTGTAAACATAAGTCCACATAAGTCCATGCTGACTAAACTAACAAAAAATTATTAAAAACTAAAGTTCGTAGGAATAGATTATATACTGTAAACTTTCTCACAGTAAATGCATTTCAATTTAGCCAATGCTTAGCTTTTGTCTTTCTTGTTTATCAAAGTAATGTGAATCCATACCGCACCCTTTTCTTTTGGCATTTGGATAACTTAGAAATAACTTTTTAAATTACGAAATGTGACGAAATCATCAGATACGTTAGAAATTACTTTACTTCCCATTTTACAATCCTGTGGCTGTGTTCCTGCATGGAGTTTAAACTGCTTCGATGGGTTCTTATGTGATTTTTGAGACCACTACCGTCATTAAATGATTTCTGACATAGATGACATTTGTATGGTTTTTCATCAGTATGGGTTCTTTTATGCCTTTTCAGATTACCAACTTGACCAAACGTTTTCTGACATAACTGGCACCTGTATGGTTTTTCACCAGTATGGTTTCTTATGTGACTTTTGAGAGCACTACCATCATTAAATGATTTCTGACATAGCTTGCACCTGTATGATTTTTCCTCACTATGGGTTCTTGTATGCGTTTTCAGAATACTACCTTGAGCAAACGTATTCTGACATAACTGGCATCTGTGTGGTTTTTCACCACTATGAGTTCTCATGTGCTTTTTCAGAGTACTGGCTTGAATAAATGATTTCTAACATTGCTGGCACTTGTACGGTGTTTCGCCAGTATGAGTTCTCATGTGCTTTTTCAGAGTATTGCCTTGAATACATGATTTCTTACATTGCTTGCACGTGTACGGTGTTTCGCCAGTATGCGTTTTCATATTCCTCACCACTTAACCCTTTATCCATATGTTTAAAAAATATAAAACATAATTTCATTGCCGCTCATTACAGTAGGATGACTGTTCTCCATTCGTATTAATGAGAAGGCACAGCTCCAGAAATTCTTTAGCTATATTTTGTGCTAAGAAATTGCCTCGCTTAAGCCCTTCTGAAAACAGACTGGCCTGACATCTGAGGTGGTGTACTTCTAAGTACACCACTCCACGAAAAGATAATTAAGATCATGCCACTTTTAAATCACATCTTCACAGTAGTTTCCAAACTAGCATAGTTGAAACATGGTAAATTTGTGAACTGGCGATCACATTATCTTTTAGCAGTGTTATTTTAGTTCCAGCATTAATTTCGATTCCAGTTCTTATTTTATTCCACTGCTATCATTTTAGTTCTAGTTCCTCTTAAGAAATAAATTTTATTCTCATTCTAGTTCCACTTCCTCTTTATAATTAATTTTAGTTCCAGTTCTATGTCCACAAAAAAATACTTGTAGTTCCACTTCCTAATCCACTTACAGTTCTCACAGTTCTAACATGAAAGGTTAATGTCTGTCGGACAATGTGAATTCGACTGTTAATAAAACAGTTTATAGGCAAACACCCTAAAAAGTTACCAGTCAATTATTTTAAGAATTAATTTTTATTTTATTCCGTTCCTCGTTCTAGAGAAGTATTGAAAATTTTTTTCCTATTCTATTCTCGCTCTACATTTATTTTTCGTTCCAGTTTTCGTTCCGTAGAACTAATTTTCAATAATTATTCCTATTCTATTCTATGGAACGAAAATAACACTGTCTTTTAGAAGATCAGATTTAAAACTGCCAACTCATACATGCACAAACTGACTTCAGAGATAAAAAAGACAAAAGTCTTAAATGTTTGGTATATGTTGCTGCTTAATAAAACACAATAGCCTAAGTGTAACTGTTATTGAAACAGATCAAACAGGTAACTTCTTTAAACATATACTCTAATTTATTTTTTATTTCACATTAAGTCACACGTGCGATTCAGAAAAAGCATACTTTGTTTTGAATTTTTTCAGATTAGAAATTTTTCTTGCATTTTCCATGTCAAGGCACTGCAATGTGTGGTCAATAGCTACTCCAAATTGTGAATCCTTCATTCGAAGACATTAACACTGCTTACAGCTATAGTTGTGTAATACAGTTTTGTTATTAGTTTTTATAGTTGTGTTATACATTTTTGTCATTTTTGTGTAAAAAATCACTGCACTGATTTCCTATTCAGCAGAACATTTCATTCAACTTCTGTCTTATGGTCTAGTAAACTCTGAACTGTGGCCAAGCACATTACTTAAAATCAGTCATCACTATTTCACAGCATCATTAGATAGCTATTCTTGGTCAAATCTGAAACAACTGCATTACGTGAATGAGCGTTTTCAGTTGTTGGTCCTAAATTTGACAATTCCCTCCCTGTATCTACTCTTTCTGCCCAGTCCCTTATGTACTCCACTTAATCCCCTGGTAGAGTCATCTACAAAATGGGCAGATATAGGTAGAAATTCGCTTGCTTTACCTACAGAGGGGTAGAAGAGGAGCACTACCACAGTCAATTAAGGGGCAAACTGTTGCAAATAGTCAGAAAATTGTAGAGTGTCTCATTTTACCTATATGATTACAGCTAAAATTACACTAGCTGTACAATGTTGGAGGAAGATCAGATGCCCATGAAGAGGACTTGGCATCTGATCACATAGGTTGAGGCTAACTGCATATCCGTGACTACCTATTAGGGTTACATTAAGCAGCTTCTCAGAACATGTAAAATTGGAACATATTCATTAGCTACCTGCTTCAAAATTGAATTGGCTGAAAATCTAAAAAGTCGTGCATATTATTTTAAAATAAGACAGTTTGAATAGCTGAAAATTTAGAATTTGGTCTACTTTACTGTCCACCATCATTTATGTTATCTCTTTATCAGTGATGGGCAATAGTTAACTAAAAAGTTGCTAACTTTTAGTTTAACTAAAAAAATTTAGTTAAGGAAGAAGTTTAACTACAAAAATAGTTTAGTTAAAACCATAGTTTAACAAAAAAATTTTAGTTGCCAACTAAAAAGTTTGACTAAAAAAATCAGCAATATGCAACTATTTTCCCCGAGTGAACATTGAACACTGTCAGCAAAAAACATTTTAACACTGCATGATTTTAGCATTAACAGCCTGTGTTTTCAAATTCATACACTACTTACAGTACACATGTAACTGTATGCCAGAACAGTACACACTGCATAGTTTGAAGGTGAAATTGTCATTGATGCTTTGCATTATTACAGTTCACTTAACGTCTTTTATTGTGAAAATGTTTGTTGTAAAAAGTTTGAAAAAAGTTGGAAAAAGTTTAACTACTTTTTTTAGTTTAGTTAACTAATTTCCAAAATCAGTTGCCAACTTTAGTTAAACTATTTTTTATTTGGAAAATAGTTATAGTTTAACTAAAAAAAGTAGTTTAGTGCCCATCACTGCTCCTTATTAAACTTTCATGTTGAGACTGTGTAGAATTTAATCAATGTGCGAGATGCAACAGAGTTAGAATTGCCGCACGTCTGTATGCAATGATGTCAAAATATCACAGATATTAACTTGACTAAATCCTCTTTATGTGACTATCAGAGCAATTTTGATTTGGTAGTTTTTCTTTCTTTACGCACACAAAAATTCTGCCATCAACGTTTACATCTGAAGTTCCAACCATGCACTCAGAAAACATTAATACTTGTCTGAATTGTGTGTGCCACATTTATACATAAGAATGAAAAAAAGCTTTCATTGACAAAACAAGAGAACCTGATATCATTTCAATTCTCATAATTTTATAGTTACAGTGATATTAGAAAGAATTCAACAGATCTGAGATCATAATTATGTTGCCTAGATCAGGTTGATTTTATATCAAATGACTGAAATCTACCTCTGCATTGAGTAAGTGAAGATCCCATTCAGTTGCTTCTAGATCTTCTGGAAAATTACATCCTAAGACACAATGCATATGTTAGAATTCAACAGCACCAATAATGTTATGCACTTATCCAATCACAGGCAGCAACTAATGGTAACAAGTGATGGGCATCATTTGGGGGCTGAAAGAATTATGCACCAGTTGAAGTGTTCACTGCAAGCTAATATAATTTAGCGAAAATCTCTGCAGCTCCACCTAAAACACTGCAGCTCCACTGCATCAGTTAAATATGGATTGGGCATATCACCCTTGTTCTCAGAGTTTTATACACTATTACTAGGCAGATTACTTGTATATTTCATTTCACTTACATGTTTAAGCAACGCTGTAGTTATAATTTCAAAAAAATCCTCTAAATGTATAAACTAATAATTGCTATAAGTTATAATACTAAGATATATAAAGCATATTAAAATTATTGCAATTGAAAAACAAGCATTTGCTAATTGGTATTATACAACCCTCACATCATTAAATAAGAATTACGAGGTCATTTATATTAAACATGTATTATTTAATTCATTCATTCCCTGTCAACAATCTCTCTGTAGGATATAAGTTCAGCGTTAATCAAGTCCGAAGATAAATCACAATCATGGTTCACGATCTTCCAGCTTCTAGTTTCAGTTATATATTTATTGATTGATATTTCAGCTCAAACCAGAAGCTGGATGAGCGATGAAAAGTTTATAGTATGATTCAAACATAGATAGAAGCTGGATGGCCTATGAGAATAGAGCTAAAAGCAGAAGCTTGATCAGCGATGAAAATAGAGATCAGATCAGAAGCTGGATTATCGTAGAATATATATAACTGAAACTAGAAGCTGGATGAGCGATGGAAATAGATTGTGAACCATTTGTCGTGAACCATTTGTCCGTGAACCATTTGTCGTGACACCGATACAAGGAACTGCGTCTAACGACATATATTGGTGTTAGTCAGAATGACGTCCGGGTCAACCCGAATCCCCGAAACCCGAATCTCCGAAAACGCTGAAAATACACAAAATCCCGATTTCCCGAAAACGGTTTTATAGAAAGCGGCCGAACTCTGGAAAACGTCAAAGTTAGATTGTAATCTCTTATGCATGACATAGACCTTGATGTATCTCGATATACTGCCTATTCACCTGTTTATTTGTAATTTTAGTCTAAAATCGATTTCGGGGATTCGGCCGAAATTCGTTTCGGGGTTTCGGGGATTCGGGCCGAACCCTGACGTCCACCCATCGCCTGCATGCTATAAAATATTAAGATCAAACCATAATATTAAAGAAACCATCTCGACGGCCTTGGTACGTAGCTATAAGATGTCGTTAAACAATGAATTAATAATAATATTAGCAACTCTCTCATTGACCTTGGTGTCGTTAATTAAATGTGTTTGTACATTAAAATATATGCAGAGATTAATAAAATCTAAGCAGCTATGGCATTAAAGTCAAATTTTCCATAGTCTGTTTTATACTGTCATCGACACAAAATGGCGAGCGATTTTAGGCTCGCATGACTGCGAAAAGTAAGCAAGATCTGAGGAAAGTATATCCTGTCATCTAGCGAAAAATTTTTAACATGATACAGGAAATAAGGATTAAGGCGCATACAAATTATTAACACTTCCAATATTATCTAAGATCGCTATTTTTAACATTTAAATACCAAGCACTAGGAAGAAAGAAGTGACGAGACTATTTGAGAGCTGGCTCATTACAGTGCATTAACGCAATATGGTAGTACGCAGCAATCTAGCGTCCCATAAATGGGACGGGCAGTATAAAATTTCCAATAAATTCAAATCTTCAATAATTTGACAAGTATTTGATATCAAATTGTTTGTCAGATGCTAGACTACATTTATGGGCTGTTATTGGGCTACTTAATTAATATGTGCGCGAGTTGATGGCGTTTGTTTTTAGCAAAGACCTACCGTCGCTGGTTGTGAAATCTACGCGTATTAACTCTTAATTATTTCCGATATAATCAATAATTCTGCAAGTTCATCGTAATACACACGAAGGTCAGTATGTTTTTTAACTGTTTCAATAACTTTGTTAAATTTAAACAGTCAGTATGGAATTTTAGTGCTGCTTGACCTAGCGTCCCATTTATGGGACGCTAGGCACAAACGGGTGGGGCGTTTTGTATGACGCAGTTTCAAGCTTACAAAATTGCGTGCATGAATTTCTGAGTTATAATTATGTTCATTTGCATAATTTAAGTTGTCCTACACTATATATGTACCATCCTGTATTGCAGGCTCTTTATTAGATTTCTTGAATTGGTGAAATATGGGCCGATTAGACTTGTAAAGTGTAATATAGTTGTCAATTCGGGTTATGCAGTTTGGGTTTGAAAGTCTTTCAATTTGGACACATGCTTTGATTACAAACTACATAAATATATTTGATTTTTGTTGTTGTGAATTTAGCATGCTGAGACAGAAAGGATTTACTTTTCATCAAGTACTAGCAATGCAAGAAGACGTTGTCTTCACGCATGCAGATATATTCATCACACCGCCGTGGGATCAAATCTGTAGCGATGAGGATAGCGGTGGCGAAGATGAAGGCACGTGTCATAACCTGACTCAGACTCAACTAAAAGCCGAGGCAGTAGGAACTTTGACAAGAACACTTCAGGATTGATGGAGGTGATGAATCACACACAGTGTCCACATCAAGAGTGGCACCGATTGGGATGATTTCTCCACCGGCCAACTATTTGACTGCAGGTGTTTCTTCAGCAGAGACCTTGGCTCATGGTGGTGCAAGAGTGTTGGATACAGCCAAGATTTCAACCACCAATGGTTTTAGGTGAAGACTGTCCAAGTCATATACTTCGGCAGAGATCTCACCATCTAGCTATTGGACTCCTGAAACTGTCAGCATGTCAGCCATCAGTTCACGGTGAAGAATGTTGAATGTTGTTGCGTCTTTGCGAATTCCTTGATAGTGGTATGTCAACCACGATGAATACTGCAGCGAGGACTTCATCGGACAGCAACTAATCCTACCACGGCGACGAAAGGCACAACTGACCGTGAATCATACGACAAAGGCAACAAGCCAGAGAAGAAATGGGTGAAAAAGACATGCCCAAAGCTGTAGTCGGCTGATCACATCCTTCTGAACCAGTATGCTAAAACCGACTGCTAGCCTACAACTTTGTTTGAGTGCTTTCTGGAGTAATCATACAGTTAGTTGAAATACGAACAAGTATAATTTTATGCAAAGAAGTGCTCAACACTCTGCCTACTCTGATAACTGTGTTCTCTATTTTGATAAATTTGTCACCAGCCTCCAACACCTCACGAGACTAAATATTCTTGCAACGGGAACAGTGCATGCAAATCGGATTGAAGATTGTACTATAAATTCTGTAGATAAATTTTAAATAATTGTCCGTTGAACAATAGAGCACAGATTGAACAGAGTCCAACAGTATTGTGACAAGATGGAATGACATATAGCTTTATGACCATGGCATCCAGCTGCCATGGGGTAGAACCAATAAGTTTCGATACCACTGTTACAGTGGTCGAAGGCTGCCAGTAAAGTTGTAACCATATTTGATCAGCCAATACAAGAACATCGGTGGAGTGGACCAGATGATCCAGAATATTGTCACTTGCTGCAACTCAGTTCGTTTGCACAAGTGGTGGTAGCCTCTCTTCATGTACCTAATGGATGTCACCATGCAGAATGCCTGGCTGATCTACAGGTTGACTCAATCAGCGAGTCATCAGTCAATGGGTCTGTGGCGGACCGGCCACAGGGCATGAATGCATGTTTTATCAATCATAGCTGTGTTGTTGACGCGTTATCGGGCGATATAATGCATCAGAGGGTATCAGCGGCCGATGCGTGAATGGTAGCGCTAACGTGATATTAAAATCGATTAATATTTGAGTTGTAGCTAATTTTGCCATTTTAGCGATTTAGATTATTAATTAGTATAATTCAATACGCCTTTCGGTCCAATAAATAAGGCCCAAAGCTAGGGCGGCGCTTATTATCATTGGTAGATCTTTCTATCTTAGACACCTGTATTTGAGAAGGTGTGCGTAGGCTAGTATATAAGGAACAAGCCACGTTATAGTGTGGCGAGTGATGCATAGACCCTGCCTCACGGTGCATTGCTTATATCGTAGAGTGGCGATGTGTGCACTCTGCATATACACGACACGGTGCTTTAGTGTCGTTGGTTCGGCGAGTGATTCGTGATAAAGCGAGTGTTTCCCGGGTTCGGTTACGATATAATATTATATTTACAAGGCTAATCAGTGCGCTCCCGAGTGACAGCCGCTCCAAAGGCGGTTTGACCGGTGCTGGCAAAACGCCGATCCAACGGAGTAAGGGCCCACTCTGTTGTAGATCGCGAAAAGTACCGCGTCTGATCGTGGAAGGCTGATTCGGGGAAAGACCGATCGTGAGAATAAAGGCTCAGAGGTCTGTGTCGGTAAAGACCGGGGAAGGCGACCCCGGCGGTTCCGTTCGATAAAGACTGGGAAGCAGCCCCAGTCGGTGGCCGTTCGATAAAGACGGGAAAAGATCCCGTGAGGTGATATTTCGATACATACGGGGAAGACCCCGCAGTTGACCGTCAGAGATACACGGGCAAAGACCCGATAGTAGCCGTCAGAGTTATACGGGCAAAGACCCGGTGTTGACTGTCAGAGATACACGGGCAAAGACCCGGTAGTAGCCGTCAGAGTTATACGGGCAAAGACCAGGTGTTGACCGGTAGAGATACACGGGCAACGTTTCCGCTGTTGACCGTCGGATATACACGCGGAAAGGCCCCGCAGTTGACCGTCTGAGATACACGGGCAAAGACCCGGTGGTGATAACTCAGTTAAAGTATCGTCCATAAAAGCTGAGCAGTGCGATCCCGAGTTACAGCAAAAACTAATCACTCTTGGGTATTGGATTGACCGCCGATTCGACAGGTTTGGGGCCCACCCTGCCGTTAGATCGCGAGCCGGTCTGAATCCCGATTGTGGAAGTTTAACGGGCTGAACAAACCTGGGGGAGAGACGATCGTGAGAGATATAGAAAACACAGGTCTGTATCGGTAAAGTGCGGAGAAACATTCCGCTGGTGACGTCCGGTGAAGTACCGGAGCGATCTTGTTGAAGCTGTTCGATAACATCGGGGAACTACCGGTAAATTTTCCATTCGCGGTCACCGCTTTTGGTTCCCTTGCAGTCATAGTTACTCCCGCGGTTTACCGGCAAATATCCGTCCGGGAGACTAACCGGACGATCCGACCGTTGTGTGTTACGGTGTTCGGGACAGTTCCCACGGGGGAAAGATACACAGGTCTGTGTGCAATAACGGGGTAAATTTACTGATATTTACCCACAGATACCGTTAGCAGAATCGAGTGTGAGTACGAGTCTGTGCGCTCCCGGAAAAGACACAACTGTTACGTTCTCTAATGGATTCAGAGAGTCAGGTTCAAGAGATACGGCTTGTGGAGTAAGGGCCCACTCTACTGCTCAGGTCTCGAGACAGACTAATTCTGAATAGTGGGAAGATAAAAGGTTGTGTAGACGGGTAGGGATACGCCGCAACGAGAGGCTGCAGCGGGTCAGATCCCAGGGTGAAGAGTACGCGAGTTCCAGGTAAACGGTAGAATAAATCAGACCAGGAGATTAACCGCAGAGCTCAGGTCGGGTATTCGGGTGCCAAGGTCCGGCGGAGATTAATATCAAAGCTCGGGTCGGGTATTCGGGTACCCAGATCCGGCAGAGACACGTCCGCGGTTTCATAGCCGAAGTTCAGTTAGTCCCAAGGTGAAGAGTACGAGAGTCCCAGGTAAAAGGGACATTGAATCGGACCAAGAGTAAACGATACGTGAACTTTCGGGTAGTCGGGAACCCATGTTTGGAAGAGAGATGTCCGGGTTTTCCTAGCTGAAGTTCAGCTAGTCAGAGTCCCAAGGTGAAGTGTACGAGCGTCCCCAGGTAAAAGTGGCATTAACGCAGACCAAGAGAGCGACACGTGAAAGTCCGGGTAGTCGGATATCCAGGTAGAAACATATTTGCTCGTCGTAACACGCAGCTCTGAGAACTGACTGAAGTGCGAGGATGGGCCCCCTCGTGCGTAGGTCGGAACGAAGTTCTGTGTGTAGATAGCGAAGGTTAGAGAGAGGACCTTCCTATCAGAGTGCCATAGATGCCCTTACCGTTATCTTTCGAAGTAGAATTTATCATTGTGTTGGTCGATAATTGCCAACACAGAAGACGGGTAAGGAAACTTACTCCGTAAATGTGGTGCATGACAAAATATGTGTGAGGCCGGTATGCCCTGCACGGAAATGGAGCGAGAGACACGTGACGGTGGGAAGACAGTTGTCTAATGGACGGGTGCCTAAACGACATGACGAAGAGACGTACCATTGACAATTGCCCAATAGACCGGTGTCTAGGACGATGTGATGCAGAGACTCGTCGCATGTATTCCTTGTTTCCGATACTTAGAAAACGCTTGGTGTCCCTTATAAATGGCGAAAGTTCGAGTCACGAGATGTAGAATGGTACGTCAAGGTTTCATTCAGGCGGAGAGTAAAGGGAAGACCGTAGCTAAGAAGGCACACGAAGAGGGAAGACTCCTGCTGGTAAGAGAACGAACCCTGTTCTGAAGGACGGCCATCCTGCAGGACGTTGCCCATCCGGCGACCGCGGAAAAGAGCAGAGTCAGGCCCCGAGATAGAACGGTATAGTGTTGCCTATCTTAAGCGGCCAATCCTGAATCTCCTCTGATAGGAACGTTCACTGTGGGCAGAGATAGAGAACAGCCATTTTACGTTGAAAGTAGACAAGGCAGTGACTCGGGTGTGGCTCCAGACGGGCAGTGGGCTGGAGTCATCACCACCACGAAACCCGCCCGGCGCAACGAGAGTGCAGGCGTCCGGGCGGGTGCAGAACGCCACAGGTCAGCTGGAGTTCCAAAGCAGTGTCTGCAATGTGTTGGTTCTATCCCATGGCAGTTGGATGCCATAGTCTCAAAGCTATTGTCATTCCATAAGAGCTATTTTCTTGAACGCACAGCCATTGGCAGACCATCGGGGCGTACATAGCCACAGAGCTCCGATGGAGGTCCGGAAGGATGGCAAACACTATATCAAAGCAATTGAAACACAGAGAGTTTGTGCAGTCTGTAGTCTCAAGGTTTAAAAACAGTGCAGGAAGTGTAATGTTGCCCTGCACATTGACTGCTTTGAACAATCTCATGAAATCTAAGGGAAAACAGACAAATGGCATATTTGTACCATCGAAAGGAGACACTCAGTAACTGTTGTTTCTAAATATTATGCTCTGCTATTACAGGTTGGATTATTAATAGTACTATTAGTACCATTATATCATTCTCTAAAGCTAGTCAAATGCAAGTTTTGACAGTCAGTTTTGCTAACTAAATAGTTTGAGAACTGTAAGCAGGCAACTACCAGTATTGACACTCATGGATTAGTTGAGCAGTATGTGCAGTTTTCTTTATTTTGTTCTTATTATCCCTATTTACTGTTGACTTAGCTGTAAATATTTGTGGCTAGTGACCTTCTTGTTTGAATTAAACTGATGTGACTTTAATTTGATGCAAGAATGCAAGTTGTGGTTGCAAATACATGCTTATTAGTTCAGGCACCCTCTCGTGCCTAGCGTAAAAGTAGGTCAAATTCACATATTATACAAGTTTTGATGAAAATAATATTTTTCCCTATGTTTATACTATATATACAACAAATTAAAAGTGAATAAATATGATTTTGAAAAATCAGGCACTAATGGGTTAACAATTGATTCATTGGGCTAATTCATTCGTTGATAATTAAATAATTCATCTATTCGTTCATGCACAATTCGTACATTCATAGACATCTCGCTACAGGTATTTGTGTACATACGTGACATCGCTGCTGCCAAGCGTTTGAAAGCAATCATTTCACCCTTCGGGAGAAACAGGATATTCGCGTAAATAAACACATTAGATACATACGAATACAGACAGAACAAAAGAATGCTAGTCAACACTGCACAGCAAATAATCGCCTTCGTCACCATCATTATCATCATTATCCTCCTCCTCCTCCTCCTCCTCCTCCTCTTCATCATCAACATCACCATCGTCGTCGTCGTCGTCGTCATCATCATCATCATCATTATCATCTCTTTGCAGGCTCTTTTTTACCATCAAAATCATCAATGGAATGGCAAATGCAATGTGTGCGTTATAGAATCTCTTACAAGCTTATTGTTCAGGCAATCATTCAAACGAAATTGACAATCGCTAAAACACACAATCATTCAGTTGATCTGGTGTGCAATCAAGGAAACTCCACCGTTTTGGACGTAATGTTGATCCACCACGTACTAAATAAATAAATAAATAAATAAATTAAAGCTTAAAGCAAATTTAGAAAATAGCAACGAGTCTTAAGTGTTGTCCAACATTTTTAGTATGTCGTACCTGTGTAAAAATAAACTTCAACCTGGAAATATGTTTACTGCTCCAATCAAGTAATGCAGCCATTAAATGTTACTGATATTCTACATCTACTACTACTTCTACTACTTCTTCTACTACTACTACTACTACTACTACTACTACTACTACTACTACTACTATTAGTAATATTATTGTTATTATTATTATTATTATTATTATTATTATTATTATTATTACTATAATTACTATTATTATTATTACTACTATTAATATTATTATAATTATTATTATTATTATTAATAGTAGTAGTAGGGTTAGCCTATTATTACTATTATTATTACTATTATTATTATTATTATTATTATTATTATTATTATTATTATTATTATTATTATTATTATTATTATTATCATTATCATTATTATTATTATTATTATTATTATTGCTATTATTATTATTATTATTATTACTACTACTACTACTACTACTACTACTACTACTACTACTACTACTACTACTACTACTACTACTACTACTACTACTACTACTACTACTACTACTATTGCAGTTACCATGGGACACCAATAGATGGCAGAACACGAGCACCAAGAACGTCTTCATCTGATATATTTCAATATTGCAAAATCAGGAGGAGTTAGTATCACGTGGCCTAGTACTGTTGTAGTTATACAAGCACGGATTTTTAAGGCCGGAATAGTGATGTGAAAATGAGCCATATTAAGTAATTATTCTCTACACGTCGGAGTCAAGATCATCGGCTAAAATTCAAAAGTCTTAATAAGTTTTAAAATAAGAATTCGGAAAAATAACGGATAAGAAATCATTAATTCATTGTAGGTAATGTAACTGAATAAATGGCAGTACTATAATAATGCATATCATATATATTATTATATGAAGTCATATTAACCAGTAATTTTCAGAGCAGCTTAACGTTTTCCTTTACTAAATATCCGACCAGAAGCAATATTAGTTACATTCTAATTATAGTATAATTATTATACTATACTATTTCAGTCGGAAGAGGGGATAGATGGATGAAAACACAGAACTGCTTCCTATATGTCGACTTAGTCTTCTACTCCCTAAGGGGCGGCTTTAATGTGAGCGGAAGCCAATGTCATTACGTGTGTTCTACTGTATAAGATGTTCGTAGAGTGATTTAGTTTTTATACCAGCATTTAAGAATACAAATCATAGGCTAATATAGTCATCGATCAGTTCTCATCCCATGTTATAAAATAGTTAGGAATACACATTGCAATTTTTATCATGTTTTTCTATTGCCAACCTGTACGGTGAGTCCTGCGTGATTGCCAGTAAAACTGTGAATTCTATTCAAGCTCAATTCCGTTCATTCATATGTAGGCCTAGCCTATTCTATTTATTGAATGTGGCGAATAAGTTACTCATTTATTCACTTCTTACAGTAGGCCTGAGTAGGCCTAAGTATTCATCGAAGAAATTAGACCATATCTACCGCGTTCCAACCGTCGGGTTTACGACATCTGCATATAAGGCAAGGGGTATAATATCATTGAGTTTTGAATGACGAGGTCGTTTGTTTTATTACAGGCGACGTATCATGCTCTGATCGTAACAAATCGTTTTACTACCAATGAAATCTCACTTC
The DNA here is from genome assembly GCA_963556255.1 of Allolobophora icterica. Lineage (NCBI taxonomy): Eukaryota > Metazoa > Annelida > Clitellata > Crassiclitellata > Lumbricidae > Allolobophora > Allolobophora icterica. Next base: position 44,098,841 of record OY744613.1, read on the forward strand.
AAGAATTTCTTTCAACGTCAACATGTGCATGCTACAAAATGGTATATATATATATATATATATATATATATATATAACCAGGGACACAATTATATATATATATATAATTTTATTATATATATAATAAAATTATATATATAGGCCCCTATAATAAAATTATATATATAATTTTATTATATATATGATGACTTTTTTTATAAGAAAGCAGACTCGCGCTTCGTTTATGTCTATCGAAGAACACCTTCGTTTGTTTGCCATTCAAGTTTTATCCAGCTTTTATGCGTCATCGTCACACAACGTCTTTCTTAGCGACTGTCAGCTGCCTTCGATTTCTGAAGGGTGTTTCGAACGGTCGACTTGTGTCGTCTAACTCTATGGCTGCTTGTATTCACACTCTACAGCCCATTCCTCCTCTCTTATCTACGACTGGCACTGCCGCACTGTTTTTCCTGCAGCTAAGTTTGTATACACCATAGCTGTCTGTGCACCTCGCATATACTGCACAGGTGTGTATGCAGATATTAGTTTATTACTGGGTTCAATGCCGTTGTTGTTAATCACATGTCTGCGGAGGTGAGATTGTTTATCATTCGGATATCTTACTATCAAATCTGCCAATGCCAGGATCATCACTGTCAATCCACAGCGAAATTGATAATCGTTTTAACGATTGTCACACAATGGACTTCTCGCGTATGTTTAGTGGGATCGATTTCTTCTCCTCTACCTTGCTTCGTGGCAATTAGGATCTCGACCTACCGTCTATCAGACCTCTTTACTTCCAGCACTCTTGGTAGGTTATCTATGATATACAATGCTTTGTAAAATTGTTCAGCATCAATTCTTACATCTAAACTCTAAGGGAGATTCAGAAATGTCTTTGACTTATCTATCTTGCAAGCTTAACAAGAATTGACTCGCAAGGGGCGATCAGGCGTTTGCTTAGAATTTAGCCGCAAAAACTGTTTAGTTCTAGCGCGTCCCTGTACATCCGAACTTTGACGCTGCAATCCTTTGGCCCGTGGTGTGGGACATGGAGTTAACCTTCGTATTTTGCTATCCTTTGGCTGGTGTGATTTATTTACCAGACTGCTTCGGGATGCCCAGCAGGTCAGTAGGTCTAAGTCTACTAGTGCAGTGGCATTTCCAAAATGGCAGTGCGACTGGCTGTACAATAGTAGGCTAATAAAAGAAATCCTTTTAAGGCGTTCGGGTATGTAAAATTTATGCCTGTTAAAATGTTGATGGTTATTCGTAATCGTAATCTCGTTATTTCTACAGCGCCCACAAAGCAGTCTCGGGACCAACATAATCACAGGCGCTCAGTCAAAACATTATCGATAGGCGTGGAATGAAATCAGTTCCTGATCAAGATCCAACAGGGTTCAAGAAGAGGAATCGGGGTGATAGTAGGCCTATTTGTATGTGTGTATGTATGCATGTATATATGTATGTATGCATGTATTTATCTTTTCGTGTATGTAAACGTTTGTATCTATCTAGGAATATGAGTATGAATGTTCGAAAATGAAGGTGGATATAAATATGAGGAACAATACTAACTATAAAAATATGACTGGACACTACATGCCCTTGTTGGCAGCGCTCATAGTAGTCCAACCCTTTTTACTGGATGGCCTTGCAAAATATAGGATAAGTTATTTGCCCACACTTATCGCTCTCGCTGAGCAGTGGGCTTAGTCCCATCGTAAGATGAGAATCTATCTTAATGTTTTTCATTGTGTGGGTTTGCTCATGTGCGGAGAATTTCTCACTTATAGCTGCCTGCAAATGTTCCTTTTTCATTTGCTTTGAACTGTAAGATATGGATGTCTGGTTAGCTACCTGTAGTTAAATATCATTATTATTATTATAATTATTATTATTATTATTATTATTATTATTATTATTATTATTATTATTATTATTATTATTATTATTATTATTATTATTATTATTATTCGTTTATTGACACGTTGGCAAACCGCAACATGGTACATGAACATGACTAATTAGACAAAATAAAAAAATATAAAGTTTAGCTCGACAACCATAATCACATAAATTTGTAGCAGGTACCAGTTAAGCGACTATTTAAGGGCAAAGTACAAAACTCTGGGGATGAAGTTAGAGTCATCCTTAGGAGGGAGTGAAAAGTCATGCGGTCGTTTACGTAATTTGTAATGTCGTTCTATCTTAGGGGGGAAATAGACCTCTTAGTACGTGGAATGGGTTTCGAGACACAGAGTCCATCAAACTTCTATCCATCCGCTCCATCAGCTGTTCAAAACTTGGTAGGGAGTCGCAGAGGAAACAGGCCCTTTTTGCCCTCCGCAGAAATCTGTTCAACCTCTCCCGGTCCGCAGCTGAGGTCCTCCCCCACTAGGCGGGCGACGCATACACCATACGAGAGATGGTGGTAGCTACATGTAACAACAGCAGTGTCTATAGGCTACTGTAGGCATCATAAAAATTGCTAACTTTGTTTGCGGAGCAATTTATTGATACAATTGACTCCCATCCAGAATTCTGCTCCGCCGGGGCTGGGCTGACATCACCGCTGAGTAGGTTTTGATGGGTGCTACATAAACGCCCTGGATGAGTGGAAGAATGAATGAATGGATGAATCAACGAACGATGGAGAAAGGAAAGAAGGGAGAAATGAAAGAAAGAAGGAAAGAAGGAAGGTAGGATGTAGGGAAGAAAGGCATAAATATGAGCTTGGCGCGTGAAATTGTCAGGTGGCTTCATGCATAGGTTTGCACAAAAGATTAAAACTGATATAATGTTTTGGTTCATGCATAAGTTTGTCCAACATAAGGTATGATGATGATTGCAGTTATTCTTGTGATGATGATGATGATGACGACGACGACGATGACGACGTCGATGATGATGATAACGATGATGAGAAAACGATACTATATTGTTCTTACAACTTCAGCTACAGTCAGCACAGACGTCATGCATGTTTGCAAACATTTTAATGTGCGTGTCATTGGTCATTACCTGGCGAAACTAATACCTGAATGCAGTGTTTGTATGATGGATGGGCTTCGGTACACAATGAATGAAAAGGGCGACGGACTATAAGGTCTTAGGTCAGTAGTAGAGTCGTAGAGCGAGCTGAAATATTCGGAGTATTCGAACAAAGATTCAGTTGGATGGACCGAAGAAGCGAAAAATGCATTTTTCAAAAGAATCGAGATCTACAATGCAACAAGACAGTCAAACAACACTTCTGTCCAATATCCTCTTGGAACCATATTCTTACCATCACCGAAGCACAGGGCTTCGTGGAACACACCTTAAGGAACGCTGGCTTATTCCATCATTCTCTGGCACAGTACTTTGGTCGATAATTATAGGCTTGACTATGACAAACGTATCTGCAATTTTGGAATGGTTGAATTATAAGGCAAAATAGGAGAGGGTGTCGTTTGCCACATTCCTACATCAAATATTATCTAAAGTTTGTAGTATTCAGTTAATGGTTTTTCATTCGGTTGAGCCATTCCGTAATGTCCTGAACTACGGAAAAAGTGCGTGCGTTTGACCTATATAACATTGGCTTACGACTTTTTAGATAGTTTTTCACGGTATAGTAGTAATAAGAGTAATGTCGACATATGATAGAAATGCTTTTGATGTCAACATAAACGTTGAAAGGACTCCCGTCATGACATTGTATGAAGCTAGAATCGGTTTTATTGCTGTTCGGCCTATACGTGCCAAATGGCGTTAACCTGCATCTTGTAGTGGCAAGCGAACATCCCCACACACATTCCACCTGTGTTCAGTGGTAGGTGTGCTAGAGAGCACATACATTCAAGCGTGCATGGATCTGTGTATGTATGTATGTATGCACGTTTATTAACTACCTTTCTAGAGTCTCTTCCACCATCCATTTTATATTATTTACAGACGACACGACCATCTACTATTCAATAACTCATGGGAAGCCCTTATAGAAGTAATAAATGGGGAATTGAATAAGGTAAATAACTGGTTTTTAGCAAATAAATCAACCCCTAATGCAGACAAAACGAACTAGGCCTACATTAGTTCTAAATCGCACAGGAAAATTAAACCGACAATAGGGAATGTAGCACTAGATGGGGTCACTGTTGCGAGAGCTGAATCCGTAAAGTTTCTCGGTGTGATTATAAATCAACATCTTACTTGGAAATCAAACATTGACTACATTGCTTCAAATGTGGCCAAAAATATTGGGATAATTTCTAAAGTCGCCAGGGTTCTCCCCAAAGATATCAAATTAAATCTCTATTAGGCCCACTCCTTGATATTTCCCTACTTAAGTTACTGCAATATCATTTGGGCCTCAAACTATGAATCACGCCTCCACAAGTTACATATACTGCAAAAAAAGCGGTAAGAATGATAAGCAACTCCTCATTTAGATACCATACATTGCCTATATTTAAAGTCTTCAAGGTCCTTAAATTAAAACAAATACGTATCTTTCAATTATTGGAAAACTATTCTATAGATATGTAAATAACGCCCTCCCAGTTTCATTCTCTGGTTACTTTGCGCTGGCTTCCACGGTGCATGAATAGGCCTATATAAAGTAAGTAAGTTAGTAAGTATATTCTTTATTGAACCACCTGCATGCGCACTGTGGTTAACAAACATCTTATGCAGTTAGAGGCATGAAACACAAGAAACAACATAAAATGGAAAGGACGCCAGCTAACTAGGTTAGGTATACATAGAAGTCCTAACAGCTGGATATGAATTTTACGGGTATAACATCCTAGTTAAGAAATTACGCGTCTGCCTTAGGAATCTTCCTGTTTTGCGAGCGGGGACGCAGGTCATAGGAACCGATTATGGGAGGGGGAGCAAGGGATGGAGAACGTGGCCAGGGTTGTGGAGCACCGCTGAAAAGAGAGCTCATTCAGCACTTGCACAAAGAATATCGAAGGATTCGAGGCTGGGCGGTAGATACCCATGCCGTATCAACCTCTTAACCAGCGCGCAAAGACGAGAGCGCTGCTCGACATTTGTGAAACCCCACCAGGCAGGAGAGGCATAAAGCAATCTAGCTAAGGTAGTTACTCGGACTGCATCATACAGGCGAGGCCCACTGAGACCGTGTGCGGTAAGGCATCGGAGGGCGTAGAGGGATTGGCCAGCCTTGGTGCACAATCGCTGGACGTGGGAGCCAAATCCCGAGCGGACGGATAGTGTCACCCCCAGGACAACCAGCTCAGAGACCCTGGCGATACCAGGTACTGGCGGGGGAAGGACTATTGACTTTGATCCAGGGCGCCTTAAAATCGCCTCTGGATTTTTCGCAATTGAGCATCAGGTTGCTAGAGGCAGCCCACCTGGTAATGTGTTCCAGCTCAGCTGCGGTGGTGAGAATGGCGGAGGCCGGGATCAGGAGGTAACTATCATCGGCGTATTTGAGTAACCGGTTTATTAGATTAATGGGCCGAAGACCTTTGATGGCTACCAGGAAGTGGAGCGGGCCGAGGCCAGAGCCTTGGGTGATACTGGCATTGATGGTGCAATAGGTAGAAATTATTCCTTGAAATTTGGTGCAATGCTGGCGGTCATGAAGGAGCGCAAGAATCCAGTTGTATAGGAAATCCGGTATAGGCATAGAAGCAAGCAGCTCGGCGAGAAGGGAGTGGCGGACCGTGTCAAAAGCACGGGCAAAATCAAGCGCCAATAGACGGACGTAGGGTTGATATTATCGTCTGTGGTAGTTTCCATCGCACAGGTGTCTAATAGACATGGTTTCAATCGATGGCGCAACAAAGGAAGATTCAACCAGATCAGCATCCAGAAGGTCATTCCGCTAAGACATGATGGAGGCGATTGATGCTTTGAGAATAATGATCACGGTGCAATAATATGTCATAGATTGTATTGGATAAGAATTTATATGACTAGATAAGATGTGAAAGCACATCAGTCCTGTGTTGCACATATCCGAAGTATCATAGCTGCATCTGTTAATTCCTCCTTGCTCATTAATTATTAATATCTAAGCGCATTATAAGTCTGATTAAAATCTAAAAATCTGAGAACAGTTCCATTTTTCACAACACATTCACTGCCATTCTTTCAAACTCATATTTCTTGACTAGTAGGCTTCGTGTCCAGTTCATCGTGCTTTTGGAACCGCCAGCGAATTACATTCTTTCACCGCAGTCTAGTTTGTTGTTGAAAAGATTCCTTACTAACTGCAATGACGGTATCAACACTTTCCATAATAAAGTAGAAAGGACATTTCAAATAACAGCATGGGTGCTCTAGAGTGTTGTTAATCCTGTAATTAAGTACCAACATTTCAATAGGCACAAATGTTACTTCCTCGAAATCGTAAACAATATTTAATAATTAAGAGTTGTGTATAGTTTGGAGACAGCATCAATAATACCTGACTGGAGTCCAATTAAATGTGCAGGTCTGGTTTTTCAATTTTGATGTTTTAATTTTTTTTCGGGTTTTGAAGTAGAACATAACGTTTCTAAGCGATTGACAAATGCAGTTGGTTTTCTGATTGAACTAGGAAGTGCCTGAGATGCATCTCATGCGTTTGAAAGTAGGTCATGAAAGGATCAGCACTCTTTGAAATTGAAGTCAATTGGTTTACCTGGTGAGAGATATAGGCTACAAGGTAAACTTAGTTGGGTTAGTTTTCAACAACAGACTAAATTGCGGTGAAAGACTGTGATTGGCTGCATCTGAAATTGGGTCATATCGCCAACCAATAGGAACCTCAAACGCATGGACACAGTAACGATGACACGGCTATGAATCCTTCTGGTAGGCTACACGTAATATTAAAATACATTTTAATGTTGCAGATATGATTTCGAATCAATTTTCATTGCCCTGCACGAGATAAATGTCACGTGTTCGAGAAATTAATGGAGAAGAAGTTTACACAGAGATTTGCAATATGTTCTGTTTGATTGTTATATTGTTTGATTGTTATATAATTATGTAATACGAAGTTATATCCTGTACTATCTTTTTGTACAACGCTGTGCGTTTGCTAACGCTTCTTATGAAAGAATATACTTACTTACTTACTTACTTACTTACTTACTTACTTACTTACTTACTTACTTACTTACTTACTTACTTACTTACTTACTTACTTACTTACTTACTTACTTACTTACTTACTTACTGTTCTCTCTCCCCGCCTTCTGCGGTCTGCTGATCGGCTTGATCTCCTTCTTCCCAGGGCTAGGACCGCCATGGCTCAACACTGTGTCTTTTCCATCCGTGGCCCTTCCGTATGGAATGACCTACAGTAACTCCTCTCCATCCGTGTTAAGATTTTGGTGGGGACCTCACCCTCTTCTCTCCGTTGCTTGAGGACTTTCCTTTTCCATCGGAGCTGTTACGCTGAGACGACCTCTGAATTGGCTATACTGTGAGCGGCACTTTAAATTCTTATATACGAAACGATACCATGTTACTATGTTACGGGGGACGCGGTGGTGTAGCGGTGTGTTCTGGGCCTTGTAACCGGAGGGTCGCAGTTTCGAATCTACCTCAAGCCACTGCGTAACGATCCAGCGCCATCGATGTTCTGTCGTATGGTCGTGCGCACTTCTGAACTTTGGAAGGAGGGCAATAACAAAATACAGTTGTATTGCATTGTTACTCATATGGTCCTATAGTCATTTTCAGCAAATCCAATGCAGAGCTGAACCAGGTCTCGTATTATTTTGTCCGCTTTGCGAGGGTTTTATGAAGCACGTCACACATGCTAGGCCTATTTTGAAATGATTCATATTGCTGAGTATATTAAACTTATCACGAAATATCTATTTTAGTGAAAGTTAAAGACTTAAAGTTAAGACAGATCAATAAATATATCGTTAACCTAAAATTAAGTTTAATTGTTTTCCGACAATACATCAATGGCGATGCAGTTGAGCTAGCTCAGGAGGTGGGTCAGGCAGGCCCGCCGACAGAGGGGGCAGAGCGACAAATGCCCAGGGGCCCTGCGATTTTGTAGGGGCCCTGGTCAGGCCCGAAAAAAACTTATGAAAAATATTACAATCAGTTGTACAAAGTTTATGATTTGTGCCTCTTAAAATATAATTATTATCTGACGCAATCAGTTTAAACTATAAGCATCCGAATAAAATCATAGCTGTACACAGTAGGCTATATACAAATATATCGTACGGTCGTTCCCGAACGTTTATTGTTTCATTTTTTGTTTGTTTTTTGTTTTGATTTTTATACGATCGTAAGATATTATATTTATATAAAGCCTAAAGATAGCGTAGAGGCCCGTGACTGTTCTGCCTAGGAGCCCGTGACTGCTCTGCCTATGGGTCCGTGACTGCTCTGCCTAGGGGTCCGAAATTTCTGTCGGCCGCCTTATGGTCAGGTGAGTGACCTACATACCGAGTCTCCAACATATCTGAAATCAAACAAAAACGAATTTTATAGGTGCTGTGTAATAAAAGTCTCGGGTGTCCTTATTGTCAGCGGTTTATTTTAATGCAGCTTTTATGACAGATACAATTCCTTGCTTTCAGTTAAAATCAATTCCTTTTGGTAGACATTAATGCTTCTGTGATGAATGATGGGAGACCACCTGCGCTTTTTCAGGTAAAAATTTGTCATTCCAACAGTTCTTCAATCGTTTACAAGTCGTCGACTAGCAAACAGGCATCGTTATTTTGTTCTCACTCAGTTTAATCAGAGTTGCTGTCTGCGCCGTTCCCGCTAATCTGTTAATGTGCGTATAATTATTTCAGAAGTGAAGCAACATGAAACTGAGTCTTTTGCTTCTGTCTTGTTTGGTGGTCTTGGAGTCAGCTGCGCTAGAGAGTCCAGTACCGAGCTTGAAGGATCAAAGGTCGCTAATCGACAAGCCTGAACTTTATTCGACTCAAGATCCTGATCAGTTGTTTAATTCTGTCAAAGAAATTTACGGTAAAGCTAATTTTAGCTGGATTTTAAATTACGCTATCAGACTAATGTTGCATAATTCACTGTGTCGCACCATATAAATAATAAAGTTAAGCAACATTTAAATTAAGATTTTTCTTCAAAAGTTCATCAACAGCGTTGCAGATTCAATGACAGTAGTCAAGAATCGATATAATCTGCTTCAACCTCAGGCAGAATTGAGAAAGAACCCTCAAAAAGTCCTTGTGTTAGCCTACTTACTTTGAATGCCATTCCGAAGTTAATGTCTAACCAAAGCTAAACTTCAGCGTTGCGTAGTTACAGTTCACACGTGTTTCTCATTTGTATCACTCATGACCACATTTCAGAGGTACATGTAAGAGAGACCTAGTAATGACGCAGTTGTTGTTATTACATCGACTTCTTTTTTCTCGACTTCCTAGTGTCCGTTCGATGATCCGGTGTCCTAGCTGTTTTGGTAATAACTTGACGTAGTAAACGGGTCTAGATCCTCAGTTTTTTCAACTGTTTCGTTATCATAACGTTAGAGTTTGGCAGTTGTCAAAATTTAATGTAAAAATGTAAATCGTCGATTTTGTCAAATAAAGTTGTCAATAAATTTCTCATCTTCGGACTGTGAGAGCTTTGCATTTATGCATACTCAATTCATAGTCTACGGCGGTTAAAACATGAGGAGATTTGAGTGCTGGGAGGCTCTATCGAAGGGCTGAGCTTGATTTGTAGAGAGACAGAGGTGGAACACGGTATTGGAAAACTGAGCCACAAAAACCAGTGACAATGAAACAACGGTGTTACAAGTCTGCACAACGAATTACCATGTCTTTGAGGCTCTCCCAGATTTATTCCTTCCTTTTTTCCTTAATACATTCATTCATGCGTTCATTCAGGGCGCTAGGTAGCTCTAATCAACCCAGGATGGACATGTCGACTATAGAGTCCAAAGTAACTGAGCTCTTCTGGCTATCGTATATAGCTACAAAGTTGCAACGATAATTATTATTAGTTCTCTTCACTCAAAGACAGCCCAGCCCAGACGAATCAGACTTCAGAATCAGAGGCAGTTGCATTACCAATTATTTACAACAACCATTGATAGTACGCAGAGGCGCCCGCAGGCTTGGAACGCACAGCTCTCTCGTAAACAAATAATATGGCCGATTGCCCGCTTTTCTACCATAGATATAAGTTGGAAAATTGAAATAGCTGCCAAAGGTAGAGTAGTGACAAGTGTAACAAAAAAAATTCAAGTTAGGTAACATCTAATGCTTAAACATGCCGTATTGTCGTTTAACAAAAATATCGATGCGATGCCTATTCCTTGTGTGGGTTTGATTTGGTGGGTGGACGCACGTGCGTCCAAAGCGTCACGCTGCGGGCGCCCCTGATAGTAGGGCCTACGTAACAGCCTTCCAGGAAGCTTACCATAGCCGCTGGTTACGAGTGTCATTACGGCAGATCAAAACTAATAAAGAATACCTAAGTAAATGTTTAATATCTCAAAATAGGAAGCAGAGGATGTGAGAAACCGTGTCTAAGATCTATGAGACATTAAGTTAATCCATGTAGGACAACATAATTGCGAAGTACTGCAGATATCACCATTAAAGCCTGCTTCGCTGCTTATGACGCCGCCAAATTCTTAGCTTAATGACGGAAATAAGTGCGTGCAAATAACTTGTTATGCATCACACGAGTACTCTCAGCAGGGTAGAACCATCAGTCGAAGGAGACTCATATATTTAGGACAGCCAAGCGAAAAGTTTAACGTTGTATGCCTGCGATGTACCTGATTCTAGGTAAACAGTACGGGAGCACAGAGGAAGAACAACATCGTCGGGATATCTTCAAAAGGAACTTGAAAGAAATAACAGCGAACAATGAACTCTACTCACAAGGCCTCAGTACTTTTACGATGGGGATAAATCAATTTTCCGACATGGTATCACATCATCTTATATTTTAAAATATCTACTGCAACAACTATATCAATTTTATCTGGTGCAATTAAGCACGTTATTTCTGTATGCTAAGCTGAGTTAGCCAGCTAGATAGAAGTTAGAGCCATGTTTGCTAATTGATGAAATTTCGTTCTAAATGAGCTTTAATACCACAGCGTCTAATTAACTATTAAACCAACTAATTGACTAAGTAAGTAACCAGCTAACACCTATCTTACTGGCTAACTTACTAGTTAACTAACAAACTGACTAGCATAACTTGGAACTAACCAGTCTCTGATTGTCATTATTTTTCCAATGCACATAAGAACCCTGGAAACTAGCAACTGCTTCTAATTCGGCTGATACTCGTCCAGTTAGTCATTTAGAATCTAGATAGTCAGTTAATAATAATATAATAATAATAATATTTATTCTTTAATTAAGCGCCTGCAAACGCACTGCGCTGTACATGTACATGTTATAATGCGATAAATCTTAACTACTAACAGAACAGACAGTCGATCAGTTAGTTAGTTGGTTAATGAGTCAGTCAGTAAGTGAGTCAGGAAGCAAGTTAGTTAGTTAGTTCACTAACTAGCTAGGTGAGTAGTTTGTTAGTTAATCAACAGTAAGTTTGTAACTCAGTTAGTCAGTTAGATAGTTTACTAGTAAGTTAGCCAGTTAGATAGAAGTTAGAGCCATGTTTGCTAATTGATGAAATTTCGTTCTAAATGAGCTTTAATACCACAGCGTCTAATTAACTATTAAACCAACTAATTGACTAAGTAAGTAACCAGCTAACACCTATCTTACTGGCTAACTTACTAGTTAACTAACAAACTGACTAACTCTGTTACTAACTTAAAAGTAGGATTTTCCGATTAGAACGGCATAAACAACTCTCGAGCTAGAGACGCAACAATTTTCTGGATTTTGTTACTTGTCTAAGAGCGGGAAGCTTCAATCGCATGCAAATCAAATGTACAAGAAAGCGAAATCTACAGCAAACTGAGAAACGCTGAGTCGTTCACTATTATAATAGAAGTCGAAACATATTAAACTACTTCAAAACGAAGTGAATGGTATTTGACAAAATGACAATATTGCACAACTTTACGCAAGAAGGCATTGCAGTGGTTCAGAAGACATGAAATTCTGCAAGAATACACTGCAAGCTAACCTGGAATGCTTGATAGCCTATACCTCCTGGCTTTCTCATAAACACTTTCATTTGTCCACCGAGATAAACCATTCCACAAGTCAAAAATTCTTGCAATGAACAATTTCTGCCATAATGTTCCTTTCGTTTTTTTGCCTGTTGACGACGTATATAATTATATTATAGCCTACGTCCAAAAATAGGCTTATCGCATATAAATTCCCCAGGGAAGGGGTTAACATTTTACTGTTGGACGATAGGATGCATTGTTTTCTCATTCACTTTTAGAACACCCTTGTCGTTTAAGAATTAAATAATGTATACCTATGCCCTCAGTCATGCATTTGCATGAGTGCAGCTCAAAACTTCACCATTCTTATTTTGTGTTTTGCTAACAGAAGCCTTCGGAAGTTGTGAAGTACAGAACGGGTTTCCTATCTTCAAATATATCAGAAGCATTAAATTCCACTGACTTCTATCTGTCTGATAGCAGTGATTCTCTTCCACTAGAAGTCGATTGGAGAGACAAAGGTTACGTTACCCCAGTTAAAGATCAGGTATTATTAAAATAAGCAATAATATAATTAACCACTGCAGCGCTGAGTATATACGCTATGGTTTGGTAATGCAGTGTTTAATGTAACCCTTCACATTGATATCTGCGGTAAGGTCTGCTCCTCTATTCCATTTTCACTTCTAATCTTGTCTCATCTTCCTGGTCTTGTCTAATCCTAAATTATCTCATCCGATCTTAGGGCCTATTTTGTCTTGGGAGGGAGGATAAATGAATGGTAACACTTACTTGAAGAGCATAAGATCTTGAAAGACGCGGCTCGATACCATTAAGCTCCATATAGGTAGACTCAGCCTTCCACTCCCTCGGGGTAGCTGTAAAATGAGAGGGCGCCTAACAGGCTGACAAGACGTGTGTTCTGCAAGATCTTGATAATTGTGCTGTCCTATGTTGCAATATTACTTACTGTAAAATCAAGTGTTAAACTGATCATTCGTTGTCAAGCCGTGCGCGCAGCAAAGAACCGTATACGTGTATGTATGTATGAATGCAGTGCCTTTTTCAGCCGGAACGCACCCTAACGGCGTTCCGGCACCTTTTTTCAGCTACTAGAAAATAATTCATTTCTTTTAGTAATAAAAACAATAAGTTAGTTATTTCAAATCAACTTCAGGGTTGTGAACTGTTTTCAGTGTTTATTGAGACCCCTCCAACCCCCAATCCCGTTTTTTCTCGGGATCTTAGCCCTTCCATAATTGTTCAGTTCCGGAACCTATTGTTCAGTTCCAGAGCCTCTTCTTCTAGAAAATGCACTGTATGAATGCATGAATATTTGTGAGTGTATGTGTGTATGTATGCATGTATGTATTTGTGTGTTGTGTGTAGCCTTTGACTGGTTGATAAGATTCTGTTGTGTTGTTTATGTACACAAATATATTATTTATTAAAACAATTTGATGTTTTTGCTCAAAATGATTATTTACGGACGGCGTTCAAGTCCTTTAGAAACGGATTTATTGACTGCCGACCCAGTATAGACGCTGAGTTTCATATCCAATTATTTAAAAATCTTTTGTGGACAATTCATCATTTTGTTTATGCAGGGGAGATGCGGATCTTGCTGGGCTTTCAGTGCCGTAAGTTGAAAAATTATGCTTTATTGTTGAATCTACTTGAAACTATTCCTTGAAATCGCAGTAAAGCCTTGTCCAGTGATCAGTTGATCTGTTCGTCCGCCCATCCATCCGTCCATCCATCCATCCATCCATGCATCCGTCCATCCATCCATCCATCCATCCACCCATCCATCCATCCATCTATCCATCCATCCATTCATCCATACACCCGTCCACTATCTTTTAGTCGTAATAGTAGACATTACTTCTAAAGCTGTACTCAAATCTAAACATAGGTCACTTAGTCTAGCTTGTTCACTAACCTGGGTTGTCCAGAAATATCGTATGAAGACCAAGCTCTTTTGTGTCGGGAATTTGAATAGATTGACTGCACGACATTCGCTTTTAGCTCGGCGCTCTGGAGGGACAACATTTCAAGAAGACAGGAATTCTGGTGGAACTGAGTGAACAGCAACTAGTCGACTGTTCGAGAGATTTCCTTAATCAAGGATGTGTCGGTGGCTTGCCTTCCTATGCGTTCAATTACATCGCTTCAAACGGTGGAGTCGACATTGACGAATCATATCCGTATTTAGCCAAAGTAAGCGTCTAATTTTCATGTAGTAGCAAAGCCATATGAAGTCTAAGCTTCTTCTTCTTCTTCTTCTTTCCCTTCAGGCTCGAATTAATTCCTCTTTGGAGAGGGTTCAGCCACTCGGATCCTTCTCTTCCACTTGTTTTTGAAGTCTAAGCATAGGAATATGAAGTCTAAGCATATGAATTTATTACTTGTAAGTGTTTATATTAGGGCTGTACCGAATAGTTGATTATCACTATTCGGCCGAATACGAATAATTGAACCAACTATTCGGCCGAATACGAATACTAATACGAATAGTGTATAAAATAGGTCTACCGACAACATTCAAAATTTCAAATGTAAGCAAAAGTTTCAGTTCAGTAAATTTAATACATGAACTTTAAGTAAGCAGTTAACTACATGTAATTTTTGCATCCTACTGCCAGTCTGTGTAAACTAGGAATGGAACTAATTTAACTAAACTTAGAAATTGTCACTTACTTAACGTTCACTCCACTCGCTATAGCAGCCGCATATGCAGAAATAGATGTCACGTGATCACTATTCGTATTCGGTCCGACCGCTACTATTCGGCCGATTACCGAATAGCTATTTGGCCCACTATTCGGCCCCGAAGCGAATACGAAGCGAATATTCGGTACAGCCCTAGTTTATATATGTAACTGTATACTTGCTATAGCGAATATTTAGGAATTTGCAAAAAAAACACTGCCAGCCTATTCGATGGAATGTTAAATGTCATCAAGATAAGATATATCGTCCATTGGAAGAACAATGCACAGAAAACTAAGGGTCATCAGCGAAGCGTCCACGCTCACGTGCGCAGCCTAATCAACAGATTCCCCCATATTGTTCAAAGTTTCTAATACAGCGAAGGAGGTCAACTAAGAAATTGACCTAGGTTAATGCGATGTTCAAAGTTCAATGCAAAATCAGATAAACAGAGTGTATGAATTATAAACAGTTCACATTCCTCCTAGGACCGGCCCCCTAGGACCGGTCCCGGGGGACTCAATTTTCTTATATAAGCGCTGTTCGCTAGATGAGAGGAGCTTTATGATTTGTTGGAGGTAGTAGGAGCTTTTACGATTAGTGAGAGGTAGTAGAAAAGCGTTCATGCTTTGTAAGCTTTTTGATTATTTGCTAGAGTAGCGACATTATTAGTTCAAGTGCTACTAGCTAAGAACATTTGAAGTAAACGAATTTGAGTTGAACATTAACTTCTATTTGGCAATTGACGAATGAAAAGAATCATCTGGAAGAACTTTGTGATTTTCATGTAAGTTTTTGAGTTCACGTCTGGTTATTGCTTCAACTGTTTGGTCAAATCGATAAGAGAAGACATCAATGAAATATCTCCATTGTGTTGTCTGTCTACGGAATTGTTTTTCTCCTTCCATTCCTCCATCCGTCAATCGTCGATCGATTGTAAGTCCTCTGACAGACCACGGAGGCCGGATCCGGACAACGAGAACACTTGACTCCACTGCAATCCTTCCTGGTTCTTGGCCTCGGCGGACATCCTGATACAGAACGATTCAAGAGCTGGAAGCCCGATAGATTGCAGACGTGGCAAGGGTGGTTTCGCCAAAGACTAAACGAAAGAGATGCTCATAATTCTTATATTACTTTCGTCATGCGTAATTTTTTATTGAAATGTTTGGGGTCTGTTTCATAGGAACAGCCTGTTTGCAAATACGACCCTGCATCGGTAGAAGCAAACTGTACGGGTTTTAAGGCCGTCCCCCAATATGAAGTGGCGCTAATGGCAGCCGTTGCTAATATTGGTCCAATCTCAGTTGCCATTGACGCCTCTCTTCTGACCTTCCAAAGTTACAAATCAGGTTAGTGCAACAGTTAATAATTATGTAGAGTGCTTTCAGATATGTTATTCAGTTATTTAGACCCTTGCCTAACCAGCAGAGTCACTGAAACAGGATTGACCTCACAATACCGAACCAGCATCACTATAACAAATAAAAAATGACAAAGCTTCTGGTTTGATGACGTCTATTTAACGACGCCATCATAACGAACACTGTTAGCGGTTAGTCTCCGATTAATTACATTGTGTCGCAACAAGGTTCATTAGCGTCGACCTCTTTTATCCGGACTCGAGATTGGCACTACCAGACTGCGGACAGTGACGACATTGTAACTTGATGTCAAACTGAAATGTGAGACTGCGTATACAACATGGCTTGGAATGAGGTCATGGAGGGGTATCCTACACACCATTCATGGACCCAATCTATTGTGACATTTTATACCATGTCTAGTGTTTTAGGGGGCCTACATCCCTTGTCACATGCTCTTAACCTTTGGTCCCAGCCTCCAACCAATATAATTATGCCTTCTATGTTTCAAATAGTCGACAAAGTCGTAGGCTACCCTAGCCAAAGACTTTCTTTGGCCTGTGCCAACCCGGCACTTTAAAGCACTTTGCCAATATATGCCAAACTCGGTTCCCACAAAATCAACTCAGCACATCAGATTCTGCCCCATCGACAATGGATATATTGGACCAAAATTACACTCCAACTAGTCCCAATGTTAACTGAATCCCAACAGATTTTCTAAATGACGGGAACAAACATAACAGTTACTGTAGTACAGCGGCATAGCAAATCAATTGTGCATTTTGTGATACAAGCATGAAATTTGGCACAGACATCACACATAGTAGTACTAAGAGATATAGATATTGGGCCACGCTGAAATATTATTTTTTGGCGGGAAAAAATGGCGGGAAAAAATAAAATATGAATTTTTCATAATTTTGGGAAAGTGATCTGCAAATAAGATTTAGGACCGTTTTGCTTCATTGGTTTTCAATGTAGATTTTGGTTTCCATTTGGATTTTTAATAAATTACTCGATTTTTATTTATATTACTAAAAATTACAGTTTAAATTACTATTGTTGTTGCAGCACAACTAATAATGTCTATACGGGTCAATATATGGCTGAACTCCAAAAAAATTTATATAAAAGGTTTCTCAGTAGATTTTGTTACCATTTGGTATGCTTATTAGCATCGCAAAAGTCTACTCTATTCTGACCATTCGAAAAGGGTCAATTTCAAGATGGCGACCAAGATGGCTGCCGGGAGCTAAAATTGTCTATATCTCAAGCACTATTCAACCTAGAAAGGTGGTTTTGGTGTCTAACCGTAAGGTTTATTGCTCAGTGTTCACATTGTATTGTACACATGTTGAAATAACTTTAATCACTTTCTGTATATTCAAGATGGCGTCCAAGATGGCTGCCGGGAGTTAAAATTGTCTATATCTCAAGCACTATTCAACCTAGAAAGGTGGTTTTGGTGTCTAACCGTAAGGTTTATTGCTCAGTTTTCAGTTGAAACAACTTTAATCACTTTCTGTATATTCAAGATGGCGTCCAAGATGGCTGCCGGGAGCTAAAATTGTCTATATCTCAACACTATTCAACCTAGAAAGGTGGGTTTGGTGTCTGACCATATGGTTTATTGTTCAGTTTTCAGTTGAAATAACGTTACTTAATATATCATTTACTGACAAATTCAATGGTCATACAGTTTACAGCTACATGTATTGCTTACACATACAATTAGTCACTACTCATCGTCATCGTCCGACTCCTCTGGAGGGAACTTTTTATGTGGATTGTCCATTTTTTAACTTGGCACTGTCCACAGGTAGGTAGTCCATTTCTTCTACAGCCTTTAAAAATGTCAAGGTTCAAGGTTCAAATAAAAAATGAAGTTAAAATCAACGTTACAAACTTTCAAGGGTTAAATCAAATTTTTGGGTTTTTTCTTTTCAAAATATTCTCTAATATGTTTCTTAGGAATCAAGGTTACATTTGAAACAGTTGAAATAGAATGTATGTATTCATCTACAGATCTCTGCGTGTTGAACAGTCACCTTCACAGACACATAAAACAGTATTTTGAAGTGAGAGCTTCCTGCAAGAACATCTTTTTACACAATCCTTCTTGCACTTGTAGGTCGTGGATGCTTCCTGTAGAGTTGTCCAGTTAGGCTCATATGTGTTATCATCAGCCTTTGTCCAACCCCATATGGTTGGAGATGGCAATTCAGGATTTGGTAGCAGAATCTGCCCCCACACGAGGCTTCTTTGGCAAAGTGCCCCTTGATGTGTTGCTCCAAAGCTGCCTTCATTGGTGGGATTAACTGAACATTGCATTTCCTGGCAAACAACTTTTTCCGTGCTTTGTTGATGTCACAATCTGTGCTTGTGCGGTCATACATAAGTATCACAAACCTTTCGATGGAAGGGAAGACATCAGCTAGTATTGCAGATGCTGCACATGATACTTTAAGCAAGGCACTTGTCAGATCTGGATAAGCAGTCCAAATGGGCCAAGCGGTTTTCTTACCATGTCCAGACAAACTGGACACAGTGTCACAGCCTGTCAATGCGTGAAACATTGGCAATGCTTCTGCCCTCTCTGGTCCAAGACCAGGATCAATTTCATGAGCTGCTAAGTACCAGAAATTCCTTCCAACTTCAAAAGCGAGCCATATTTTATCCTCCGGTGCCAGTGTTTGTGCAACAGAAACGGCTAGTACCTTTGCACGTTCAATTCTTGCAGTGCTTTTTAAGGACTCCGCTTTATAAGTCTCCCATACTATATCCACGCGTGTAGCACTCGGGAGCTTTCCATTGATAAAAGGAATGAAAATGTGTCTGGCATACTCATCGAAGTTCTTGAATGCAGCTGGTTTCAATATGTGTACAATAGCAGCACCGTCAAGAATTATATTGATCGCAACAGGAGCATCCAGCTGGGCATGCGATAGATTTTCGAACCACGCTCTAGAAGAAATGGACTATTATGTACTTCTGCCAAGCACGCCCTAGAAGAAATGGACTACTATGTACTTCTACCTGTGGACAGTGTCATGTTAAAAAATGGACAATCCACATAAAAAGTTCCCTCCAGAGGAGTCGGACGATGACGATGAGTAGTGACTAATTGTATGTGTAAGCAATACATGTAGCTGTAAACTGTATGACCATTGAATTTGTCAGTAAATGATATATTAAGTAACGTTATTTCAACTGAAAACTGAGCAATAAACCTACGGTTAGACACCAAAACCACCTTTCTAGGTTGAATAGTGCTTGAGATATAGACAATTTTAGCTCCCGGCAGCCATCTTGGACGCCATCTTGAATATACAGAAAGTGATTAAAGTTATTTCAACATGTGTACAATACAATGTGAACACTGAGCAATAAACCTTACGGTTAGACACCAAAACCACCTTTCTAGGTTGAATAGTGCTTGAGATATAGACAATTTTAACTCCCGGCAGCCATCTTGGACGCCATCTTGAAATGATACAGAAAGTGATTACAGTTATTTTAACTGAACACTAAGCAATAAACCCTACGGTTAGACACCAACACCACCTTTCTAGGTTGAATAGTGCTTGAGATATAGACAATTTTAGCTCCCGGCAGCCATCTTGGACGCCATCTTGAAATTGACCCTTTTCGAATGGTCAGAATAGAGTAGACTTTTGCGATGCTAATAAGCATACCAAATGGTAACAAAATCTACTGAGAAACATTTTATATAAATTTTTTGGAGTTCAGCCATATATTGACCCATATAGACACTATTAGTTGTGCTGCAACAACAATAGTAATTTAAACTGTAATATTTTAATAATATAAATAAAAATCGAGTAATTTATTAAAAATCCAAATGGAAAACCAAAATCTACATTGAAAACCAATGAAGCAAAACGGTCCTAAATCTTATTTGCAGACCACTTTCCCAAAATTATGAAAAATTCATTCATATTTTAATTTTTCCCGCCATTTTTTCCCGCCAAAAAATAATATTTCAGCGTGGCCCAATATCTATATCTCTTAGTACTACTATGTGTGATGTCTGTGCCAAATTTCATGCTTGTATCACAAAATGCACAATCACTTCATATATCGGAGCTATGCCGCTGTACTACTGTTCTGACCTAAATCAAAATGTTATTGAACACCGACTTTACCAAAGCTGTTGAGGCAATTCTTTCCTCACAGTATGTATGTATGCATGCATGCATGTATGTGGGTACCAGGTATGTGTTTATGTATGCATGTATGTATTATGTATGTATGTAGGTATGAATGAATGTACGTAACTATGTATGTATGTATTTATGAATGTATGTATGTATGTATGTATGTATGTATGTATGTATGTATGTATGTATGTATGTATGTATGTATGTATGTATGTATGTATGTATGTATGTATGTATCTATTGATGTATGAATGAATGAATGTATGTATTTTTGTGTACATGTATATATGTATGTGTATATGTATATATGTATCAATATTATGTATGGGCTTGTATGTGCAGGTATGTCTTTTCTGTGTAGGCGTTTACGATGACGCATCATGCAGCACAAAAATTAACCACGCAGTTATCGTTGTCGGATATGGGACATCTTCACCTGGACAGGACTACTGGATTATCAAAAACAGGTGAATATAGACAATGCAGATGTCAATTGGTGATTCCTCAACTGAATATAGGTCAAATAATAGTTGTCGGTAGGTACCTTATGATTACCACCACCACCACCACCACCACCACCACCACCACCACCACCACCACCACCACCACCACCACCACCACCACCACCACCACCACCACCACCACCACCACCACCACCACCACCACCACCACCACCACCACCACCACTACTATCATCATCATCATCATCATCATCATCATCATCATCATCATCATCATCATCATCATCATCAACAACAACAACAACAACAACAACGACACCATGATTTTCTTCAGCGGCATCATCATCAACTTCGCCAAGTACTGATGCTATATGTTGGACGATTGTCATAGGCAATGCGTGTCAAATAACAATAACAATTTCTCTAGTTCGACTGCCTTGTGCTTCAAGGCATTGGGGTGTCCCAAAAAGCAAACGCCTTTAGGCCTATATATTCATAAATATGTTTTTACACAAGCTGCTGCCACCTAGAAAACCCACTCCTTATTCTCTCCGAACACGTTCTCACGACATGGTCCTGAACCTTGTAGACAACAATTTAAGGAAGAATTTTATATGAAGAATGCTGTACTTTTACTGAATCTGTATATGACTTTGATATGCTTGTGCATCGGAGTGCGGCTCTTCAGCAACCGGTTTAATAAAGAATATACTTACGTTTACTTTTTATAACTGACCAAATCTCTACAAAGTGTCGAGTATAGTGGTCCCAATAGTCAAGCCTGTAAGGTTATAGCCATCGATCGATAGGCTGCCTCGCTTGCTGCCGATGTACATGTAGGCTAGGCCTATGCGTTTTATGAAGTTATCTCGTTCACAAGACTGGTATTGAGTCTAGCTTTGGAAGGTAGCGATATTGTACCAGAATGCAGTGTGTCATCCTGATTCTAATAAACGAATATAATATTATTATAGATCAAGGGCGGATCCAGGGGGGCCAATCCGGCCATGCCCCCCATTTGAAATTTATGCAGGACGTGGTCATGAAGAACAGCCCCCATTTGATATTTACAGAGGACGTGCCCCCCCCCCCGTGACGTTGAGGAGCATATATATATATACGACTTATTTTTTTATCTGGAGGTTTTATTTTTCTATCTGGAGGTTAAGGACTAAAAAAGGGTCATCAGTTTTTTTTGGCAGATGAATAGAAACACTTTTGGGGGAAATGAGAAACGAATGTATAATTTTTACCCCCCTCTGATGAACCTTCTGGATCCACCCCTGTTATAGATTTAACATGATTTTATGCAAATGATTTAGAGATCCCGCAATATTTTGTTGCAATTTTCGTATAGGGTTTTACTCATTAAGAATCTAAAACAATGATTTAAAGTAGTTAGTTGCCATGTTATAATGTAACCGGTAGAATTAAAATACATTAAAACAGGTACAATATAATATACGTAGTTTTCTTATTCATTCATTCATTTCAAGATTTATATAGCGCCCCTTCAAGGGAACTACTCAGAGGCGCTCCCGACAATAGCACGTTCAAATAAGACAGTTTTAAGATTTGAAGGAAATAGGCCAGGGGTGACCCCACGGCACTTGCGCAGCTCTGAGGGAAGTCTATTCCAGACTATCGGACCCACCACTGAAAAACCTTGACTTTGCATAGTCGTGGAACAAGCAAATGGAACTAAAAGTATCCCTTTTCCCGCTGAGCGGAGGGAACGTCGGCCTTGAGTACCTTAAAACTGTGCAGGAAATCTCTCAAAGGTAAGCAGGGGCAGGGCCTGACAACATCGCCATTACAAGGCCGCGATCCTATATTCTATGCGTAAGCGCACAGGAAGCCATATATTCTTTATGTTACTATACTATTGCTACAAAGAGGAAATTAATATAGATATAAGAACAAGTCGAATTGGCCACATTATGTCTGCTTATACTTGCAGGAATATTATTCTGCTTTTAGTATTACAGAATTATTTTTTGGATACATGTATCATCATTAAAATGGCCATAAAACAATCTTGCTTCCGTTGCCTTGAAATTTTCTTTGTCAACCCTTTTTCAGCTGGGGAGACAGATGGGGAATGAAAGGCTACGCCTACATGTCACGGAACAAGAACAACCAATGTGGGATCGCACAAGTCGCAACTTTCCCTGTCGTCTAACGAACTTTAAATGTTCTACATCAAACAATGAGGATCATTAGCAAAATGTTGTAATTAATCTCTGTGTAATCTTGCTTTGGACAACGGTGATGGGACTATGCAACGGTGATGGTCTGTTCAGTTAGCGGTCTCGGTCTGAGCGGAAACAGGACATGGACTAACGCAGATTGATTCTTATGCAGAAGGCAAACGGTCGACGCAAGAGCAGTGATGGGCACTAAAGTATTTTTTTAAGTTAAACTAAAACTATTTTCCAACAAAAAAAAATAGTTTAACTAAAGTAGGCAGTTGATTTTGGAATTTAGTTAACTAAACTAAAAAAAGTAGTTAAACTTTTTCCAACTTTTTTCCAACTTTTACGACAAACATTTTCACAATAAAAGACGTTAAGTGAACTGTAATAATGCAAAGCGTCAATGACAATTTCACCTTCAAACTATGCAATGTGTACTGTTCTGGCATACAGTTACATGTGTACTGTAAGTAGTGTATGAATTTAAAATGATTAAACCATGCAGTGTTAAAATGTTTTTTGCTGACAGTGTTCAATGTTCACTGTGGAAAAATAGTTGCATATTGCTGATTTTTTTAGTTAAACTTTATATATATATATATATTTATATATATATATATATATAAATATATAAATATATATATATATATATAAATATAAATATATATATATATATATATATATTGTTAGCCTTATAGTCTAGGGAGATATAGAATAAATGGCTTTAAGATGAAAATAAAATTTATTAGCGAATATGTACAGCAGAGAAATGAAAATACTTTTACAAGAGTCCGCTCAGCAGACGACGAGCAAACGCGGCCGACAACAAAGTCTTGACCGTCGAAACATCCTGAATAAAGGACCAGCCAATCTGAAATAGACAAAAGTTCTCCGTTAACGGAGACCCAACGCTGAGTCAAATATATTCTACGTCCAGACCTATCGGTCGAAAATCTTAACTACGTTTCTCTCTCTCTCTCTCTCTCTCTCTCTCTCTCTCTCTCTCTCTCTCTCTCTCTCTCTCTCTCTCTCTCTCTCTCTCTCACTCTCTCTCTCTCTGTCTCTCTGTCTCTCTGTCTCTGTCTCTGTCTCTGATTCTCTGTCTCTGTCTGTCTCTGTCTGTCTGTCTGTCTGTCTGTCTCTGTCTCTGTCTCTGTCTCTGTCTCTGTCTCTGTCTCTGTCTCTGTCTCTCTCTCTCACACACACACACACACACACACACATGCTGCTCGTTCACTGGTTCAGTCATCTGGTACTGCGCATTTGTGTGAATATTGTTTACTTGCTTTCTTGCTTGTATGTAAGATATGAAGCGATAAATTGTTTGTTTTTTGACAGATTCTTATTTCTTATTTTTGTCTCTGAAGTAGTTTCAATTACTGATGCTTGGTTTCTCAAATGTTTTTGGCAATGTTATCTTTTTTATTTATTGGAGTTCTTCAAGAAACACATTAATAACTGATATCTTAATTTCTTGTTTTTAGTTTTCGTGTTTCTATCTTCAAAAGTCATAGCGTGTGCTTTTACGTTTGCTTAAATGAAATGCACTTTTTATCTCAATTATCAGCAAAATTTATCAGAAATTTTGAAACACAACGCATCCATAATATACGCTTCGCCAACTATGCAAAATTGTATGGCCTATAGGCCTACGTCGCGTCCTTAATCCATTATTTCACTGTTCGTTTGGCTCCAACACCGTAGCGAGTTATTTGGACGAAGACTTCGAAGAGAATTGCAGATTTTGCAGGTCGTGTTCTCGCTAAGGTCAGCTGCAGCAGGTATATCATATTCTATTTTGTATGACCTGGAATGGGCTCCCTACCAAATGGTTCACGAACAAAATTGGTTCACGACAAATGGCTTGCTACCTTTCACGATCTTCCAGCTTCTAGTTTGAGCTATGTTTTCATCGATCGTCCAGCTTTTAGTTTGAATTTACTATGATAAATTTTTGTCGCTCAAGATTGGTAAATAGTACAAAATAATTGCCGTTAAAAATTGTCCAGAATCTCCGAATGAATGCAGACCAAAGACAAACATGTACTATTGTACTCGGAACATCATTATTTCAGCAGAGCGCTGCTGGGTGCAACCGCTAATAATTAGGATGGCAACTGATTTCACGTGCCTTGTACATGGGGATGATAGCTTGAGGCACCCCGTCAAAAGCGCCGTGGACAAATGCGCCCCGACAGATGCGCCACGAACGTGTAATTTTTGCTTATAGTTTTAATTATATTTTAATCGTTGATCCCGCTTCTAGTTTCAGTTATATTATCATCGCTGATCTCGCTTCTAGTTTTAGTTATATTTTCGTTTATCTCGCTTCTAGTTTTAGTTATATTTTAGTCGTTGATCCCGCTTCTAGTTTTAGTTATATTTTAATCGCTGATCCAACTTCCAATCTTAGTTACATTATCATCGCTGATCCCTTAAACAATTTTAATTAAATTGTAACACATATCTTCAAATCCTTAAACAATTCTAATTAAATTCAGGCATTACAAATATCACGAAATTTATCTTTTTTAACAGATAAACAAATTTATTATAGAGCTTTAATTCTGTCTTTGATCGAACGCCGATGTGTAATCTATTCAACTGCTTCCTATCAAATGAACTCATACAGCAAATACTGTTATTATGTGGCAAAAATGTCGGGGCCATTTGTCGGTGATTTTTTGGCGCTATTGTCGGGTTTTTCTGTGGCGCATTTGTCGGGGCGCTTTTGTCTGGGCGCTTTTGTCGGGGCGCATTTGTCGGGGCGCTTTTGTCCACGGCGCTTTTGACGTGTCACCTAGCTTGAAGCGGTCATGCTCGGATACAGGAAGTCAGTTTAGGGAGAAAAAGCGAAGATGTGATGTGGTTTCGATACGAGAGTCCAAGACCAAAAGTCTATCAGTCTGGTGCATTACTCTACTCCAGTAGTCGAACATTGTCGAAAAGATTGTTGATCAGTGCTTTCAACGTTACTGTAGGCCAGTTATGAATGAGTGACCTACATACTGAACCTGCAAAATATCTGAAACCAAACAAAATAAAAGTCTCGCGTTTCCTTATTGCCAACGGTTTATTTTTAATGCAGTTTTTTCGACAGAAACATTCTTTGCCTTCAGTGAAAATCATTCAATTCTGGTAGAAATTAATGCTTCTGTGCTGAATGATGGGAGACCACCTGCGCTTTTTCAGGTAAAATTTGTCAGTCCAACAGTTCTTCAATCTTTGATAAGTCGTCGACTAGATAGTAGGCATCGTTATTTTGTTCTCACTCAGTTTAATCAGATTTTCGTCGTGCCCACTGGCTGCGCCGATCCAGGTTAATCTGTTAATGTGCGTTTATTCTTTCAGAAGTGAAGCAACATGCAACTGAGACTTCTGATTGTGTCTTGTTTGGTGGTTTTGGTGTCAGCTGCGCCAGAGAATCCACTACCGAGTTTGAAGGATCAGAGTTTGCTACACGACAACCCTGAACTGTATTCGACTCAAGATGCCGATCAGTTGTTTAATTCTGTCAAAGAAATTTACGGTAAAGCTGATTTTAGCTGGAGTTTAGAATAACGCTATCAGAGTAATGCTGCATAATTCACTGAGTCGCACCATATAAAAAAATGAAGTTAAGCAACATTTAAATTAAGATTTTTCTTTAAAAGTTCACCAGCAGCGTTCCAGATTCAATGACTATAGTCAAGAAACGACATAATCTGTTTCAGTCTCAGGCAGAATTAAGAAAGCACCCTTAAAAGTTCTTGTGTTACTTATTTGAAAGGCCATTCCGATTGTAAGGTTCAACCGAAGCTAAACTTTCGCGTTTCGTAGTTACAGTTCACGTATGTCTCTCATCTCTCAACTTCGGACTGTAAGAGCTTTGCAATCATGTATACTCAATTCATAGTCTATGGCGGTTTAAAAAAAACTGAGAAGAATTGAGTTTTGGGCGGGTCTATTGAAGGGCTGAGCTTGCGAAACATTATTATTGGAAAACTGAGCCACAAAAACCAGTGACATTGAAGCAACGGTGTTACAAGTCTGCACACCGAATTACCGATTTATTCCATCCTTTCTCCTTCATACATTCATTCATCCATTCGTTCAGGGCGTTAGGTAGATCCAGTCAGTGCAGGATGGGTATATAGACTACGGAATCGCAAAGTAACTTAGCTCTTTTGGTTATAATTGTATGTACATGTAGCTACAAAAATGCATTATAATTATTATATCTCTTCACTCAAAGACGGCCCACCCCACAGAAGCAACTTCAGAATCAGAGGCATTTGCATGACCATTTTGCCAAGATAGTACCAGCTTCAAGAAAGCTTACCATAGCCGCTGGATACGGCTGTCATTACGGCAAATCAAAACTAATCATGAGTAGCTAAATAAACGAGCACTATCTCAAAATAGGAAGCAGACGATGTGAGAAACCGTGTCTAAAATCTTTCAGAGAGTAATTCATGTAGGACTACATATTTTCGAAATGCTGCTGATATCAACAATAAAGTCTGCTTCGCCGCGCATGACGACACCAACTACTTAGGCCTATGCTTAGTGACAGAGATAAGTGCGTGCAAATAACTTATCATGTATCACACGAGTACCCTCAGCACGATGGAACCATCAGTCGTTAGTAGCATACCAAACTCGTTGCCAAAGCTTCGTTGTACGATTGCAGTAGTTCCACAGTCAAAGCTACGACCTCAAGCTTAAACATCAAGGTTCCCGAATGAAGCTTTTAAGTCATAGCTGGAAAGGATGCAGTACTGTAGCACCTTCTGTCTCATCGGTTTGACCTCCCAGGACTCTGACCTGGCACGGGGGCCGGACAAGGCGGACATGGCTATTGCGGACTTGATTTGCTATAGCGCCGGTGAATAAGCTGGATTCCGTGATGTGGCTTTTGTGTGGCGCTGAGAAATTTCAGAGATTTACATTTACATTTACAGCAACATGTGCGTTTCCAAATAGCCAAAACAAAAGCCGACCAGCGGCCAATGCTATCAATAATTAAGACACCTACAAGTCATAATTCAATTTGAAACAGACAGCGTCTGTGTGAGATCGTATGGGCTAGAAATGCGTTGATATATTTGGTACTTTGGTATTTATGTAAATGATTTGGAGCAGTTATATTGAAATTTTCGTTTAACATAACCATAAATCTATAATCGGAGAGTGTGTCTTTCTTTGAGTTGCGTCATGCAACAAGTAGTCGAATCCCGATCGTTCTAAAGTCTGGTATACGTAAACTATGTACATGTATGTTGACTATGGAGACGCTGCAGAGTATCTAATTGAAGGAGACTCATATATTTAGAAAAGCCAAGAGAAATGTTTAACGTTTTATGCCTGCGATGTACCTGATTCTAGACAAACAGTACGGAAGCACACAGGAAGAAGAACATCGTCGGGATATCTTCAAAACGAACTTGAAAGAAATAATAGCAAACAACCATCTCTGCTCACAAGGCCTCAGTACTTTTACGATGGGGATAAATCAATTTTCTGACATGGTATCACATCATTTTATATATTCATAAAAAAATCTGTAACGACTGTTTCAATTTTACGTGGTATAATAAGCACGTTAATGTTGTAACCATGCTAAGCTGAGTTAGCCAGCAAAATTTGGAACTAGCCAATCTCTGATTTTCATTATTGTTTCCCAATGCACTTCTTCCAGTTCAGCTTATACCGTACTCGTCCAGTTAGTTAATGAGTCAGTAAGTTATTGAGTAAGTTAGTTAATTAGTTAGTTAGCTAACTAGGTAGCTAGGTGAGTAGGCCTAGTTAGTTAATCATTCGTAAGTTAGTAACTGAGTTAGTCAGTTAGTTAATTAGTAAGTATGCCAGTTAGATAGGTATTAGCTAGTTACTTACTTAGTCAATTAGTTGGTTTAATAAATAGTTAGACGTTTTGGTATTAAAGCTCACTTAGAACGAAATTTCGTCAATAAACAAACAGGGCTAATATAACTAGAAGTCTCCACAAGCGAATTTCCACATACACGCAGAGTCTTGTCTATGGAATCCTAACCAGTCCTAGCAATTGATCCAATGTTCAGCATTCCTGAACAGAGTTGCACTATGGATGAGCAACGATTACAAGCGATAACGGAGGCGGCACACAATAACACTACAGTCCACTGTAGAAGTCCGAACATATGAAACTTTCTCAAGACGAAGTGACTGATACGAGACAAAATGACAATATTGCACAACTTTAATACTCAAGAAGGGATTGCAGTGGTTCAGGAGACATGAAATTGTGCAAGAGAATACTGCAAGCTAACACTTACAGCGCCTGGAATGCCTAATAGCCTATACCTCCTAGCTTTCTCATAGAAGCTTCAAATTTGTCCATCGAGACAGCACAATCATCCAAGCCATGGCACAAGTCTAGAATTCTCGCAACGAACAATTTCTGCTCTAATGTTCCATTCAGTTTCTTAACACTTAACACTTTGATGATGGGCTGCATTTGTTTTCCAGCCGCTTTTATACCTATGCCCTCGAATCATGCATGTTCCCGAACGCAGTTAAAACCTTTACCATTCTTATTTTGTATTTTGCTAACAGGAGCCTTCCGAAGTTGTGAAGTATAGAACGGGTTACCTTCCTTCAAATGTATCCATTAACCTCTATCTGTCTGATATCAGTTATTCTCCTCCACTAGAAGTCGACTGGAGAGACAAAGGTTACGTTACCCCAGTAAAAAATCAGGTATTATTAAATTAAGCAATGATATAATTAACCACTGCAGCGCTGATAAGTAGCGTATACTTGTCCAAAATATGCGTGGGACATTTGGTAATTTATTCTACGCTTGTTGCATTGGGTGTACAGTCCATCTCAATTATTGGGGGGCACTGCCCCGGCTGCCCCTCCCCAGAGTTAACGCCTATGGTGTGAGAATATGCGCGCCAGTTTGGTAATGCAATGTGTCAACCCTTTCCTTCCGTTGACAATCCTTCTAACAAGTTCCTTGCTTTCTTCGTACTTACGCCTATTTAATGTTCACTGATTCACACTAAATCTACGTATAAGTAGCTTAATTTCTACTGTAATTGTAATTGTAATTGTAATTGTAATAACGACAATTTCTATAGCATCGTTGGTAGCAAGCTACTTCTAGGATGCTTCACACAAACGCACACACACTGTCTACTGTCAGCGCAAAGGTTAATGCTCGTAGCATGCTATGTAGCATAGCCTTCATTAAGACACTAACACAATTTTAATATCTTTTCTTTAAAGAAACAGAAATGAATCCAATTTCAACTAGTCAGCAACACTTCTACAGAGAACACACAAGTTCAAACTTCTACAGTCAGCATAATTCTTCGCGCCCTTCTTAGACACCTGTGCTGTGCGCGTAAGCGAAATCTAATTATATACATAATTATAGCGCCCGGCTGCCGAGATCAGCCAGCCAGGCGCTTAGCTAAAACAGTACAACTGAACGTGATACATCTATCATATATATATATATATATATATATATATACGTGAAACTAAAGTAGGCCTAAGCGCACTAAATATATACGGCAATATCTCGCACTGAAAGACTGTATACAAAACTCAGTTTGAACACATAATGTTTAATGTAACCCTTTGTATTGATGTCTGCGCTAAAGTCTGCTCCTCTGTTCCATTTTCATCTTATCTTATCTTCAATGTCTTGTCTAATATTACATTATCTCACCTTATGTTGTTTTGGGAGGGGGTTAGATGAATGGTCGCGCTCTTGGTTCAAGAGCATAAGATCTTGACAGATGCGCTGCGATACCCGTAACCTCCCTACAGGACGACTCAGCCCTTTACTCCTTAAGGGCAGCTGTTAAATGAGAGGACGCCTAACAGGCTGCCAAGATTTTGTTCTGCAATGTTCCTTACTGCGGTTTGTCACTGAGTTTGTCTTGTCTTGTCTCATCGTTTCCCCTGTTGTCTTCGCTCTCCTTCTGTTCTATTCTCTAAGTTACTCCAATCTATCTTTCACCAGCACACTTTAAATAACATCCAATCAAACAGATAGCCTTCGCCTTTTGCTAAGTTGGTAAGATCATTTAATGGAACAATAACTAACTCAAGTCATTCATTTGCAGCTATCAGCCATAGGCGCAAACTTGCTTTTGTCTTTGGGTACATGGGTCCTCCCTCTCTTTCCCTACCACTTATCCTTCCCCTCCTTTCTCCCTCCCTCTACATAAGTGAGTTTGAGCGGATTTTCGGAGAAAGAAAATTGTTTTCTTGTCAAGAGATATGAGGTTAGAAAAAGTTCTGGGAATCGGTGACGTTCGGACGAACCAGTATTATTACTTATTTATTATTTTAAATAATAAATAATTGATGGCCGTAAACTGGGGTAGCTTTGATATGCAGGGTAACTTTGACACACGTGTGATAACGTTGATAATTTTGTGTGAACTTTGTGAATACACCCAGAACAGTTCTGCAGTAACTTGTTTAGGGTCACTGTCTAATTAAGTAACAAGTAACTTGTTTAGGTATGTGATTGGTTAAAAATGTTTACAGCGGCCAATTTGGTTTTTGCCAGTGGCGCCAAAGAAGTTTATTTGACAATGAATCACCAGAGACTACTACCCCCGGTACTACAAAATCCCAGTGTGAACCTAACCAATGGATTGAGTCCTTTATAAACGGATTTATTGACTGCTAACCCAGTATAGATGCTGAGTTTCATATTCAATTATTTAAAAGATCTATTGTGGACAATTCATTATTTTGTTTATGCAGGGAAAGTGCGGATCCTGCTGGGCTTTCAGTGCC
Organism: Allolobophora icterica; assembly: GCA_963556255.1. NCBI lineage: Eukaryota > Metazoa > Annelida > Clitellata > Crassiclitellata > Lumbricidae > Allolobophora > Allolobophora icterica. Next base: position 44,130,596 of record OY744613.1, read on the forward strand.
GTAAGTTGGGAAATATATGTTTTATTATCAAATCTACTTTAAATTTTACTGCAGTAAAACCTTGTCCAATGATTGATTGATCTGGTCGTCCATCCATCCACCCACACACCCATCCATCCATCTTCACGACCCACCCATCCATTCATTCATTCATTCATTCATCCATCCATCCATCCATCCATCCATCTACCTGTCCACTATCTTTTTGTCGTAATAGCAAAACATAACTTCTACAGCGGTACTGAAATCTAAACACAGGTCACTGGCTTCTTCACTAACCTGGGTTGTCCAGAAATATCGTATGAAAACCAAGATATTTTTTGTCGGGAATTTCAATAGATTGATTGCACGAAATTCGTTTTCAGCTCGGCGCTCTGGAGGGACAGCATTTCAAGAAGACAGGAATTCTGGTGGAACTGAGTGAACAGCAACTAGTCGACTGTTCGAGAGATTTTGGTAATCACGGGTGTGACGGAGGGGAGCCTTGGTATGCGTTCGATTACATCGCTTCAAACGGAGGAATCGACACAAACGAATCCTATCCGTATTTAGCCAAAGTAAGCGTCAAATTTTCATGTAGTAGCACAGCCAAGCGTAGAAAATATGATGTCTAAGCATTGGCATGTAAGTGTTTGAGTATGTTACGGGAAAATTGCTGTATTGCATTTTAGTTGTTTACTAAACACTGCCTGCGCAATTGGACATCATGCTATATTTTATAACGTCCAAAGGAAGAACAATGCACAGAAAACTAAGAGTCAACAGAGGAGCCAGAACAATTGATTCCCATCCAATGTTTGAAGATGGTGTCATTTTCAAAGTTTCTGTAAAAGCTAAGGTAGTCAACTTAGAATTGACCTTGGTTAATATGATGTTCAGAGCTCCATGCAAAAACTTAGATACATAGAATATATGAATAATAGCGCAAAATAACGGAAGCTCCATTGAAAAATTACGATTGTAGGCCTTATGTTATAGGCCTACTGTTTTTTTACAAGAAGCCGTAGTGACCTAGTTTCTCATTTCGTTGTGTTCGATTACATGCCCTGAGGCTTAACATCTTTCCCTGTTATTAATCGCCAACCTTACTTGCAAGACTACCTGTATAAAAATCAATGCTTACTACTACTTTTCAAATTATATTACTGACACTAAAAATGCTGTTTTGAAAGTGCTGACGTTGATTTTCTTCTTTATGTGTGTAATTTTACATTTCTTGCCGTTATTAACCATATATAAACAGTGAAACATTATTATATTAAAATGGATATTAATACGCAAACTGCTACATATTAGGCCTACACGATGTTTAATTTCAAATTGGAAATGTTATTCATTTCGCCTTTCAAATTAATTTTGAATATTTGACTGCTGCATTCGTTCAACTTTTCGGCTGACATTTCAATAGAACCATTATAAGCAGATGATTTATTTTAAATGTCTGCATATGACACTGGCAGTTATCTATAGTTTACAATGTTGTCTATAACTTTCCTCATGCTCATGCATAGTTTTGCTATTCAAATGTTTTGTTGCTGTTTCATAGGAACAGCCTTCCTGCAAAAACGATTCTGCAAAAGTAGGAGCAAACTGCACGGGTTATTGGTTTGTCAAGCAAAATGAATTGGCGCTAATGGCAGCCGTTGCTATTGTTGGTCCAATCTCAATTGGCATTGACGCCTCTCTTCTGTCCTTCCAAAGCTACAGTTCAGGTTAGTGTTGCAGTGAATATGTAAGGTGTTTTCAGATAAGTTATTCAGTTATCTAGACCTTAATGCAGCGTCTTCGTGTACCTCATGTAAACGCTGCTTAGCATTACCTATCCAGCAGATTCACTGAAACAGGATTGAACTCACACTGCGCTACTCAGCCAGCATCGCTAACAAACGACAAAATGATAAAGCTCCTGGTTTGATAACGGTTATTTAACGACGCCATTACAGTAAAGATTGTTAGCTGTTAGTTTCCGTTTAACTACGCTGTGTCGAACTGCAAGAGGACTGGGAATAGGAGCAGATCTGAACAAATTATGGAAAAACCATAACATAAAAATTACCACAAAGTTAAAGTTAATGAAGACACTTAAAAGGCCAGTGATGATGTATGGCTGTGAGAGTTGGACAATCAAAAAGAGGGAGGAGGATACAATAAAGGCATTTGAAATTAAATGCATACAAAAAATCCTTGGAATATCATGGACGGAGAAGAAAACAAATGAATGGGTACTGGAGACGGCGGGGGTGGAAAGGAACCTATTGGAATCAATCAAAAGAAGAAAGATGTCATACTTTGGGCACATAATGAGGAAACAGGGGGATTGCCTAGAGAAAGAAATTATGCAGGGAACGGTACCGGGAACAAGAGCAAGAGGAAGACCAAGAAAGAAGTGGATGGACAACATTAGCGAATGGTTGGGATTATCAACAGAGAGGTTGCTGCGAGTAGCCGAAGACAGGAAAGGATGGAGAAGAATCGTCTACAATGCGACCAACCCTCGTATCGAGGACGGTTAAAGAGAGAGAGAGTGTGTGTCGTAGCAAGAATGACTAGCGTAGTCCTCGTCTTTCATCCAGGCTTGAGATTGGCACTACCAAACTACGCACAGTGGCGAAGTTGTAATTAGATGCAACTAGATTGGTGTCAAACTGAGATGTGAGACTTCGTATACCACATGAGAGGAATGGAGTCCAAGAGGACTCCCGCATTCTCTACTCAATATACAGGACAACATATTTGCTGCCATCCACCGTAATGAAAATACATTAGAAGTCTTTATTGACATTGCTAAAGCTTTCGACACGGTAGACCACAAAATACTACTAGCCAAGCTTGAGTGTATGGGTGTACGAGGGACGGCATTAGACTGGTTCCAAGGCTACTTAAGCAATAGATACCTCATGTTTATTAATGACCTGCTTAATGCTTTCTCCCTTTTACACTTTCTGCTTTTTCCGGACGACACTAATCCCTAATCCCTATGCTCTGCGCTCCTCAGCAAACTATAGATCTATATAGGCCTACTCTCATACTACTACTCGGAAATTTTCAACTAGAAATGCCGGACCGCGAGCCAGGAACAATATTCCCAAAGAGATACGATGACTAATCAACTTTAATACAATATTTTATATTAACTTCTGGCACTTGTGTAATATATGATGAATGAGTGACCCTGCTAGTCGGGACTTGTTCCCTTTAGGGTTTTCTATTCCCAATGTGTTTCTTATTTACTGAATTCTTGCTTGTTTCATACTATTTGTTCTGCATTTGATGGAATCAATAAAATTTGATGGAATCAATAAAATGGTTATACTGCATAGATGCATACTCACATTTTGATTTGGGTCACAAACAGATGTTTATCTGCTCGGTCATTTACAATGTTTGGCTGGCAGTGTAATTTGGGATTTCTATACATAATTGTCAATGGAGTAGATGTGCTGAGTTGATTTAGTGGGAACCGGAGTTCGCAAAGATTGGCTAGCAGGTCGACACACACCAGAGAAAGTGTTTGGCTGAGTAGCCTACTACTTTGACGACTATTTGACACAAAGGAGGCATATATTAGTCGGAGGCCGAGACCAAAGGTTAAGAGCATGCAGCAAAGGATGTTGAAGTCCTATGCTTGATATAAGACAATGTCACAATGGATGTGGTCCATGAATGGCGTACAGCATATCCCTCATCACAGTTGA